>OX457026.1:12521537-12982336 GCA_949752745.1 Protula sp. h YS-2021 | reverse complement strand
CACACAGCACGGGGCGGGCACATACCTCCTTACACAGCGCCGTTCTGCCCGTGCACTTGGGCTGTGGGTAGGACTTGGGTAGCGCCCTGTAGCTCGCACCGTAGCGCCTGCACGAGGAGAAATCTGCAAAAACAAACCACGGAGTGGGGGTGTAATGCACCTCGAAATGTGCCAAACACTACCCAAAGCCCTGGCAAAACAACAGTACCTCTTGTCACTGCTCTCTGTTGGGGGTGGGGGGGGGGGGGGGGGGAGGTCTGCTAGAAAAGGGGCAATCTATCTTTTTTGTTTGTGTTGAGACAAGCCTATGGATTGAAGCCGATGGGGACACACAGAAAGAGAAGCGTACCTATCTCCATGGCGAGGTCGGAGCTGATGCGTTCCTTGATGGCTCCCTGCGGTATGGGTTCGATACTGCCCGACTCCTTGTAGCCTAGGAAATCCTTGAACCACTTGTACAGATCCGGAAACTTCCTGCAAACGGTCACAGACATGTACGGATATAAAGGGATGCGACACGCGATAGTCCATGTCCACAGGCTGACATGGGTGGATGGCAGTGGTGGCTGAAACCCTACCACCCTTATCTATGACGTCATAGCACATAGCAGGCAACCGACGCCTCACACAGTCATGTACCTGTACTTTCATTTTACTCAAGCTACTTAGGTTTACTGAGGAGCAGGTAGGGAAGGTGGAGAAGAATATCGAAACCAATCACATAGTGTGATGGCCTGTCCCCGTACTGAGGAGCTAATACACAAGGTGGGATGGAGAGGAAAGCGGGTGCCTGGATCTGGCGCGTGCCACGATCACATGACGCGTGACGTCACCTACCCGAGGAAAGGCTGCACCATCTGCACGAGCTCGTTTCTGGACACGACCTCCTGGTTGAAGAGCACCAAGCAGCGCAGGAAATTCTCGTACACGTCTTGGTTCTTGAACGCCTTGCGCACCTGTCACAACAGCGGCCATTTTAGTGCTTCGGCTTTCTGCCATAATCAATAAGCTCCACTTTTCAGACCACCGACCTGTTCACGGCGTATTCTCCACTAAATTCATTCACAAACCAACAGAACTTTTTCAGATACAATTTATTTTTTTTTAACAAGTGTGCATTGGTCCATGCTTTACCACGATGTCCACGCCACCCTCGATAACTTACTGATCACACAGTACACATGGCAAGGGCGTTACCTTATCGAAGAAGGCGTACTCGTTGAGGGTGCCGTACTTGCCCGCCTCCGACAGCGAGATGTCCTTCATCGTGCTCTTCGCTTTCTGCAACGACCACCACAACAGCGTTAACATGAATGAATAATGCCCCCCCCCTCCTCCTCTCCCCCCCCCCCCGTATCACGAGCACAACATCCACATTTCATATAAGCTGCGCGTACCATTCTTAGACAAAACTTGTATTACTCTATCCGCCCTTTACCCCAGGTTTTCACAACCGCCCCACCCCCATCCCCCCTCCCAGCCATCCCTACATCCCCTCTCTCTTGTTCTACGCCAGAGGGCGCCGCTTATGCGCCTTACCTTGCTGGGCGGGCCGCCTATGGTGGTGGAGGGGCGCCTGAGATGCCCCCATCCCTCCTCCCAGCCACCCCTCACCCCCCCCCCCTCCCCGCGCCTTACCTTGCTGGGCGGGCCGCCTATGGTGGTGGAGAGGCGCCTGAGATGCCCCCACCCCCCTCCCAGCCATCCCTCACCCCCCCCCCCCCCGCGCCTTACCTTGCTGGGCGGGCCGCCTATGGTGGTGGAGGGGCGCCGGAGATGCCCCAATCCCTCCTCCCAGCCACCCCTCACCCCCCCCCCCCTCCCCGCGCCTTACCTTGCTGGGCGGGCCGCCTAAGGTGGTGGAGAGGCGCCTGAGATGCCCCCACCCCCCTCCCAGCCATCCCTCACCCCCCCCCCCCCCGCGCCTTACCTTGCTGGGCGGGCCGCCTATGGTGGTGGAGGGGCGCCGGAGATGCCCCCATCCCTCCTCCCATCCATCCCTCACCCCCCCCCCCCCCAGCGCCTTACCTTGCTGGGCGGGCCGCCTATGGTGGTGGAGGGGCGCCTGAGATGCCCCCATCCCTCCTCCCAGCCATCCCTCACCCCCCCCCCCCTCCCCGCGCCTTACTTTGCTGAGCGGGCCGCCTATGATGGTGGAGGGGCGCCTGAGATGCCCCCATCCCTCCTCCCAGCCATCCCTCACCCCCCCCCCCCCGCGCCTTACTTTGCTGAGCGGGCCGCCTATGATGGTGAAGGGGCGCCTGAGATGCCCCCATCCCTCCTCCCAGCCATCCCTCACCCCCCCCCCCCCACGCGCCTTACCTTACTGGGCGGGCCGCCTATGATGGTGGAGGGGCGCCGGAGATGCCCCCATCCCTCCTCCCCCCCCCCCCCGCGCCTTACCTTGCTGGGCGGGCCGCCTGAGATGCCCCCATCCCCAACCAGCCCCCCCCCCTCCCCTTACCTTGCTGGGCGGGCCCCCTACGGTGGTGGAGGGGCGCCTGAGATGCCCCCACCCCCCTCCCAGCCATCCCTCACCCCCCCCCACGCGCCCTACCTTGCTGGGCGGGCCGCCTATGGTGGTGGAGGGGCGCCGGAGATGCCCCCATCCCTCACCAGCCCCCCCCCCCCCTCCCCGTGCCTTACCTTGCTGGGCGGGCCGCCTATGGTGGTGGAGGGGCGCCTGAGATGCCCCCATCCCTCACCAGCCCCCCCCCCCCTCCCCGCGCCTTACCTTGCTGGGCGGGCCGCCTATGGTGGTGGAGGGGCGCCTGAGATGCCCCCATCCCCTCTCCCATCCATCCCTCACCCCCCCCCCCCCCGCGCCTTACCTTGCTGGGCGGGCCGCCTATGGTGGTGGAGGGGCGCCGGAGATGCCCCCATCCCTCACCAGCCCCCCCCCCCCCCCTCCCCGTGCCTTACCTTGCTGGGCGGGCCGCCTATGGTGGTGGAGGGGCGCCTGAGATGCCCCCATCCCTCACCAGCCCCCCCCCCCCCTCCCCGCGCCTTACCTTGCTGGGCGGGCCGCCTATGGTGGTGGAGGGGCGCCTGAGATGCCCCCATCCCCTCTCCCATCCATCCCTCACCCCCCCCCCCCCCCGCGCCTTACCTTGCTGGGCGGGCCGCCTATGGTGGTGGAGGGGCGCCTGAGATGCGCTCCCTTGTTGTTGGCGCTCTTGTTGTGCGGGAAGGAGGGCTTTTTGCTGACCGGATGCTCCGGGCGCACGCTCGACAGGGGCTCCCCAGTCGCCAGTGGGTGATTCTGACCAAAAAAAAACTCAAACTTTAGACTCATACTTTAGACTTCACCCATCTAATTTAGTCTAAACGCGCTAATTATTAAGCCGTTGAAACACCCGCCAAACAACACCCTCATTTATACTTCTACTCAATAACCCAAGTAAACGCTAAAAAAAAAAAAAAAAAAACCACTACTTTCCAATTCAAGAAACTTGGCGAAGCTTTACAATGGTTTTCTTCCGCATCTCGAAAAAATTAACAAATGATAAGAGAAAGACTGGCGTGGGTTGACTCACGGCGAGATTGGGCAGGTGGTTGACGAGGTTGCTCACGGCCTGGTGCACATACGCCGAGCCGTTGGCGTCGGGCAGGAACTGGCCGAACTCACTGAGCAGGTCCTCCTGGTTCTGGAACAGCTTGGCCACCTGTGAGTAGACCTCCGACTCGGTGAGCGGCTTGTGCCCGGGCACCACCACGCCCTGTGCAGGAGCAACACACGCCGTCATCATGCTACTGTGGCGCAACGCTTAGCACGACACTCCACAATAAGTACAGACAAAAGTGCAAATTCAAAGCTATAACCAGAAATGTTCTTGGCTTTTAACTGAGGCACTTCGCTTTAATTGCAATTCACGTTTTTATGCCTTACTTTGATTTCAACGTATTTCTTTCTTAAACAAAAGCATTACCTCTTTGATGTTTCGCTGTTCCTTCTGGTACGTGTGTAGGATCTCCAGGAACTGCTTGTAGATCTCTGGCTGTCCTTGAAACCTCAACTACAGAACCATAATACACACGGTACAGAACCAAAGTACACGCACACTACAGAACCAAAGTACACACACACTACAGAACCAAAGTACACGCACACTACAGAGCCAAAGTACACGCACACTAAAGAGCCAAAGTACACGCACAAACATACTACATAACCAAAGAACACGCACAAACACACTACATGACCAAAGTACACGCACACTACATAACCAAAGTACAAGCACACACTCCTTTACTCCCCCTATAGCAAGTTGTCTTAAGTCAGCCAGGTGCTGTATATTTGGTTACATATAACATAAACTGCACATTACTTATAACTAGAGCAGTGTACACAGCCCCTCCCCCCTCATCACTACACACGGCCAGCAATCCCCCCCCCTCCCCATCAGTAAACACGGCCATCAATAGTCAATCAAGAGCTGAAATTTTCTAAGTACAGCTGGTCCATTTTTCCTTGGACGAATCTGGTCCATTTACAATATTGATCTGTGTTTGTTCCCATAGAAGCTACATACCAAGTTTCATTAAAATTCTCGCAGGAGATTTTAAGTTATCGTGTTAACAAGCTTTTGATGACAGACTGACCGACACGCGGTCGATCGCATATATTCCCCCTGTATAGAACAAAATAGAAAAACACCAAGAAAGGGGTGGGGTGGAGTGAGGGGGGGGGGGGGGGGGGGGAGTTTGCACGGAGAACGGGCTAGTTGCCAACCGCAACATGTTGTTATTGTGAAACGATGCCTAGTTTTAGGAAAGTAACAATGAGGCCTTGCGACTGCCTACCTTGATTTTGTTGACATAGCTTATAGCGTGGTTGAACTCCACCGGCTGTCCGGGTTGCTGGGTGGGTGGTGGAAAGGGCATCTGCGGAGACGGCTGGCTGCCGTGCCTTCCAGGTGGTGGAAAAATCGGGTGCGGAGGCCCCGAGCCTGGGCCTCCTTGGTTGCCATGGCTACCGGAAACTGGAGGCTAAAAACACATGTGACACAAAATTCAGATTACGTTACAATAAAATTTATTAGTTTTTTTTCTGCGATTTTCTGGTTGGCGTAGATATTTATTCTTACGAGAGCAGTAATTTCAGATGATAGATGTATGAATTTTAACCATGTAACTGCATTTTCACCGGATGGGTGAAAGACTGGTTGATCGGATGGGTGAAGGAATCGAGAGTGTTTACCGGATGGGTGAAGGACTCTCGCGTATTTACCTGATGGGTGAAGGACTCGCGTGTGTTTACCGGATGGGTGAAGGACTCGCGTGTGTTTACCGGATGGGTGAAGGACTCGCGTGTGTTTACCGGATGGGTGAAGGACTCTCGCGTATTCACCTGATGGGTGAAGGACTCGCGTGTGTTTACCGGATGGGTGAAGGACCCGTGTGTGTTTACCGGATGAGTGAAGGACTCGCGAGTGTAACAGCATGGGTGAATGACTTGAGTGTGGTTTCTCGGATGGGTGAAGGACTCGCGTGGGTTTACCGGCCGGGTGAAGGACTCGCGTGTGTTTACCGGATGGGTGAAGGACTCGCGTGAGTTTACCGGATGGGTGAATGACTCGCGTGGGTTTACCGAAGGGGTGAAGGACTCGCGTGGGTTTACCGGATGGGTGAAGGACTCTCGTGGGTTTACCGGATGGGTGAAGGACTCTCGTGTATTTACCGGATGGGTGAAGGACTCTCGTTTATTTACCGGATGGGTGAAGGACTCGCGAGTGTTTACCGGATGAGTGAAGGACTTTAGTGTGGTTTTCCGGATGGGTGAAGGACTCGCGAGTGTTTACCGGATGGGTGAAGGACTCGCGTGTGTTTCCCGGATTGGGGAAGGACTCGCGTGTGTTTACCGGATGGGTGAAGGACTCGCGTGTATTTACCGGATGGGTGAAGGACTCGCGAGTGTTTACCCGATGGGTGAAGTACTCGCGTGTGTTTACCGGATGGGTCAAGGACTCGCGTGTGTTTACCGGATGGGTCAAGGACTCGCGTGTGTTTACCGGATGGGTGAAGGACTCGCGTGTATTTACCGGATGGGTCAAGGACTCGCGTGTGTTTACCGGATGGGTCAAGGACTCGCGTGTGTTTACCGGATGGGTGAAGGACTTGAGTTGCGGCGGCGACGTGTCGGCCGTGGAGAAGGACAGCATCTGCTGGCCGGGCTGATGCACATTGATCGTCTCATTGTTGGACACCTCGATCTTGTAGCCCGGCGGTAGGAACGTATTGAAGCCCACGATCAGATCCGGGTGACCGCGGAATAAGTTCGATACGCGGTTAATAACCCCGGGTGTGTCGATACTGCAAGTATTCAAACTACATATCATGCTTGTCGTGGCTTGAAATTTACATTTTTTTAAACTTATTTCAATTTTTAAATTTCCCATGTTACTGATATCGGAAAAGACTTGCTGACTTCAGCACCAAGTTACGCTGAAGAAAATCTTTACCCCCCTCCCCCACCCCAAACTACTCCCTTTCTCTCTCTCAGCAATAAACAAGATATAAATTATTGATACCATGACCAGCAGATTTACTGAACTCCTGACATGCTTGACGACATTTTGCTGACATACGTTTGCGACTTGAACTCCTTCATGATGTCCAAGAACTCATTGTAGACGTGAGGCTGGTTGCCGAACTGCAGCTTCACCTGGTCCAGGTACGACAGGGCGTCCTCGACCTTGAGGCGCGTGAACTGCTGCTGGCTCGCCATCTGTGCCTAATCACATAACCTCATAAAATACAGGGCATGTCAATGACGTCAAACGCTACTTTTCTTCTCAATCGGGAGCAAATGCTGCCGTGGCTCTTAAAAGTTTTTTTTATTCAAATAACTGGGAAAGTACACACCAGATCGATGGCATTATTGGAATTAAAGTTCGAAGTTAAAGTTGTCTTGGCTTTTTTTTTTCTTTGTACTGAGGTAAATGCGAATTTCAGGGTTTCCCTGCCGTTTGTGCACTTCACGTCACCACAGGCGCAGGCTTCCTAACAGATTTGTAAACTTCCAGAGTGTTTTGTAGGGGTTCACTTACAAAAAGAAAGGTTTGAGTGGTTGTTGTTAAAGGATTCAGTGCTATTTTGGGGAAACTTTTGGCGGCAAACATGGACTTGAACTTGACTCCATGGCTAAAAAGATGCCACAAATAAACGTTATATTGAATCTCTTCAAATAAAGCCAAAATAGAATAAAAAAATGATTAGTTACCACGGTTTCTGGCCCATTTCTTCAAGTTTCTCCTTTTTTCCTTTATTTATTTATTAAAATTACTATTTATTATTATTATTATTGTTGTTATTGCTTTTTCGAGCGGTTTTTCGCCGGTTTGTACATGTCTCTTATATAGCTAGGAAATCGAAACTTGGCACATTTAAGTAAAACGTAGGATCTTTATTAACGTAAAAAAATTTGACTTCTGACTTTATCACAGTCTTATGATGGCATGTAGTTTTTAAGCTAAGTATCTCGAAAACGAAACGTGAGAGAAGAAATAAATTCAGGAAAAAATAAACAGTCTAAGGGTCTTTTCTAAGGCCTTTACGTGTTATCGAAAAACATTAAGGCTTTCAGGGGTTCTGCTGGAAGCCTGCAGGGGGGGGGGGGGGGCAGGGGGACCAAAACCAGCTGATCATACCGGAAAAGCGCCGCGTCATGAGGGGCAGAATCGCGGACATACCTGCGAGTGGGCGGGGTGCATGTGCTGCTGCTGGTGAACCTGTCCTGGTGATCCAGACACGGGCGGATGCATGCCCGTCCTATGCTCTGCTCACAAAACATAAAACCCAGACATTAAAGAGAATCAGGGGGGGGGCAGGTTTCAACTTCTGACACGTTGGGTTTAAAATTTTAAGAAACCCAAAGCTTAACCGTTATTTTTTTTTCGAATTTAGGGAGGAGGGGGGTAACGACGCCTGAACCCCTCCCCCCCCCCGGATCCGCCAGTGAGAAAGATTTTTTTGCAGCGTCTCTTGTGTAATCGGCCCCTTTTGCAACACACCCAACTATTGATCGACTTCAAAGGCTTAGCATACATAGGATCTACAATGCTAAAAATAGGTCATCGGGAAATCACAGGCTTCTGTTAACACTGCATTAAGACACACATACACAACACGACTTTTTCTACAGATTCAACCCGGTCAAAAGTAACTCTGGTCGGGATGGGGGATGAAGGGTGGTGGTGAGAATCAGGAGTGGGGGAAAGGTAGGGGAAAGGAGGGGCGACAAAGAGATGTTAGATTCAACTATTGCCCCACAGATATTGTAGATATATGTAAAAAAATATATACCAAAATATACAAATTTCTGACAATTTTCAAAGTCCCGTCATTGCGGCTCTTTTCGGCCGATCGCAAATAAAAGCACAAGTTCCAAACTTCCAATACAGGGCTACCCAGAGATTGTACAGAGTCGGTTGGTCTAAAAAGTACAGTAAACAGAAAGGTGAATTTAGCAATGAACAGTCTACTTGCAACAGCGCTGAAACGTCGGACTGCCTAGTTTGAAGCCGAAATTTGAGATTTTTCAGAAAGAAAAAAAAATGTGTTACTTCCTATGATAATATCTTACTACCACTCAATGAAATTGGCTCATTTTCCCTTGCTTACATTGATTTCAGGGATATAAATGAGCATTCTTCGTCTTCCATATCCTGATATATCGATTCGGAGAACATACATGCTCACACCATTACAGGAGAACCCGCAACCAGACCCGAATAATCGATCACCTGATTACCCATTCTTTATGCACCGCTTATTACTATGAAACATAAGAAACCTCTCGTTTGTAACAATGTACAATATAATGGATATCCTAATAAACGCGTATCTTGTCTATTACCTCTGACGTGTTTCAAAACATTTTACCGCGAATATACCTCGCTGACCTAGAACTATTCATTTTGAATGTTCTTTGCCTTGTAGCTTGGAGCCTGTGTGCCAAACTGTGTTATTTATGGAAAGATCTACTTGGAGCTGTAGAGATGTGTTCAGAGAAATGAAATGAAAAAGAATATCTTTCGTGGTTGACAACAAACTTCTTGTGTCAAGTATCGCAAAATAAGGTACACTGCAGTCGAAAGAGTTTCCAAATTTGCAGCTAATTTATTTACCGTAGTGGCGATGGACTGGAACATTTTGCTGTCACCAATTATAATCTGTTATAACCAATTTTATTTCATGTTGCTTGTACAAAAAAAATAGTGCCACTCTAGCTCACCAGGTCCTTGTCTACTATATGGTAATTAAACTAGGCAAAAGTGAAACGAAAATACTGCACAGGAAACTTATACAGAAGTTCCATATAGGAGCAATATACAAGGAACACAACTTGCTGCTACCATAGAAAATGAATACTCACAAGGTATTATACAGTGTTCAGCTCTTTTTTAGTTGCATATATCTATCTCAGATTAAATGAAGGGATTGCAGAGATTTACTAGGATTAAACAAAAAATATCCAAAATTTTACTTTTGCCAAGAAACCGGAAGGTATACAAATAGTCACGTGATATGAAGAGCCCAATAGAAACAACAAAAATTAGGTCGTCCCGCCCATTTTTTGTTTGCAAATAAACTACACGTGCGAATTGCAAGAATCACTCAATTATTATTTGGAAGGGGTAGCATGTGTGTAATGAGTCAACTGGAAGTTTCATTCCCTAAAATTAGATATGATATTACCTTAGTTGGGTGTGAAAATCAGTTGTACTGTGGCATGGATTCATACTAAATTATTCATACAGGAAATTTATGTACCCTCAATTCATTACGCTGTTGTGAAACCTATTGCCCGGACTGTTGCTGCAGCTCTTGCTCCTGAACGGGGAAGGGTGCGGATGATTCATCAGCAGGAATTTATGAAACAGAACATGTGAAACATATTCAATATAATTATTTTGTGAAGACCTTTTGCAAAGGTATATGTGCAGTGAAGTATTTTTTTCATTGCTGATGGAGAATTTAAAATTAACGAATTTGTGTTTGCTATAGGGTAAGGTACTGAAGATAATGTATAAAAATAACAATAAATGGTAATTAAACAAAGAAATTAATTAAGATTTTTAGACTTAGAGTAGTAATGATCCAGTATTGGTATAAAATTCCGTGATTAGCTAGAACCTTTCTTTGATTACATTTATCTATTTATTTAGTTTTAAGTGGTACACAATTATTGTTTTATATTCTTGCAGCAATGACATTTTTTACAGAAGAGACATTATCTTGGGACACCCAATAACGCTAAAAGTTAATTAACTGCATTTGGCTAGAAACAGTCCAAAACAATTTACTGCTGCAAATATATTTTCTATCATGAAAATCGAGCTGGCTAGCAAAAGGAGCAGGTGTTCAGGAACTGATCAATCGTTTTTTATTTTGTTTTCGAGCTGGAAAATTTGAGAAACAGATTATTCGCATCGATTTCACAGCTTAGGCAACTAAAAATGGAACAGAAACCTTTTTTAAAGGAAAGACTGGACTGATTTATACTTGTATCACTTTATTCATGCACCATTTTTATTGTAGCACCCAAATGTTTTTATGTTAAAATACAAATGCAGCATGAAAATGAACCCAAAAAATGTAAGGAAGAAGCAGTTCTGATTAGTGCAATTAACTAAGAAAAAGGAACAGATAATCTGGGAGCAGAGCGTAACTGTCTGTTTCTTCTGGCAGTAAAAAGTCTAGTTGGTAACATTTTTTAAATTGCTTACTAACAAAAACATAGCACACACACATATGTCAAAATCCATAACAAAATCTGTATGATAAAGAGAAACTGAAACTTCCATCGGATGTTGCTTTGCTTACAGTGTGCCGTCAACCAATCGACCATTCAACGACTTTGCATTCCTGTTGAACTGACAAAAATATATCAAACTTATCGAATAATGAGGGGAGCTGACGGTATAAGTCGACTAATAGCTTTTACGTTTGGAGGAGGGTTTTCTACAAAAATGAGTGTAAGAAATCAATAATATAATGAAGTTAGTTGATACAATGTCTATAAGAGAACATGTTGTGTGAAACGGCAGGAACAAAACTAAAAAATGATCCTGTATTACACACTGAACTAGAGCAGAGCAGCAATAAGTATGAAACAACAAAACTTGAGCCACACAAAGCATGGCATCGTAGGCCCTGGCGTAGAGTTGGAAATACATCGTGTCGGTGAGTCGTTGATCATGTGGTCGATACCATACTCGAAGTTCAGGTCACTACTTGGTTTTGTCTTTTTTAATGGTTTGCAAAATAGTTTTTGCTGCGTCACATTGCAAATAGTAGGTTTTGTCCAGATTCAGCAACGGCAAACTATTAAGACCAATAACTAGCTCTCTCTTAGACTTTTACACATAATATCTTATAAACGACAAGTTCTACAATTGACACAAGAAAAGCCTTGTATCAACACACATAGCGAATCCGCCACATGTCTAACTTGCTGCACTTTAACACTAACCTTGTTTTGTGGTGCAAGATCAGAATGTCTTGCTGCATCATCGTAAGCCGTTCGCCAAACCCGATTCGTGGTTATGCATCAAGGATATGAGAAGTTCGTAGGTAACGAGTTGCGGTAATAGCCTGAGCATCTATCACATGTCTATTGCAACGACGCTGGGAATAATTAAACTTTGTTGATGCCAGGACAGTTTAGAAAATTATATTTTTTTTGGATGCGCCGAAACTCTTCGTAGCTATATAAATCTTTCACAAAAAGGCGAAAATGATTGTAGCATTACTGCATCTGATGATTTTTTGAAACTGCTAAACTATATTTTTGTAAGGCGTGTATGTCGTCATGACGGTTTTCCAATGCAATTGCCACAAAAACAGACATTTGAGCTTCACGAACTATGACTAATGATGGAGGTGTTAATGAATCACAAAGTAATGAATATCAACGAAGAACGGTAAGTTTTCATCAAGCTGACATGCACTAACCTTACTTCAAACAAATTTTGGAGAAATCAAAGAGTTTTCGGAAAGCGACTCCACTCGTTAGAGGAGCCAAAGCGACATGTTTTTGCCTCTCATTGAGAGAACTGATGCAGCGAAGATGACGCAGAATTAAACATATACTCTTTGCCTATAGCGCTATACATTCAGATAAGGATGCAATATATTATGTAAAAGAAATTATATACTAAAATAAGACATCAGTACATGACATAATACTGTTATACTTGGTACACTAATGCTTATATCATTTGGTACAACTGACTATGTTTTTAATTATAAAGCCAGGTATAAAATCGACTTTGTTGCACACAGACTTAGCATTAAGTATCTTTATTTGGTTTTTGGTGGACAAGATGTCTTTAGTGGTTTAATATAACTTTTTTTTGTTTTCCTACGGCGGTTCTCACAAGGTCAATTTGATACCATTACTTCCAATTTCAATCAAGATTTTTGGTGTTGAATTATCCCGTGGTTTTGGTGATGTCATTTTTTTATTTCGGTTTGAAGACCTCTTGTTTTAAGTATTCTACAATGGCCGATATTTTTAATGTCCAAGAAAAACACGAACAGTAGCATATCTGAAGCTATCACTTTCAGTGGATGTCACTAAATGTTAAATGTCATCTGGAGCTTTTTAGATCTGATCAGATTTGCTTAAAATTTAAAATTGCATAAATATCATGCCAGCACGATAACTATGTCCTGAGATAGTTTCGATAATAAAATCATTTAAAACGCATTTTGCAAGCCAACAGTACTCATGATAGACATGACCAATGTATCTTCCTGAGACTGATATACACCAAGAGAATAAGAAGATTCATGTCATAGAGTAATCACCCAATAAAGGATAACGCGGATGATCGGGACGATTGGGGGCAACGAGTAGATGCGAAAAGTCTGTCTTCTGCAAACTGTTACAGCGTCTACATCATAATCGTTGTCGCATATGTTTATAACACCACTGGTGACCACTGACATATGAAAGCATAGATCCCAGTCACAACCTCCTTTTTCCTTGTTTTAATAAACAAAACATCATGGTTTGGAATTCAACAACATTTACCTTGAGAAGTGATATCAGGAATTTCCTGTTGACCGGAGGCGCTCGTCTGAACTAGCAAAGAAGGGATTTGGATTGAGAACGGAATATCTTTGAGTAAATATTGAGGAATAGAAAATTATTCTACTTATATCACCCTAACAATGAGATACTTAAACTATACTGTGGAATTCTGTTACAATGTAATGTGCGTACAACTGTTTTAAAATCCCGAGTGGCATTTGTTTTGGTAAAAACTGAAATATACAAAAGAAATTCTATCCAAACAAACATAAGTCGAAGCAGTGAAATAACCAAATAATTTTGCTCCCGAAAACATTTGTCTCAGTGTTTAGATTAATCGCCTGTTCCTGAACCATACCTCACTGACTTGGGACTGAATCAAAGCCAATACAGAATGCACTGCTTTCAGAGCCTTAAAATTCCACGTTTATATTGCTCTGAGAGAGTCATGCTGCCCCAGCGACACTGAAGTATGGATGAAAATGCAAGGAAATATCTTTATCTTTCATTTTCTGTGTTCCTGCCAGGCTTTGATACGGCCGAGAGATGGGACGTAGATAAGGATTTGGCTTTATCTTTGCTTTTCCCTTTTATCTGTTCCTGATGCTTCTGCAGCAGAAATACACAGATTGATCGATGCAGATATATTGGTTGCAGCTACTGTGTAACAGAAGGATGAAGCTCTCCAAATTGTAGCAGACAGTGCATCGCGTGTGTGGTTGACCAGTCCTCTTGGTGTGAACGCAGGCCTCTATTATTACGTGAGTGTCCAGAAACAGAAATAAAAATATTATATATCAAAAGACTACAAGAGACTTATAAGGATATTGCCACTGGTGCATTAATAATAAAATGTGCTTTTAAAATTAGTGTTATTGTGTCAAGAATAGTCGGGTTAATTCGGTGTTAGTGCAATCTGGCATGTATCATTACCCTGCTCACGATAAGTTTGAGTTAGCAATTAACCTTAACGTTACCGTCCCTTAAACATTACGAGGTGCTATAAGGTCGAGAGATACCCGTGATATCAATATATTAATTGCACTGATACCTATGACGATAGCTCCTATGACTATAAACGGATATTTTCGAAATGAAAATAGCTAACAAATTAGATGATTTAAATTTGCAGGTGTCTGCTTGAAATCTATTTCTTCCCCATTGTTTTCTTGTGTTTACTTTTCTTGGAATTGCAACAGATTTTGTAAATGCTCAGAATGAATGATCAAATATTACATTAGCATAAGATATTGTTTATGTGATATTTGATCAATATGGAAAGATAGTCTTCTGAGACATCACCTTCTCTCAAAAGAATTTATTGAAAACAAAAGTTTTTATATATTGAAGAAACTATAAATTGCTTTGCCAAAAATGTGTTAAAAATTCTAACTAGGTAGAAAACTGACAGACACCTTTTTACAAAAAGAGAATGTAGGAATATGTGCAGTCCACTTTATTACAATATCTGTTTTATATGTTTAAGAATTGTATAGTTTTTTTATCCATAGTTATAGATATATACAGGAAAAAAGCTACTCAGCAATATTAATTATCATCTAGCAGATTGCAATGTCTTTCTTTTTTGGAAAAGCTAGTCAGTGGATGGCAGAAAAGCTACTACTATCTATATTGATGCTTATTTAATTAAAAACTTCTTCAGTTCCTTTCAGAAATATACATGATATTTTCCCAAGGAACAGTCTTTATTCATGAACTGCTTCTGGTAACAACATACAAATTTTTTCTAAGATTTTGGCCGTAACTGTGGAACATAATTTGTTATTTGTAGCAAACTTCATGTTAAATATTCTGTAAAAGTGCAACGTTAATAACTTCTTCTTAAACTTTTAGTCAAATTTACGTTATGTTCCATAATACACGAAACTGGTGAACTAAAGTGTTGTGGCAATCCGACCTTTTTCCCTCATTAACATCTCATTAAAATTATACTTTAGAGCAATTGTTAAAAAGAATTTAAGTTCATTCATAAATAAAGATGTGAAACGAAATAACAACTGTTATCGGAACATAACTTTTCTGAAGTCTTTGTTCTCTGTTTAAACAGGAGAAACAACACAGATAACATATTTGGGCAATAACATGTTAAGTCCAATATAGCAATTGCGACATCGTAAGTCTCAAGTCTATTAACCTCTTTTTCGCTTATTCGAGTTCTTACTAAGCTTCAATGGCAAGAACGTCTGTCAAAAGGAAATATTAAAGTTCGCTTGTTGCCATCAGAGGGGGTCATCTGTTTGCTGTGTCTTGTTGTGTATGTTTATTCTGTCTTGAGAAGAGGTCACGCTTGTTTGATCACGCGGATATAAAATGAGGATAGAAAAAAACTTAAGAGAGAAAACTCTGGTTAAAAGCGACCGCATAAATGCGACATCAGAATTCCTAATAGAAGTTACCAATATCGATAGCATTAAATATAACATTAATTCAGAAATTTTAAAAGCAGCAGTACAACGAAGTATTTGGTGATTATTAGTGTGCGTAGTAATGAAATGCTTATTTAATGTTTACTATACGCAAGTAAAATACTCTATTATTAAAGCAGCAATTGCAAATAAACATATTATTAATTTAAATGTTTTTCTATTCCTAGTAATAGATTCCAGAAATACTTCCTTTAGCTAAATAATAATTATTTATTACGTTATTTTTTAGAATGCCTAAACCAGGTATTAAAACAGTGTCAAGTCGAGTTCGCTATTTTATGCCCCCCCTATTTGTAGTAAAAAGAGTATCCCTGCATCATTGGCAATTAATTTATCAAGATAAAGGCTTCATGTTGTACGTTGCTGTGTACTGTTATTGTGTCTCAAAATGTTATTTTGCATCCAATTTCTGTAGCATAGCAATTGCAGCTGAGTTACAGAAAATGTTTCATTCTTATAAAATGCAAACATAGATTATAAGTCCATTTCACGTTTCAATTCACAAATTCTTAATGTGTTCGGGAGCAAAAAGCACTTCTTCCTTTTGGTTCTAAGCTACTCCTCAATTAATTTTTTGTTTCCTTTTTATTTCCACTTGTAACAGTCCTTGACAAAACAGCGTCATTAAGGATAGTGACATCAATGCAAAATACAAGAAATGTACCAGAAATTATTTAGGGTTTAATAAGTACAACCTTTGAGCTACGATATTTGTGTTTTATTTTCAATACAGTTCGTTGCTGGGTGATATGGGGTCATGTAGAATCCTTATTTAAACTGTCACACATGTAACTGCGTTCGCTGATGTATTTACATTTTGCAATAGAAATATATAAGAGACAGAATTTTTAAAGTTTAGTTTAAATTGAGACTTGTCATATCATACCAAATAAATTTTATAAAATTTTGGAGCATAAAATAACCTTTTCACAGCGATATATAAATGATCTGGAGCTTCACTTCAAAGTGTTAAAGTCTATCAACAGCTAGGTGACCTTTTACCTCTATTCATTGTGGAGAGCTTCCATCACGCTGTCATATAAGCCTGATTGCATGAGTAAGTCGATTAAAAACGTAAGATCATTTCATAATTGCAATATCAAATACTGACTTGACAGCGGGTCAGTGATATTTCAGATGAAGGAAATAAATAAAAACCGTTAAGTCGGTCTCATATCGGTAGTGTCTTTTTAAATAGCATTTGTGAGTGCCGTGGTTCTAGTGCTCTGTGATTCTAGACACATTTGATAATGGGAAATGTCAGATGCAGACGAATAACTTCCATCAGATCCAAGATTAGTTAATCCCCAGTGTGCACTGTTCAGATGGCGGATTTCCCCAAGATTATTTAGCTAATTTCTATGAACATCCTCAATGTAAAAAAGCATGAGATTCTCCATTTCTTAAGCAACACTGTGGTTCATGTCTTAGTGTGTAGTTTTTATGGAAATGAAGGGATTTAAACTTGTCTGAATTTAGATTTGAATCTGTAGCATAAAACCTTGAATTACAGATATCTCTAAATCAATCAAAGATATTTGTCATTTACATGTTTCTCTTAATCACCCAAAGGTATTTGTTATAAATAGATATCGCTAAATCAATCAAAGATATTTGTCATTTACAGATATATCTGAATCAGTCACAGATATTTGTCGTTTATAGATATGTCTAAATCATTCAGAGATATTTGTCACTTGCAGATATCTGTAAATCAATGAAAGATATTTGTCATTTAGTGATGCGTTTCGATGTTGACTAAACTGTGATCAAAGGCATTCTATACGTATCAAGAGTAGCTCTCTGTGCCGAGGCTGCCTGTGATGTGCTTTTGATAGTACGTCACGTGACTCTGAGTGTTGTCTGCCTTTTATAGCTTCATGCCCTGCTTCACTTTTTTGCTTCTAAAAATACATGAGCGATCAATAAAAAACGAAAGTTGCGCTAACTACTCAAAGAGTGTCCCAGAGAGAAATGCCATCCCAACACAGGGTTGTTATTGCACTGGGCTTGTGGTTTCTTTCAAGTCAATTCAGAAGGCCATTGCTTGTCTTTGCGAGGCCACGGGCCGTATAAATGCGGATTTCTTAGCTGAGTAAACAATTGCATTGAATTGCTACAACATCCTGACTTTTATCGCAGTTGTAAATGGGATGTGTATTCCTTCATTTATTTGTGAGACAGGAGGCAGTTAAAACAAGCCCAAACATAAGCACGTAATCTTAAGCGTATCCGTGTTACGGAATGCAGGCGATAAGCGAACACAGGATTGCGATAGAAGACCTGCCAATGTCAGTGTGCTAATGGATAACGCTTTTACAAATACTTCTAGATTAAGCTTTTGCCAAATTACGCGTGTGATGTTTCTAAATTTATATCAATATCTTAGCTAAATACAGCGTGGAACAGACTTGGAATAGGAATTTTTTTCGCGGTGTCAATAACAGTTCAAGGTAAACCACTAGTTGTTTGTGAATAACTATTTGTGTGAGTTATTTTTTTTCAACGAAATAACTAACAAATATTTTGAAAATTGTTTTTGTTTGCTACAGTTTCCAACTTGAAAAATCTTTCAAAAGTAACGTTAGCATAAACGGAATATGTTCAAAAGGTTTTGATGTCATCTCCTCTGGAAACTGCCCATATAATTTATATAACCAGTAGCACACTACCCAACCAGACATGTGGTCGGATACATCGTGTTGAACGCTGTTATATCATCGTCTTGAGGTCGTTTCTTCAAGAAATATGACGTCATTTCGACGTTTTGTTTTGGCCGACTCTTAGCGATGTTGCTTTAACTGGGTCGTTACTGGAAATTTTAGGACATGGCAGTTTCCTTGTTGCTTAGGAAAATAGAAAAGCTCCAAATGAACAATCGGTTTTAATATCTGTTGACAAAATTGCTCAGATGGACACACGGAAAGCCCGCGCAAGGACACACGACGCAATCCCGGGGGTCTGCTCTCGTACTAATTGCTTATACCGCGTGCCCATGGCTTTTTAAAGCGACACCTAAACGCGGAGAGCCAAGTTTGACAAATACCCTTTTTAACCAAACGCCAACGCTCTTTTAAATTTCATCCCCCAAACACGGAGTATTAAATATAATTTATGGAACACCAAAACATCCCTTTTCACCAAACTATATATTTACGAGCTAAGGCGTAACAAGAACACACATCAAATGCACTCACAGCACGAAAAATAAACAGACACTTGCATTTAGAAGGCCGAGTGAATAATTTCTCGGTTACCCTAGCTATTGGGTGGCCGCAGGGCGCATTTAGCAAAGAACCCATTTTTTTGGGAAACGCGGAGTACCGGATGAAAATTCCAACCCTCCCCCACATTTTAAACGAAATGAGCACTCCGCCCAGACCCTCTTTCTCCTCGTTTTAAGACACGCATGTAGAAATATGATATCAAGTGCCCCCCCCACCCCCCCCCCCCGCCACCCGTAGGCCGCAAGACAGCTTCCCTCATGTGAAGACACAAATACAATCAGGCATGCAGGGCGCGCTTTGCACAACCAATAAATGAGGTCAAAGTACGTAAACCTCGCATATAGTAACACATATGATCCCACACACAATCACACACACAACCTCGCATATAGTAACACATATGATCCCACACACAGTCACGCAAACAACCTCGCATATAGTAACACATATGATTCCACACACAAACAATTGGGCATATAGTAACACATATGAGCCCACACACAATCACACACACAACCACATAGTCAGGCAGACGTCTTTCGCTACCACACACACACACACACACACAGCCGCACAGCCAGACAGACAAGGCTTTTCACAACCACGCACACAGCCGCACAGCCAGACAGACAAGGCTTTTCACAACCACGCACACAACCACACAGCCAGACAGCCAAGGTTTTTGACAACCACGCACGCAGCCACGCAGTGAGGCAGACAACGCCTCGTACAAAAGCGGGGCAAATACTTAGCTTTAGCGTACAGCACAAAACCAGCATCGTGGGGCAAATCTATTACAAACATGCAACAGGATCATCCATCCGTGAATGACGATCTAAATTATGTAGGAGGGCATGTAGGCTTTATAGGCTTCAAATGTAATTACGGAAGAAGACTTCTCAATTCAGCCACAAGGGGCTCCATATGACATTTTCTCCCCTCCGTGGTGAAAAAAAACCTACAATAAATTTGGCTATGTCGGTTTATTTGAGCAATCAATTTGATATTGCAGGACTGGGGGAAGCAGCTCACAGCAGGCAAGAGTCGATGACGGATCACGCAAACGTTAGTGCGCCATAACTGTGGCACTGTAATGCATAAACAATGAAATCACCAGTCGGGTTTTTATTTGTTTTGGAGGCATGGCTGTTGCTATGTGTAGATGCACTGACAGCAAACACGGAGCAGTGCCCTGCCGATATCCCATGCGACTGCGTCAATCAACAGAACGGCGATGACGTCACGAGAGTTATTGACTGCAGCGGGCGTAATATACGCAACGTCCCGCGCTTCCTGACATTCCAAGGGTACACCGTTGATCAATTGCTTTTGAATAATACCAGAATCGAGAAGCTGGCGAAAGGGGCGCTGCGTGGTTTGCAAGTGCGATCGGTTAATCTTGATAACAACCAGCTGTCGTTAATATTTGATACAGCGTTTGATGAAACCAATGGGATTGAAGAAATCTCCATGAAAAACTGCAGCTGGCCGAAGATTCCTAACGCACTGTCAAAACTAACATCGTTAAAAAAGATCGATATGCGGTACAACAGAATTCAAGCGATCAAACTGCAAATGTTCGAACCCCTCAAACACCTTGAATTCCTAGATATAAGTCACAACATAATCAGTTTCGTTTCACCGTACGGCCCGTTTTCTGGCTTTGAAAATCTGACGGTATTGGATTTATCTTACAATCAACTCCCTTCGTTCTCTCTCGAACCGCTGGGTAATCTCACCACTTTGAGGACACTTTCTTTGGCACATAATGACATCAGATCACTCCCAAATGAGGGATTCATAAGAGCGGCCAATTTAGAGCATCTTGATTTGAGCGACAACCCTATCTCCATTCCCAAGGGACAGTACCCGTTTGACGGACTGAGAAACTTGCGGACGCTAAAGTTAAGTCATTGCAGTCTGGAGGAATTTAAATCACGCCTTTTCCGAGACAGTCAGGACCTCGAAACTCTGTCCGTTGCCCATTGCGACATAGAGTTCATTGAAACAGCCGCTCTGGACGCATTCCAGGTAATTAATACCCTGGATGTCAGTGGCATTGGGCTGGACCAATCAGAAGCCATCTTTTCAGGCTTGTACAACAAATTAGAGACACTATCTTTATCATCTGTAAACCTTACGAAAATACCAATTGCATTGCTAAGTCGGTTCCCACAGTTGAGAAAAATTATTCTGAATGAAAACAACATTGAAACACTAGGAAAAGCCAGCTTCAGGGGTCTGAAACAAAAATATCTTGAAATATATTTAGAAGACAATGAAATTAGCAGTATATCCCCGCAAGTGTTGTCAGGTATAAAACTGCCAATGAAATTATTTCTGTCCAACAATCAAGTCAAAGACCTGTCTTTTCTCCACGGTAATCGATGCGCGTTTGACCGCACCACAATCGATTTGACGGGTAATCCCTTATATTGCGATTGCCATGCCGTAAAAATAATACAATGGAAAATACCCATCTTGAGAGGAAAATGCTCAGTGACAAAACCAAACGCGTCTGAACAGCAAATAAATGGTCTTTTAATGAACAACAGCAGTCCGTCATACAACATCGATCTAACAGTTCCATTTACAGCAAACCAAAGCATAAACAACATGGCGGCTGCGGAGCAGAGCTGCCATCTGGAGGCGCGTCACGGAATGAGGTACTCATGTTGCCATGGTGAGTGGGTAGCCATTGACGTCCCGGTCACGTGTGCCGTGAGTGGTGCACCCGGAAGTGTTGGTCAAACAATGAACTTCCGGATGTTGTTGTTGACTTTTCTCATAGTCCTGAGACTCGCCTTGGACTAAACTATCATAAAGTGGCTAATTTTAAGCACTTACAGGAGACTGTAATAAGAAAGTGTTAAACGATATGAAACTCGGATAATGTGAGCCCAGAAATAATTACTAAACCTTATACAGATCACGTAAGCACCATCAAATGCTAAGCCTAGAACGTTGAAAATGCAACATCAGTCTCAGCAGGATCGTGAGTGTTTTGTTGTAGTATACAGCGATGAAAAACTCTATACAACATGACAGTGCTCTGGAGATCTAATTTCGGAAACATTTCAATGAAAAAAAAAACGCCCACCTGATTGATTACACTTGGGGATTTTCAATCCTCCTGTTAACTTTATTGTATTCGCACGATTCGGTGAAATGTCCCGGTATGATTCCATTTTTTGCACCATAACCTTGTCACGCGAACTCCTCTCAGAAGACTAGGACTATGGCATCCAAATTTGGCAGAGAGTTAATGTAGCATGTCCGGTTGGTCCACCTCAGTCTTTTTTTTAGAAATTCATTAACATTTTATATGCAAAAATGAACACTGAAATTTTGCCGCCTTTGATGCCCATTATAAGGCAGGCAAAAGCTATGATTAGGCAGTTAAGACAAATGGTTAAATTTTGATCGTCCAACTGTCCTTAATGAGAGCTATTATAACATATGTGTGTGTTGTTGACTGCGGTATTTCAGTTTATATATATATATATATATATATATATATATATATATATATATATATATATATATATATATATATATATATATATATATATATATATATATATATATATATATATATATTTCATGTTTTTTTTAGTTGACGTTGTTTGACGCAGGTAGATGAAATTTAGCTCATAGATAGAGGATGATGAGGTGTCATGAAATCAGCAAATTTGTTTACATGGGCCTTCAAGTATTTTTCACCCGCAAAGTGGTTTCCAGAAAACTCTTCCTACAAGGCTGACATAGGAAGACCACATGTGGCAAAGGTGTACAGGGTAGTGAGTCGTACAACCCGCTTTTTTTTGCTTGACCTTCAAGGTTAAGGTCACATTGAGGTGAAAATATTAAAAAAGCCGTATTTATCACGATAGCTAGCTAGACATAGCGCTCAAATCCTAGTTCAGTACAGAGTAACTTCGCGATCTGAATCTCGACATTTGGAGTCAAAGTCGAAGGTCAATTGACCTTTCTAAATCGAAAAGTGTAAGAGATCGATTGGCCATTATCTCGAAAACAGTTAGAGATAGAGCGATTGTGAGCTTTTGTCCAATCTTTGGGCGTAAAAGACGTTATGTAAGAGGTACCTCGATGACCTTGACCTCTTCCGTCATGGTCAAGGTCAAAAACCGGAAGTTGACTATTATCTCGGAAAAAGTTACAGATAGGGCGATTTTGAGCTTATATACGACCCTTTGGACCGAAAAGACGATATATAAGAGGCACCTCATTGGCCTTGATCTCTTCTATCAAGGTCAAGGTAAAAATAGGAAGTTGATCTCCATCTCGAAAACGGTCAGAGATAGATTGATTTTGAGCTTATTTTCCACCCTTTGGGCCTAAAAGCCAATATATAACAGGTACCTCCGTGACATTGACTGCTTCGGTCATGGTCAAGGTAAAAATCGGAAGTTGATCTCTATCTCGAAAACGGTCATCTTATTTTCGACCCTTTGGGCCTAAAAGACGTTATGCAAGAGGTACCTCAGAATCGTTTTCCTTGTGGTCCTAAGTGTAATTTTCGCTACTCGGTAGCGGATTTAGTTATTTCTCGTTCTTTTCGGAACCAAAGCCTTTTTTATATTCTTTGGTACTGAAATGGTTTAATGCAATATTATTGCCTATTGGGGTGTATGTTAGACGTGGGGTAAATCAAATTTTATTCTCTTTACCATAGCAGCTAAAAGGCGGCTAGTCAAACAGCACCTGTGCGCGTCCTCTGACGTCATGGTGATATTGTAATATCAGTCGGCCGCCGTATTCAATAAAAGATATTTATTTAACTGAATAGTAGAACTGCTGTTTAGAGACAGAATATTTGTTTTTGCATTTTATGCTCAATTGTTAGGTTGTCTGTTTTGAAAGATTTATTTATTTATTTAGTACTATAAAGTCTCACAAGGTTTAGAAAGATATTTGTCCATAAGGATTAAAGCATCTGTCAGGGATTGAAACATGCATGGAAGTAGCCATAGGGACAGCATTAAAATGTGTGATTCCTATTGTGGTCGTATTTATAGGCTTCTTCATATTGGAAGCTATCCAGAAAGGGGCTATTGAAAAGTGGTCCTATATGTAAAGTTGTCCAATCTGCGGGGTTTTCCTATCCAGGGATTTGACGTGGTCTAATCTGCGGGGCCGTCCTATCCCGGGATTTGACGTGGTCCAATCTGCGGGGCGGTCCTATCCCGGGATTTGACGTGGACCAATCTGCGGGGCGGTCCTATCTCGGGATTTGACGTGGTCTAATCTGGGGGTGTTCCTATCCCGGGATTTGACGTGGACCAATCTGCGGGGCTGTCCTATCCCAGGATTTGGCGTGGTCTAATCTGCGGGGTGGTCCTATCCCGGGATTTAACATGGACCAATCTGCGGGGCTGTCCTATCCCAGGATTTGACGTGGTCTAATCTGCGGGTTGGTCCTATCCGGGGATTTGACGTGGACCAATCTGAGGGGAGGTCCTATCCCGGGATTTGGCGTGGTCTAATCTGGGGATGTTCCTATCCCGAGATTTGACGTGGTCTAATCTACGGGGCTGTCCTATCCCAGGATTTGACGTGGTCTAATCGGGGGGTGTTCCTATCGCGGGATTTGACATAGACCAATCTGCGGGACGGTCCTATCTCGGGATTCGACGTGGTCTAATCTGCGGGGCGGTCCTATCCGAGGATTTGACGTGGTCTAATCTGCGGGACGGTCCTATCCCGGGATTTGACGTGGTCCAATCTGCGGGGCGGTCCTATCCCGGGATTTGACGTGGTCCAATCTGCGGGGCGGTTCTATCCCGGGATTTGACGTGGTCCAATCTGCGGGGCTGTCCTATCCCGGGATTTGACGTGGTCCAATCTGCGGGGCGGTCCTTTCCCGGGATTTGACGTGGTCCAATCTGCGAGGCGGTCCTATCCCGGGACTTCAAGTGGTCTAGTCTGCGGGTTGGTCCTGTGCCTGGATTTCAAGTGAGGTAGTTCGATCACGGTATTTGAAGTGGCCCAGTCAGCGGGGTTTTCCTATCCCGGTATCTGAGGTGGTCCAGTCAGCGGGGTGATTCTATCTCGGTATCTGATGTGGTCTAGTCAGCGGGGTGATTCTATCCCGGTATCTGATGTGGTCCAGTCAACGGGGTTTTTCTATCCCGGTATCTGATGTGGTCTAGTCAGCGGTGTGATTCTATCCTAGGATCATCTGTGTAATAACTGTTGTTAGACGCCATACTAAGGGCCTCCATAAAAATACGTGCACAAACAGAATCGGATTTTTTATATATCTCTCCGCTGCACACAAGTTTGCTGACGTCATCTATTGCCCATAAGATTACCGTACCCCCAGTAGTCCTTCCAATTGCATTGAATTTGTTCTGAAATTCGGCATGAATATATTAAAGATCAGCAAAACAACTACGATTTCTTTTTTATTTTCAAGTTTTCACCAAAAAAAAAATTAAAATTCTAGGGTCTCATTTACACTTGCGTCGGATTTTTTGAAATTAGTTAGCAGTTTGCCAGTTTTGTTGGTTCTGTAGCCACGATGTTGTTTGAGCACGAACTAGAACAAGATAGATACTCATAACGAAAGCACACTTGAAAACACAAAAATATACAATAATCAAACTGAAATGTCCACCAACTGTGCGCCGAATTTTATAAAGAAATCACAGTGCCAGTTCAGGTAATTTTGTTGTCATCTGAACGTTGTCCTTTGACATTCTTGTTACTCTGGCAGCACCTGGATACTTGCCACTTGTTTATATACTTGTCAGAATTTAAAAAAAATACATTGTGTTTATCAGCTACATTTGTATATATATTGTATTCATTTGTCAGTTTTATGCCCAGAAATCTCGCACTATAAGAACGCCAATTGTTTTGTTTGTTCGTTTTTTTTGGGGGGGGGGGTGGGGGGGGGGCAAACAAAGTCTGCGAGATTATTTGAACTGGCTTAGATTAACGCTGCGCTGCGACTGGTTATATCGCACCAGATTATCTGTGTCACGAGTAACGGAAGTGTGCGATCCGTACCGGAAATTTGCGACAATCAGGGAAGTAGTGATTTCCTCGTATTCAAACCCACCCACCCACTAATCAATCAAGCGGATTCCATTGTTCCGGTTTTCTATGCACAATTTAGCCGTCAGCCAGCTTATATGTTTTATACTGCTGTACATCAGGGGACACAGTCAGGGCTCACTAACATGTAGTCGAAAATGCAAACTTTCATGTTAATCTACTTTGAATCCGTTTATTGTATTTTTATATGTATTTTACGAAAATTTATTGGAATCTGTTATATAATTCAAATTCTAATGCATCGTTATTTTAAACCTGCATGGCCTTACTTTGTTTATGTTTACTTTGAATGTTTTCGCTTATCGAAATTTGTCAAAACATGAAAGGAGTCAAAACTTCACTTGTGATGTGAAAAGATTAGTGACGCATCAACAGGAGTTGTGGGCTGAGGCAGTCGGAGTTATTCAGCTGCAGCTGAAACGTGATTTACTGTTGCAGCTGCAAATCGATTGACTTAATGTAAAACGAGCCTTAAATTGCTAGGGTCTTTAATTGCAAGAGGCCATTATAAGAAGTCAATGAAACTGTGCTCAGTTTTCAGAAATTAAAATTATTTTTGTGCTTCGCAAATTCAAAACAAGCGGAAGCTTTCGTTTTCTAATGTGACCCCCATGCAGATCATTCCTATCAATATCAATAAGTATTGGCAATGAGTCACATCTCAGATGTTCAGTACTGTTAAGCGTGTTTAGTGTCATACTTCTTGAATAATGTTCAATTAATCCTGCGTTTGTTATTCTTGACAAATGGTTGTAAATTGTGCATGTTAAATGTTCGTTAAATAAACTATATGTGTGATGTGCTGTCTTTGTGTTGTTGAAATAGTGTTGTTTTTTCTACATACTTTTTACAAGGTAAAAAAAAGTGGCCAAAATAGGTCAGAGAATCATAAGGCGTTATCAGAAGGCGAGAAATCAATAAATAGTTATGACAAGATAGGACAAATGTTAGCACTCGCTCCGAACGCCAGACGTAATTCTATATTTGATTCGATTTATATTTGGTAAATTTAGTTTATATTCGTTGTTTAATCAACATAAACCACTTTAGGTATAACTCAAACTAAGTACAAATGAAAGATGTTCGATTTTCGCCACCATGATTCCGGAGCTTCGTCACGTAACCATTGGCTGCATGACACACCATATAAAATCTCTTTTTTACTTCGCAAAAGCTTTTAATGCGCTTATCTCCAATTTTAGATGGGTTCCCTTTCGGTTTAACCTTTCACGCAGAATAAAGACAAACATTTTGTATCCGCAGAATAGCCTACCCTGCCATCCATCCATCAACCAATCAAAATGAGGGAATCCTCTATTATTTCGTCATGATTGACAATGAGCATTCCCTTTAAGCGTTAAGCCTTTCTGTGTGCTCCACGAATTTTTCGCTGGGGAACTAGTGGAAAGGTGCGAATTTGCTTTTTAGTTAGCTTATGTAACTAATAAAGGTCTACTTTATCACTCTTTGGAAGTTGGATAAATTTGGGTTAGGTTTTAGGCAAATACAACACTTGTAACCTCGGTCTGGCAGAAGTTGAGTTTACACGCATCGGTGACATGTCAATCGTACCGAGAAGTGTGCCTCTTCTTCTCCACCAGAAGCTGCAAGACCGAGTATTTTTACGTACTGGTTCGAGCACACATCCTCAGGAGTTGTTTTTGTCTTTGCAGACCGCATTGCCTGCTCAGACTCTAAGCTTCACACAGCTGACCAAACCATAACAGGAATGGCCGGTTTTGCTGAAGCTTGCACTCCAATATAGACTTTTTTCTATCTTGTATCTGCAAGTTCTGCAGGACAGAATTTTGTCCGGGCGAAAAAGCCTGTTTCGAGGCGTTTTTTTGGAGCTTTTGGCACCCTTGGAACCACATGCCCGCTTATGGGTCTCGAAACGGGCATATGGAGCCCTTTTCTGTCCATAGCAACGACCCCCGTGACCACAGAGTACCGTGATTTACGTAGTTCCATGCTGGTTTTTACGGCGGGCTTATTGGATCATGTCCCCATGGAACGTATGGGAACATGGGGCTATGGGTCTCATGGGAACGTGGGTCCGTGTGGGGCTATGGGCCTATGGGTTCATGGTCCCATACGGGCATATGGGCCCTATGGGAACATGGTCCCGTACGGGATCATGGGACTATGGGACCTATTGGAACATGGTCCTATAGGGGTACATGTTCTAAAAAATGGAGTCCAAAATCGTCTTAATTGTCAACGTGTTGGTCATTTTAGATGATTTAATTTACTTCAAGTCACTGCATATTAATGGGAGCAATATCCTAAGCGTTTCAATTAGCTATTGTCTTGTGTTTACAGTTGCAGTTTATTAGGGTCTCTTCTTTCTGCTTACTTTTCAGACATAACAGAGGCCACCCTACGGTCAAACACAAAGGAATTGCCGTGCCCACGACCCCGACTTTGCTCAATCCGCACTCAGTGTGCGATCGCTGCACAAGAGACCGAGGTCTGGCTCCGTGTGTAGAGAGCAATACCTGCCCCGAGTGCGAACAGTTAACCCACAGAGAGTAGCGGGTAGCTTACAGGAACAGGGCAAAGAACGATCGTACGAGGAGCAGACGCAAGGCCCCCACCCTTTTCATTGCACCGGATTACACCTCTAGCACAATGGAAAAGGCGATCTCAGTTATATTGCAACAAGTGTCAACGTCCATCCGTTTGGATACCGGGGCAGAATCAGACACAGCGGGCACTAAATGCAAACGCAAAAAGCCAAAGCCGTCCAAAGCCTTCTCAGAGACAGTAGCCGAATTAGAGATAGTGGGGGCGACGAGCGCACGGCTTTACGTAACGCCTGGTCCGCAGATTCTGAAAAGGAAGGGTCAGGATCAGGCCCTTACCGCACCTCGGACGATCAGATCCCGATGAAGGCACTAGATCATCCAACCAACAGTGTGGATGCCATCAGTGCGCGCGGATTCAGACATTCCCTTAGTAGAAAAGGACGCCAAGAGCATTGAGTCGTCTGCCCGTCAAGTTTTAAACATTATGTCCTTTCAGGATCATACTCTGAAAGCACTACGGGAAGGTGGGAGGATCTACGACTCAGTGACCCAGTGTCCTCCAAACTTTTAGAATGCCTGTCTGTTGCCACCCGTGATGTCGTTAAAATCTCTACCTTTCTGATAACGCCAATGATATTCTTGAGACGGGGCGTCTTTCTTCAGCACTGCTGGTCAAGCGTCAAGGGACTCCGCGACTTAAGGCACACCCCCATCCTGAGTGAAAAGGAACTATTTCCCCCACCAGAAGTGGAGAGGGTGAACCAGGAGAGTAGGTCGTTGATGTCGAGGATGTCGCGTCCCTCCTTCCACCAACCGGCAAAGTGCAAGAAGCAACGCACTCGTCTACGGATCACTCTCGCCCCAGTTCCCAGGTGCAGTTCCCAGAAGAGGCTCAAGCAGTCGGGAGACAGCAAACCGGAGGGGCAGCATACCCAGCAACACAGGTAGCAGCCAACCAAAGTATCGCTCAGAGACGAGGGACTCGTCTGTTGGCCATACTTTTTCTGGCTTAGACGATCTAAAAAATCTACTGTCCTGCAACACATCCTTGCCCGTAGGCGGAAGGCCAAGCGCGTTCTTGCAGGCTTGGAAAAAATTAGGGGCTTCCCGGAGAATAGGTCGTTGGCTCAGGAATACTTAGACGATTGGTTCCTAGCACATACTCAACGAGACGTGGCCTATCACGAAACAGTCCAACTGGTCAAAAAGGCGATACAGGTAGTCCTGTGGTAAGCTTGGCCAAATCAGAATTGACCCAAAACAAGATCATTTTCTTGGGGAAACGATGGGACTTGTCAGCAGCCCGGGTATTCCCCACAGCAGACAGACAGCAGAAAATTTCACGGACTATCCAAAACATTTCTGCCAACCGAAAGGTAAGTTTGCATGCTATGGAGTCGTTGCTAGGTGTATTAGTAGCAACCGAGAAGACGGTCCCGTTAGGCCGCCTACATTACCGACAATTTCAGGCGTTGGTAAGGCAGGTCCTAACGAAGGGACGGTCCCCCAAAGCCATGATGACAGTGTCCCAATCCACACTCTCCCTTCTCCAGTGGTGGTGTGACCCGAATACCATGAGGAAAGGGGTTCTCTTTCATGCCCCGGAGATAGAGCTCCAAACAGACGCATCCAGGGAGGGGTAGGGGATTCATTGTCAAGGTCAGATGTGGAGGGGAAAATGTCCAGCGACCATTTGCAGATGCCATATCAACTGGCTGGAACTCCAAGTGGTATGGATAGCTCTCAACAAGCTATTGGACCCCCTCAACTATCGACCCTGACTTCTCAAATGCTACTTCTGGCAGGGGAACACAAAATCTACGTCGTATCCCGTCACCTTTCAGGGAAACTAAACGTGCTGGCCGATTTAGGGTCCAGAGCAGGTCAGGTTATCTACACAAAGTGGTGCCTAGCCCAGTCGTCCTTCCGATGGGTGACACGGGAATCCCCATGGGTCGCCCCGACGTTAGATCTGTTTGCCAACGCAATGACAACACAGCTACCCAGGTTGTATCCCCATGCCCGGATCAGACAGCCTGGGCAGTAGATGCATTAAAGTGCCCATGGCCTCTGCAGGAAGTGATCTATGCCTTTCCTCCCCAGGCAATCCTGCTACAGGTCTTACAGAGAATAATAGAACTGAGCCCCCATCTCTGTTAGTAATAGCCCCGTGGTCCCCAGAGGCCCCGTGGTTCGTCCTATCCGTCGCAAGGTGACCAAATCCATCCCGATACCTTGCCATAGGGAACTCTTATCTCAAATCCAATGACACCACTTCCACCCGTCCCCACAGTTACTGAACCTACACCTGTGGTGCCTAACCAGTCATTCTGGAGAAAAAAGGTTTCTCCAAACAGGTGGGAGAAAAGATGGTCAACAGCCATAAGCACTCCACGGCGAAAGTTTATAGGTCGCAATGGAACAAGTTTGCCTCTTGGTGCGCTACCTCTAAGCTAGACCCTTTCAAGCGTCACCGGCAGTGGTAGCAGATTTTTTGGACCATCTTTTTGCGGCAGGTTATCGAGCCGCCATTGGTTCGAGACTTAAAACATCTACTGGCTGTGACCCGGGTGAGGATACAGCATTGTCACAATTAATCAGACACTTCAAGGTAAATTCCCCTCCCCTACAATCCAATGTGGCCCAATGGGACCTGTCACTGGTATTACTTTGCTGAGGAAAACATTTCCACAAACGACGCCACGGTAAGGTTTATTTTCTTGCTAGCTTTAGCGTCCGGTAAGAGGAGAGGCGAAATCCATGCATTAGACAGGGAAGTAATAAAAGAGAACGGTGAGTGGAACATAGTTTTCCTTTCCCCAAGAGCCAGGCTTCATGGGTAAGACACATATTGTATCCCCAGGTCGGGGCACCTTCGACCATATTGCTCTCCCGGCCCTTCAAGGGAAACATATGATCGAAGACCGAGTGTCCTTATGCCCGGTCGGAGCACTGCGACAGCATCTTTCGATTTCACAAACATATCGTTCAGAAAATAGTAAAAAGCCCTCATCATCTCCTTCATGCCAAAATTCAACAGGGACTTTTCTAAACAAACTATCTCAAACTACATGGAAAAGGTCATTTTGGCAGCTCATGAATGGGCAGAGACCGATACGGGCATACAAAACGACTGCAAAGTTAAGCGCATCATGTCCGCCAAATAGCAAATTCCCTCAGGGCTCTCCGTAATGTGTCTTTGGTAGATATACTTTGTTGGTCTTCTCCCAACTCATTCGTTAAGTATTATCTAAAAGAATTTTCGCAGAACGAATTAACAGGCCTTTACTCTTTAGTCCCCTTCATCGCTGCGGAAACCACCATTACGAACCCTTCTACTCTGGTTGCAGGCAACCAACTCCAAAGCTGAATGGCAAAGGCAAACAGAAAGGAGGATTTGCCAAAGGGCACAACAACGGATTCAAGGGCAAGAAGTAGTGACACTTCCGGTGTTTTTCAATCACCACAGGACTGATATTTTCACTTGCATGGATGTTAGTTTATTGTCAAGAATGTTTTTCCAGTTTAGAAACACATTATTTCGTTCAACACGATCCTAGCACTCTGCTTCCTGCCGCCTTTCTCCCTTTTCGTGCCCTAGAGCCAGACAAAGGGGTAGGGGCACACACGGTACCATCTGTTCCCGTAGTCCCGTACCACCACCGGCAACTGGGGTACCGGTCCATGGTGACCATGGCTACAGTGCCCATGGGCCCATAATTAGCCCAAGACACGGGAAATCTCATTGGAGTGAATGTTTTCACCATTTTAAATTTTGAATTCAATCAGTATTAGAATTTAAAGAATTATCCAGTCGTATTTTGTAGGTTTTGCGGGTAAAACCTTCAACCTTACGTTGTATTCTTATCTTTCCAGGCAATTGGATCTTATCTTTTGCCCTAGTCTAAAGTCAGTACAGCATGTTATCTGACACTGTGAACACTGCGGGCTCAATCCCTAGCAGTGTCAGGTTTATTTGCGTAAATCTTAGAGATTTACGGTCGTATTGTCAAAATATCGATAGTTTGAAACTGTTTTTAGTAGTCTCGATGTGAGTGCTTTGGACCAATCCAGTGGGCGGAAGGAGAGGGATGGCAATAACCACTCATATAACTATCAAACCTGATTTACATGTGTCATTCTGTTCCTTTGTAATAGTATCCAACAGTGTTTTGTTATGGGACTGGGAGTGTTCCCCCAGCCCAGGCTCTTTAGAAGTATTAAAAGAAGTGGAACATGGAGCATTTTTATTCAGTCTTTAACTACAGTTCAACTCTAACATCCCCTGATGAGCTTTTACGTAGCTAGTGCAATTTGTGAATGCAGTTCAGAATGGTAGGCTCCCCTATTCCGGACTCAAGTCCCATCTAAAAGTAGAGGAAAGCGAATTCAAAGCTTTTGCGAAGTAAAACTAACGTTTTATTTCGTAAAACGTGCTTTTACGAGTAAAAGCGCAATTCGCGTTTTCCACTTTTAGCATGCTCTCCCACCCATCCAGCCCTCAACTAGCCTTGGTGCATTATTCAACCACCGAGTGGGGCTTAACGGGAATGTGCATTGTCAATAATGACTAAATACCAGAGGATTCCATCATTTTGATTGGTTGATGGATGGATGGCGGAGTAGGTTATTCTGCGGATACGAAAAAGTTTGTTTTTATCCTGCGTGAAACGTTGAAACCGAAAAGAACCCATCTAAAACTGGAAAACGCAAATTGCGCTTTTTCTCGAAAAAGCACGTTTTACGAAATATAACGTTAGTATTGCATTTGCTGCTGCAAATACAAAGGTGGCGTCTCAAGGTCAATTACGTTCCGACCAATAGCATCAAAGGAATGCATGTCTATACAATTGTTAGTTTGGAACAATATAATTGGGAACAATATGGGAGCAATATAATTGTTCACGCCAGTTAAACGCAAATGGTCTTGAACATACGGCCTATAATTATGTTCGGTTTTACCTGGATTCGCTTTCCACGGTGTGGCTCAGTTATGCTTGGTGTTATAACGCCCTCGTACCGGAAGCTTGCTGTTGCGTTGTTATAGTTCTATACGATGACACTGTATCAGGGACAAATGCAAGGCAATCCAAGATATGGGGCACCCATCCCCCTCCCTCCCAAAGCCTCACCCTTGCAAGAACAAAAAAATGCGTGGGTCAATGCGACGTCATACCGTTGGCTCCTTCCGTCCTCCAGGGAACCGATAATCGGGTCAAAGATGGACTACGATGTTCCGTTTTCGAGATTTTATTTTAAAATACTAATATAACGCTACTCCGACTCTGGATCCTTATACAAAAACTTACGCTGGAAACAGTTTAAAGCGTGGGCTTTAATACTGTTATGAGAAACAGGCCACGAATCGTATATTGTTGAGATGTGTTGAAACGAAAAAAGTAAAAATTTAATTTAATTAATAACATTTAATTTCAGATTTGCTTACGGGGTAATATTCCAATTACCTAGCCATGCTGCAAATTTGAGTTTTTTTAGCTTTAGTGGTTGCAGAAAAATATGAACACACTTTTATTACACCATTTTTGAACTGTTGCATCATACAAAAGCAATACGATGGAGCGGAGTTCGGTTGTAATAAACGACGAGTTCAATGATGTGACGCGTACAATTACACACACTAGCTATGTGATAAAGTGCCAGGCTGATGTTGTGCTTTCTGCGTGATTCCTCCTGATGATACAAACACTAACTGAAGTCCAAAGTCGGAAAACTGTTCGTGATAACGCCTGGTTCTTTCTCAAGAAACTTCGCGAAGCAACCTTGATTGAAAAACCGTGGCCAGTCTAGAAAATTTATAATCATGTACCGTGAGTCAATACTTACAAGGTCACACCTGCTGAAGACATGACTATATCATTTTTCAATTATCTCGACTTGTTTCTGAATGAATTTACTGTATCATTTCGTTTAGGTAAGAAAACGCAATAATAGTACAAATATAATACAAACTTTTTTTGTAAATATGGTATAAATTAGATGTAGAGGTAAATATATTTGGTACTAGTGAAATTGTCCCAGAGCCAGACTAAAACCCCATTTTGGGCAAAATTCCTCATGCTCTGTGTTGCAAGCTTTTAGATTATTTATTTGATAAAACTGGTCATGGGACATTAATATAGGCTTATGATTATTGCTATAAATTTTACTTAAGATCAATGCAGTAAAATGATCGGCGTATATGTAGAGTTGACTTTTGAATTCGCCTTTGTATATGTTACGCAGAATCCGTCAAGTCACTGACGTCTCTAAAATTTTCCGTGAATGAAATTTTATGGGAAAAGATCTTAAACTGTTTGTGACAATAAACAACACAATGTGCTACTTAAATAGATACAACATGCGGTATGTTTAATAAGCAACAGTCATAGTCAGAAATTTTTTAAAGAGCAAGTTCTTCAGATATTAAAATATATGTTTTAAATAAAATAAGAAAAAAGTTTTCATACATGGTGTTTTAAGCAGGAGGTTTTTGTCATGGAAAAATAGTGCGGTCATTAGATGGTACCATTCACGAAATAGTCCAAGATCACTGTTGAATATCAAAATACATTCACTGCGCACGACATTCGTCAGCTTCAAAGGCTTCTTCATGGCAATCACTTATAGTGATACTTATGAACATTGACTACGTACATTTATGTACACTTCACAATAACGACATTTTGTTAAAATCAAGCACTTCAGAAATGCACCTTTCTTAGGAGGATTAAAAGGGATAAAATGTTGTCAAAATTGTTAATCGAAAAAGTAATGATGTTGCTGTGTATATGGGTTGAGACGGAACAGAATGAGAGACTGGTTGCTGTGAATATGGGTTGAAACGTAACAGAGTAAAAGACTGGTTTCCTTGAATATGTATAAGCTTTGGTTTTCTTTATACATGTTTTTAATTTATGGTTTTACCGCAATAAAATAACGCAATAAAAAGAACTGTTTCTGAAATAACTAGCATTCGCTGATAAAATTGATTAACACAAGTTATTTATGTTGCCATATATTAGAGACATTGCTTCCAAGACATTTGTCTAAAATTAATTATAACTGAGTAATAAGGATACGTTTTAACACTGTACTTGTTAAACAGCTTTAATGCAAATGCAGTCCATAAACAGAGCTATAATCAGAATTCATTTCAATTTTATTTAGGCAAACTACAGGATCTGAAGGGATCTCACGCACGAAAGCCACAACAGTTCGTTTGAGATTTCTAGCTCAATGTCAAACTAGAACCTCATTTCGCTAGTGAAATGTTAAACACTTGACAAAATTAAAACGCAAAAATACTTCTTTCAAAGGGTTGTTTCTTGAATAATATATTGCAAACAACACAGCTTGACTACGTCATATAAGCCGAGTAGTGTTTGGTTTTTGTTGGCCTTAGGTTTTATTGACTGAGCATGCATACGCCGTGTTATCTATTTACGCAGTGAGAGCTCGCATAAAGCTGAGCAACTGTGTGTTCTGTGATGTACGTTAAATGCTCTGCATTTACTTGCAAAGATACACTCTTTTCACATGGCGTTTTAACAAAGAAAACGAAATCGAAGACGAAAATAAAAAGTGACATGCACACGTTCAGATCAAGCTCTTCATAAGTCCCAAGTTTCATGGTCCTAGTGTCAGAGAAGAAGACACAAAAAATTGAAAAACTGTCAAGAAGAAAAAAAAGGACGAGCGGCTGCTCGCACAAATTCATATAACTCTTGCAAGCCAAAGGCTTGTCAAATGTTAATATAATTGGTACTTTTCACGGAGTTGCGAAATTGATATGTTATATGTCACAAATGTATTGTGTGGCGTCAGTTCAACTATATTCTTGTTGTACAGAACAAGCAATTTCTATATTTATTGATACTGGTAATATAGTCACTAATATAGCAACTTTTATATATATATATATATATATATATATATATATATATATATATATATATATATATATATATATATATATATATATATATATATATATATATATATATATATATATATATAAAACAAACCATAGATAAGTACATAGCAAGATCCTTTTAAATTCTCTTAAATCAAGTCTCTCTCTTTATCTCTCTCTCTCTCTCTCTGTGTCTCTCTCCCTCTCTCTTTCTTTCTAAACATACCTCTGAATAATGAAAACAAAATTCTATTTTCTTTGCTTTTACATTCATAACTTTGTAACGTGCTTTCCAGTGCGTGCATGGCCATAAATAGTGTTATTTTTGAGTTTCTAGATTGTTAACATTACATGCGCATTATGGACATTATACGTCTAATGCAGCGAAAACGAGAGATCATGTGAGTGTGTGTAGCAAAATAAAATAAGACAAATTTAACCCTAATAAACTTTAAATCTTAAAGAAATTCAAGTAGAGCAAGAGATTTATAACACATATTTACATAAAGCTATTCTCATACAGTCTTCAAAGAGAAAGAATTTCAACACTTCTTTACCAAACATGATTTCAACTAGCTGACTTAACTTTAACGCAATTTGTGGGATCTTTTATAATGATTACCAATCTTTACACATTTGATCTTCCTGTTTTTATCACCCATAAGTCTTGGAACGCAATGTTAAAACCCATCTTTTTCATGTTTGTTTTTCAAACATTGACACAATTCACTAACAGTTTCAGCCATGAACCATAACATTGCATGCACCAGCTGAAGAATCGAACACATGACTGAAAAATGCTATAATTGTTTCTTATATTCATCCAATAGCGACAGTGCCGAGTCCAGTATTGACAACTTAATGTGCATGCAGGGCATCTTGTCTTCCAGGAAATACGTCATCATTTCTCCCTTGCCCTATAATAGAACAAATGGAATACAGTAGGTTGTACAAAAATAAAACCACATGAAAGTGTGAACTGATTGAAACATCTTCCGACATCCTGTAGCACTTGTAGCACGAGTGTGAAATCCTGACGTAGGGTTTTGTGTTCCATCCATATGCGAGCATCAGCTTTAATTCAGTTCATACTCGTTTATTTAGTTATAACCTCGTATAATATACATGTTAAGATATTGTTGTATTTTTAAGACAATTTTAATAACTATGCAAAGTCTCCAATTCTGAAAACGTGTAATGAGAGTTTTAAGACACTGAAAGGGTGCAGCACACGGTTGGAGGTATTTAAGCATATGCACTTCAAAATACTACTGTTTCTGTGTACTTGTTCTTGTAATCATAAAATAAAAATACTTTGTTCTATGGAGAAAGATAGCATAATGTTATGCCAAGGAATGAAACTGCAGGTGACTAATACACTGCGTTTTGAAGGAAATCTGACCCAGTGAAGGGAAGAACTTGTGGTATGCTCGGGTTGTGGAAAGTACGGCTGGAAAACATAGAGGTTAGTAAAGATATATTATTTCGGTAATGAAAACAAAAACAGAATTTAATAAATTGAATCAAGAGGTGTAATCTTTTATTTACTCTACCAATGGTTCATTATTAATCTTATTATTTTCAAAATCTAGACGAGCGTAAATAACGTTTACAGATAGGGTTGAAGAGCTTCAGTTAAAAGTTATGCATGAAATATGTGAAGAGCTATTAATCAGCGATTTAACCAGTCTGTTTGCTATGGCACAAAGTAATGCTGTAAATCAACTTTCGGAACCATTACAGTGATGTAGGGCCTTTGTATGTGTAATTAATAGCGTTTATAAATTATGTGATTTGTGTATCTCCTCTGCTTTTACTTGTTGTTTGTAAGGGTGAAATTTTCTGCAGTGGGGCTGGGATATTGCCCTGCTCCTGGTGGGTATTTATGTGTTATGACATCACAGGCAGAACAGATGTTTTTTCCGATTGCCTGTTTAAAATATGGGCAAAGTGATATGGAATAGAATGACAGAAGGCAAAGATACGATCTTCACACTTTAACGTTGAAACAAAAAAAAAAAAAAACAAAAAAACAAAACAAAAAAAACAAGAAAACTAAAACGTAAATAAACAAGTAAATACATAAAAATCTGGTAGTACAAAAAAACTCATCACTTTGCAATGAATACAACCTTGACCCTCGTACTCGGACACTACAAATGTAGACAATACTTCTTTAAACACGTTGTTTATGAGTGCGTTATGATGCAGCGGGACTGACACACCACAGCCTTCAGTGATGATACACTCTTTGCGATGGTCTGACGTAGATGGACGTCTCTGTGTACGGAAAGCGCCTGTGACGCGTTATTAAGACAGAGGGACGGAAATGTGTACACAAAGCATACGTGACGCAGTATATGCATAGGCAGACGGCTATGTGTAGACAAAGTGTATATAGTGCATATGTGGGTAGACGGACAACTACGTGTACACAATGCGTATATGACATACAATATGGGCAGGCAGATATTTGCATGTATCAGTAATAGCGCTCAAGTTATTGAACAATCAACAGCGTATGAGCGTTAACTGTGGTGATTTCTGTCAATATTAATCAATTGGTTTTTTATGGGTGACTGAAACTGGATGCGCAAGGACATTGTGTGTTCTTTAAAAATAGTACTTTTAAAAGGGCTGATATTTTAATAGAGAGTCTCCACGTTTAATTTTATGCAGTTTTACTATTCATCAGTCAGAACTCATTTTAGCGGTTATTGCAGGAAAATATAATCAAGAAGTACCTAATGGACAATGTGGCGTGGCTCTAAGTAAAATGTTTTGCATTTTTGCATTTATTATGCAATAATTGTTAAGTTTTAATTTTGGAAACTTGCATAACATAAAGTTTATTTTAGATAAGAAATAATTTATCGTTGCATCCCAAGTTACATTTGACCTATGACGTTATTTAAATCTTGTTTTCAAAGACCATTCATTATTTTATGTCAACTTTTAAATGTTAATGCTAACATCTAACAAGTTTGATTTACTGTTATTAGTTGGTAAATACAGACTTACAGACCACTTTATTACTGCATATTACGTCCCCAAAAAGGATAAAGAGCCTTACAAATATGAGAACAGTGCGACCTGTTTACAAAGTTCTCTAATCACAACAGAACCTCAGAATAGCTGAAACGTTTTTTTAAATTCAATTTTTGAAAGCATACTTTTAAATCTCATTCAGACTTTAAAATCTAGTATAAGGGTTAGCGTCTGAAGTGATATTACACAAATCTGATGTGCTATCAGCTGTAGCTAGAAATAAAGCATAAAGACAAAACATTAGATGTTCCACAGCATGACAGATGAATTTAAACCAAACTGCCCTTGAAACAAAACATTTATTTCTTTCGTTTAATTTGGTTCTTGTCCAGTGAACGTTACAGCAGCACAGCAAATGAAAAACTGTTTGCGAGTTCCAAAGATAAGATTCTTCACAACACACCCAAACTTTAAACAGAAGAATGAAAAAGAGTCGTGAGCAAAATTTCACTTTTGTTCAAAAGGCTAGAGCAGTATCAGCAAACGAAACGAAGAAAATAATATTGGAATATGTGACATATTCACATCACGCACTCAAGTTTGTGGCATACAGATACAATATTTAAAATAGAATGTAAGATATATCAAAATCATTGTACTGAAATAAAAGGTTCCACGATATCTCAAATCGATTACTGGTATCTCTTATGTTTTGAGTAATCTGAATAATTTAAAATATTTGAAAGTATTTAAATATATGTAATATTTTTAAAAACGGAATCATGCAGGAATAGTTGTTATTTGACACTTACTATCTCTAAATATAAAAAGTAAGTCAACCGCGCCCATAAAAAATGTTTCTTTATTTAGTTAGAATTTGTTAGTTAGAGATATGTTCAAAAATTATAGAAAGATCTCCAACTCATTTTACTTTGTATCATCTCTACTCGAATTACACTTATAACTGTTTGTAAATAACTTAGGCATATGTTTTGTTAAATAATAATCTTTATAATTATTTGCTCTGATAAGTTAAATTATTCATAGACTTCTGACTAATCGAAGCAGAGAACTAACTATAGATGTATGAAATTATTTATAACTACTTTCAATAAGCCTCAGACCGACGCTCTGATTGGCTTAAATGTTTGCCCAAATTCATCACAATAAAACCATTTACGGGTGGTTAGTCATGTTTAGATGTAAAGAAATGTTATGAAATATGTCGGGCTTTCTTGACCACAAATTTCGACATATGTAACTCTTAAACAGAGAATTGATGAAAAAGAAATAACGTTTGTCGTGTTACATTAGAGGCCAGGTGAATATGTCTTGTCTTGCTTTTTAATGCGTAGCTGAAGGATGGCCGTTTCTTTTAATTACATCAGTTTCTCTGCTAACTACGCAGCAAACAGATGAAACAGAATTTACGGACGTCGCTTTCAATGTCAAGTAAAAAACCATAGTCTTGAATCTAGCGCCGTTTGCGGTCGATTGTGTTAATTATCAGATATTACCTTTGTAGTAATTTGGAAATGTTCCAATCAGTTTCTTGGAGTGCAGAAGCTAGCGGATTTATAGCTCGACAGATTGTGAAATGTCACCCTGAACAATATGACTGAGCAAAACTGCAAGAATTTGGAATTTCTGACAACTACTAGCCATTACTTGAAAACTGCAAGAATTTGGAATTCTGACAACTACTAGCCATTACTTGAAAACTGCAAGAATTTGGAATTCTGACAACTACTAGCCATTACTTGAAAACTGCAAGAATTTGGAATTCTGACAACTACTAGCCATTACTTGAAAACTGCAAGAATTTGGAATTCTGACAACTACTAGCCATTACTTGAAAACTGCAAGAATTTGGAATTCTGACAACTACTAGCCATTACTTGAAAACTGCAAGAATTTGGAATTCTGACAACTACTCGCCATTACTTGAAAATAACAACAGAAAACCAAAACATATTGACGTATTTCAGGTATACTGGTCTACGTACGGGACCAACATAAAGGCTCTAATGATAAAAAACATGCTAAAAAATGAAATGACTTGCGCTTTTAACTTACAACCAAATTTATAAATCAACGAGCAACGTAGCTCCAACAAATAATTCTTTTGAAAGTTTTCTTCCACTATTTCTTTAGAGTTGTGCCATTCACAGGTTATTACTGATGTGCAAAAAAAAGAAGAAAAACAAACAAACAAACAAACAACGAAAACTGTTGTTCGTTCAAGTTTATTGTTCCAAGTAACATCTATGTGATAAGTTCTGGAAGGTCACAGATCGGAGAGTTTGTATAATCTGTGACTGCGCGCTTTCAGGCTGAATTTAAAAAAAATAGATTTTTTTATTTCTACTTTCTATTTTTGAGAGTCGTACTTTATATGTTGCATTAGCGAATGAAACGTTGCTTATTGGTGGAGAAATCCGTCCTGTTTAAATATTTTTGTGCCTTTTAATTGTTAATCTGCCAACTCGACCTTTTTCCTTTGCCAGCCTGGTAAATAATTACCACTAAAGATGCATGCTAACCTGAATTCTTTTAAGCACGTGACGTTAATATAGTGATCTGCTTATAACAAAAAGAGCTTTTTGTCGTTGTTGAATTAAACGCATGTGAAATATTCTATTTTCGGCATCTAGCGGCGTTACATTTACTATTTATAGACAATTTATTGCTTTACTTTCAGCATAAATATATATTAAAATGACACGCGCATTTCTTAAAATACCCCGTTTCCTTCTAACTTCGACGTTTTTTCGACATATGCTGTTTAACAAATTGATATATCTAAAGTTTCAATTCTAATAAGAGGCTCCTTTTGCGGCCCAAGATCAGAATTAGTTATTTTTTTACAATTGTAAGTCTTAATACACGAGACATACCAGGGTATAGAATGGGCTTTTAGTAATTTAGACAGAATCATTGGACCAGCAAATCTTCCCCGGAAAACTTCCCCTGGAATATGCCGTCGTAGGAAATCCTCCCGGGAATACCCGAAATATTCCCTCCTTCGTTCCTGTTTTAAACATTTCACTTTCATCTGAAGATGACAGAAGACCACCTTCCATTTACAACTTCAGTTGTAATTTAAAGATGACGGGGACATAGCGACCATTATTTTACAACTGCGATATGATTTGCCATTGTAATTAAAGTTTCAACATCAAATTAAGGATGGAGTTTGTAACACTTACTCGGGAAGACACCATTAAACAGCATAAAAGGAAGTAGGTTTGTAGCAAAAGTTTATTGAAAGTAAACGCGGTTCTCAGAAGCTCTTATGAAGGGCACGTAAATATCAAGCATAAACTATTGGAGTGGTTTCGAAACCTCAACCTAATGACAATACAGGCATCATCTCGAGGCTGACCGCCGCCCGTATGCCCAAGCCACCGCTAGGGTTGTGAACATTGTGCGCGACTTCTCATTTTCGACTACTTGCGAGGAAACGTCCTCAACATTGAATTATAAAGGGCAAAAGATATTTCACCTGAATATGAAAGCAGATCTTGAGTTCGAACCGTTCAAGTTCAAGAAAACTTTATATTTAATATTAGTGGAATTTTTTCGATGTACTTCAATTTGGAGTTCAGAAGCTAAATAGTTTAACTTGTTTGGATTTTTTGGTGATCACCAATCATCTGCCTAACATTCGACCTACGAACCGTCGTTGAATGCTGCGTGAATGTCGCTAGTTTTAGCAAATGATTAAACCTCTTATTGCAACGACAAAGAAAACAAGTACGGGAATTGGAACCCATCACTGCTGTTGCATTTTCAATATTGCACCCATTGTGATAATTTGGCTAAGACTATGGCTATAACTGCTATTATGCAATTGTGATATAGTTAGAAAGGTGACATGCAGCTTTGTTCACCCGAGGAATGGAATATTACACGATCCGAGGATTAACAAAACTGCATGTCACCCTCCTAACTGTGCCCCAATTGCTTTGTTGCATTTGTTATAGTCACAGGAGCTTGTGCCATGTTGTCACTCATTCAGGACTTCGCTTATGCGACGCGTACTACATCATTGGCTTCCGCCATGGTCTTGAGTATTTGCAAGCTCCGCCCTAAAATTCTCTATGTGCTGTTCATGCGTTGTAAACAATGCTTCGTGCTTGTAAACCGGTTGTTTTTATATTTTAATTTATCATTTATTAGGAAATTCAAAGCAAACCTTTGGAATTCTTCACAATTTGCTAACATTCTAAAGATGTTTGACGCTGAACGAAACCACAAATTTTCAAGGTAAAAAGAATTTTTTGGGTATATTTAGCAATATCTTCCATTTTTGAAAACCTTTTATTGACCTAATACGTCACGTTCAACTCCATTTGCAAATAAAAAAAATATTGGACCATGTAATAGTTAGTTTTGTTAACTATAGAATAGAATAACAATAGAATAACAATTATAGCTCCTGGAATGCGTGACATTTATTACCCATGAGCATAAAAATGCAGTTAAGAGACAGCAGGAACGATAACAAGGATGAGAAGAACAAGTAGACCAGTGAATCTGTTTAGAATGACCGTCAGTTCTGTCACAGAATACTTGTTATTACAACTGAAAGGGTAGTTCCTTAGATTTTATAACTCAATGACACTTTTTAAAATTTTGAATTTAATAATAAAACGAAAAATAACTGCAGGTCGCATAGCTCCAGTGTATGATCTTTATTTGTAGCAGAAAGAAACAGAATCTCTTGAATAACTGCTCAGGTATAGCGCGTACACAATACCAATTTAAGCAGAAGAATTACCTTTATAAACCTACCTTGACATACACAGGGCCGCGCGGTATGATGACGTAGTTTCCAGTAACATCCAAGGCTTGCTTCGTGTCTTCACTGATGTGAATCTTCATTGCTGTACGAAAAGGGCACGAAAAAAATCAAAATGAGAATTTTGCCAACAATACTTCAGATCAACAGCCATTTTTCAAAATTGTTTGAGATTCAGTATTTTAAGTACCATAGTAAAGGTACTCTTCACTTCAGTGAAGTTGCTTAAAGTGTAATCGGTATTATATACTATGAACAAAAAGTTAATTGTACTCCTATGGCCTCATTCATTCCTTATGGGCTACCGTTATTTTAAGGTGTGAAAACAAAGTTTAACTGAATTCTATTGTTAGTGCTTCGGGTCACACAATTAAACAAGCTTGAAAGAACAATATTGATGACCGTATTGAATTGTTTTGTCTGCGTAATAAAATGGCTGCATGGAATGTATTGAGGCCCAGGGAGGACATACACATTATTAAGGCAGGTTGTCATTTTTTGGGCTGACTCTCCAGACTGTAAAGGTTTAATTTAATTTTCATACCGTTGTCACAGATTTGGGTGAATTTAACATCCCATACAAATAACTTTTTGTACATAGTATACGTTCTTATTGCAATAAATGGCACGTGATCGCTGAAACACCATTAAAGAAGAATAAGATGAGTTAGCACAAAAAGAAATAAATAAAAACCTTTGCAATCGAGAATAGTGGAAGCATTGCTTATTGGTGTAATAATCAACAGAGTAACTCAAAAAGGTTGAAAAGACCAGATTATCGTTTTATCCTTTAGCAAGAAGATACAGGGAGTGAGTGATCGAACGAGGCCCGGCCAACCGAGACATTAGGAGCGATGGGCCAACCGAGATACAAGGAATGATCGACCGAGGCTCGGCCAACCGCGGGTAGCCACTCAAAGACAACACAGCAAAAAATCGATACAATCCAAAATCATCGAGATTTTGGTGTTGGACCTCCAGCCATACGTTGGACAAGTTTTGAATAATGACCCCTGAAGCAGAGCTTTGACTCTCTTACCTATTTAACACATCCTACCTGTCTTGCTTGTGACGTGTAACTTACTTGAAGATTATTTAGTATATACGAGGTGACTCACCTGTGCCAGTTGACTCCATCCTGGAGGCAGTGTTAACACTGTCCCCGAACAAGCAGTAGCGCGGCATTTTCTTGCCCACCACCCCCGCAGCCACCTGTCCTGTAAGGATACAAAGAATGATAGCACAGCATCCATCTAGTACAGCATTCACCACAACCAATCCATCTTGGTTTTGTCACGAGGCTTGCATGAGATATTAAATAAGTGTAAAGATTTGTCTTTAGCAATAATACTAATCACACTCGCATAACTGGCGTTCGTAAAATAATTACTGTCCTTAATTAATATTAAAATTTAGCGGTGGCTTTCAAGATGTCTTTAGCGTGTTTTCGCAGTTACGCCTATTTGCAATCTGGTGTCTCTTTGAATTCGTCCCCCAGCCGCATGATTTCTTATTCAAAAAGAGGAGGTCCTTAGGCGTGAAAGGTCAGTGAACAATTTATTTGTATGGTCGCATCAAATGTGGACAGACAGATTTGAACTGGAGACTCATTGCTGACCAAGCGAGTGTCTTAACCACCACATCACGCAGGTGAACTTACAGGAGGAAACAAATCGTATACTACACATTTCTTAAAATCAACACAATGGCAGGAACGGCTTTGACATCCTTGCCCTCAATTGATTGTTTGTGATTGGTATTTGGTTTTAAGGTATACATATCAAAGAGGAAATACTCATTTATCTTTTCCTGAGAAAAGCACATATTTTCAGAAGTGTGAAAGGAGATACTTGAACACAATGTTTATTTACAATGTTTATTTCTGAAAGGCATAATATGGCCACCTTGTTGTGACACGTAATAAGCCTTTCAGTTAAATGATGCAGTTAATTATAAACATGTTATTTAGCGTGGTTTCGTAAAATATTTAGTGTGCACTCTTTGCTAAGAGAAACCCTTTAATTTCTAATAGAACCCTGTTTTAAGTCGGTTAAAAGATTCAAAACAGTGTATTATGTTGTCAGTAAATCCTCGATACCATGCAACTCGGAATTTTCCGATAACAGAACAGACTGTTTTTCATCTTTTAACTGTGCCATATTTGCAACCCGTAAGTGACGAGGCCAGCCAGTAGGTTAAGGGGTAAATCAGGAAAGGGGAAACTTGGGAAGGGTGTTGTTACGATTGTTTCCAGAGAGGCCACTTCATATCTTATGCGTCCTCATGCATGTCAAAAAACGCGGAGAAAGGGGGATATTTTGAAGCCAGACACGGTCCACGCGGACTGCCATTTTCGTTTTAAAAGGGGGCTATTTTTCATTCAGTACTCCGCGTTTTCTACAAAAAGGGGGTTATTTCATAATGTCAGTCCTCATTTGCTTAAAAAGGGGATATAATTTAAAAAAATTAGCACTCCGCGTTTAGTGGTTGTTGTAGAAAAAGTCAGACACGCATAGCTGGTGCGAGAATAGTTCCCCTGGGTCATGAACAAGCATGGTAACCAGTTGGTAGGTGAGTGACCCCCCCCCCCCACTTTGTCATGGGCACGCGTAGTAACCATAGGTACGTGAGTGCCCCCCGCGGGTCATGGGCACGCATGGTAACCAGTTGGTACGTGAGTGGCCCTCTGGGTCGTGGACACGCATGGTAACCAGTTGGTACGTGAGTGGTCCCCCCCTGGATCGTGCATACGCATGGTAACCGGTTGGTATGTGAGTGGGCCCCTTGGGTCATGGACACGCATGATAACCAGTTGGTACGTGAGTGGTGAGTGGCCCCCTGGGTCATGAATGTGAGTGGTACCCCTGGGCGATTTGTATAGCTTGTGATACTGTTCCAGTGTTTTGCAAACAACCACTATTCCGGAATTTTCTGCTTAAAAGTAAAGCTTGAAGGAGACGCTTAATGCACATGAATGTGAACATGTGGTTGCAGGGAATAATTCCTGAATTACAACATAGAAGCGATCGATTTGCTCGGTGTTTTATATTGGCAGCAAACAGCGACAGTCTAAAGATTCCACGCATCAAAATTTCCCCCTGAAAAAAGTCCTCCTTCCCTCGTACCTCTACCGCTATTTTTTTTTCAAATAGGGTCGGATGTTGGTCTAAACGAGGAGGGGAGTGCTGATGAAAAATAAAGGATGTGGAACACCCCTCTGAAAATAGAGCACATTGTTTGATATCCAGATTGCATTTCGTTTTTTCAGCATCTTTCGAATTTATAAATTAATGACCCTGACAATAAAAGCGAGGGAGGTTTCAATTATGCTTCGTTAAATTTTCTTAGCACGTAGCATAAAACGTGGTGCAAAACTTAACAAATATATCAATTATTTTTAATTACAATTTAATTTTTGGCAATTCTTTGTGGAAAGCATGTTGTGTCCTTTTTATACTCACAAAAATGAATAAAATTAATGACATTTAAATGATTAAATTTTTACCAGTATTTATTGGGTTGTCTGTTTAGCGATGATTTATGACTGTGGAGAATGTTCTTGTTTTATACTGACTAAGCTTGTAGGTCAAGGTCGTGTCGGCTTAATGGGGCAAGACAATCCGAACCCAGACCGGGGGCAACATATCCAGGTTAGGAGGGGGCGGGGTGACGGTTAGCTCAGCTGGCTTGGTCGTCGGTCTGGTTCGAATCCAGCTTGGATGGGTAAGCAGGATATTGTACGTTCGCTCCAGTTGCTTTAGCTAAGCAAATGCAGTGGGTTAGATCACTTATCACAGAATTCAAAACTAACGACCACTTAGTCTTTCGGCCATCCCTTCGAAGAAATCAATACATATCCAGGTTCGCTTAAAACGAAATTTCAAGCCACCCGTTACTGCATGTTTTTTTTCCGCTGGGGGAAGTGGAATGCTCTGATTTCCGGTGGTTTCCGTGTTGCTTCCGGTGACTTCCGGTGCGTGTCAGCTCCCCCCCCCCCCCCCATCCTCGCTCCCTTAAATTTTAACTAGAACTTACTAGAGTTAAAACGATATAATATCCTTTTCAAGAACTGGCGTACATAATTTGAACTGCCAATTACATAACCATTTCCTGGGCGTGACGGAGGCCTGTGGTCACAAGGGAAGTGGAACTCACTGCCGCTTGAATTTTTTTTCAGAAACAAAAGTTTTCAGAACAGCTTAGAGCCTTCAGCTGTGTAGTAACTGATTGAGGAGACAGAGGAGATTTGAATACAAGCTGTGTATGTGTTAATGTTAGTTAGTTAGGACACCGGAATAATATAACATGTAGTGGCTGTCCAGGAAGGCGGCCGTGGATCCAGATTTGCAGGTTGGGATCTGAGATAAGTGGGGTGGATCGGACACATTTTGTACATATATTTAACTATTCTTGCACAAATATTTACCTCATGAGAGCGAAAAAAAAAGAACCGGACTCAGATATTCTAATTAAAAGACACTAAAAACGTTTTACAAACAAAATAAAAACTGAATTCAACTTCATCTCTCACTTTATAACAAATAGTAAATGTCACCTGTTTTTTGCAGAGAGAATTGAAATTGATATTTCTATTTTCACTTTTAAGTAAAAGGAAAGACAAAACTACATTTGATGTAACCGCAAAGAAACATGAGATGATAAAAACACAACACACAACAGTCTACTCACATCACATAACACACTACAGTCTATTCACACAACACAACAAACCACACTTAACTCACACAACACAAGAAACTACACTTGACTCACACAACCCACACACTACAATTTACTCACACAACACAAGACACTACACTTTACTCACACAACCCAACACACTACACTTTACTCACACAACACAACACACTACACTTTACTCACACAACCCAACACACTACACTTTACTCACACAACACAACACACTTCTCAGAGTGTACTCACACAATAGTGGCCCACAAATCAAGTGCATTTTGTGTGTTTTCATCGTTAGAGGTTTTTTTAGGGTCTTAAGTCCAATTCAAATCCTAATAGTAATGTCTGCTTGCTTCTCTGTCAACTGTCAAATATCACGGTCACGTGTTTTTTTCCAACAGAAATAGGTCAGGTATTTTTCTTAGCTCAAACGAAGACGACAAGAAATAATTACTGAAAACCGTCAGGTCTACAGTGGAGAAAAAATCCTGATCTGCAGTTCCCACACAGACCTGAACTTTCAAATTTTGAATGATGTGTCACTGGTAAAAACGTCAATAGCGCGATTTATCACCACCCGCCAAAACACATTCATTTTCATCTGCATTTTTTTGTATAACTCATAATTCAAGAACTAAATGATATTGAAAAATGAATCATGTTAAAAATAGTTGGTTTTGGACATAAAACAACGCCTTCCTCTGGCGTGGGGATTCTCTTCCAAACTCGCTTTGATATCTGCAGTGTCTGATATTTGCTCCATCACCAGAGAACAAATGCTACTTTCACATTGGGCTACATTTTGCATGACACCCGTTGCTTGCCTTTGTAATTGTCAGAAATATTCAGTTTTCATGCTGTTGCCCTACAAAAAGTTTATCTTTGTTCTTTGTTTAGTTGTAATTTTCGTTTGGAAAACACAGCGTTATTAACACAGAATGAAATGAGTAATGCATTACTTCAAATCATTACATTACTTTGTGTTGGAGCCAGAAACTTCAGAAACTAAAAAAAGTGGACTGGTGCCACTTTGAGCTTTATCCTTCATTAATTACCAAAGCCACTTGAGTCCACTGGTCTCGATAAACGAAGAGATCTTGTTCTTCAAACAATGTTGCGCATGTTTGGTTCTTCGAAAACTCCTCAAGGGAGTTGAATCAGACGCGTAGCAGAAAGGAGTAGAGATGGAACGGCAAGGTGGGGGAGGTGGGGGCGGGGGGCTGGCAGCAGTTATCTCTCTTTTCGATGGGCTCTTATTAAGTGACAGTCCGCAAGAATTTCAGTTTAAACGAAATAACGATATCTTTAATACTGCAGATGAATTTCTTAACTTAGAAATTTCTTAATTTCTTAGGTGTAAACCTAGTCTTTACTTCATCATGCGGAACCATATGTGGACCCAGGCTGAGGAAATCAGCCTCTGAAGTGATGAATGGGCAGCCACTTCTGCCGGCTACTAGCGTGACTTACCTGTGTGGACACCGATACGAATCTGTAGCGGTTCATACGGTCTGTGAGGGATGCTAAATTTTCTCGTTTCTTCGATGACGTGGAGGGAGAAGTTAGCGATCGCGGTCACGTGTCTACTTCCGTTCCGTCGCGGTAGACCGCTGCACACCATGTACGCGTCGCCTATCGTCTCCACCTAGCAACCGTAACGCAAATCCTTAGCAACCACACTGCAACTCCATGCACGCGTCGCCTATCGTCTTCACCTGGCAACCGCAATGCAAACGCTCGTCTGCTATTGCATAGGGGCAAACCCGGTTGTTGGACCACACCAAAATTTAAAATCAGCTCAGAAATAGGACGACTTTCAACAGTCCGGTTCTACTCTCCTACCCAAGAACCTCACAAATAGGACCTATCCCGAGAACGGACCGCTTTGTTCTGCTCCATCGGTTGTCCTTTTTCCACGGTTCCGCTGTGTGTTAATACCACAGTAAACGGAAGTAAAATGGCTGTGAGAACTCTATGATAAAGACAAGCCTATGACAGGAAGAAATGATGCTGTGATGTCATCCCTTAGGTGATCATATCCTGTTATGTGGTGACGTAAATGCTTGTGGAATATGGCCTCCATAGTTCAGACAAACATCTTAATTTCGATGTAATGGGCAAATGTCAAAATAAAATAAAACAAATAAATAAATAAATCTAAAATAAGTGCCGTTTTTTGGCGGATCTTTTACATTTCTCTTTGAGGATGCAGGTTTTATAATTACATTTTTATTCCATTAACACATCTAATCATCGGATCAAGCTATATTTTGACACGCCCTGGGACCTGATAAAAAGACCGTTTCTAAGTCTTGAAAAAAATAACCTCGTTTCTCATCCCCCGTTCGAGCTGCTAAAATGACTCGGCTGGATCCTCCAAAAAAAAAAAAAAAAAGGTAATGGACCATACTTCCCGACGTATTGTAAAATTAATTAATAAATTTATTTATGTTATAAATATTTATATAAAGAGTAGAGCACATTAAAAGATATTTTTGGCCACTGCCGCATCACCGAAAATTTAGAAGAAAGTTTGGCTCGGGGGTGGCGGAGGGTGGGTAGGGGTAATTTTGAGGCAAGACGCGATTCGCACGGATTGATAATTTCGTTAAAAGGCAGAAGCAGGGGGTTAATTTTCATTAAGTAATCTGTGTTTCCCATTAAAGAAGGGGGGGGGGGGGCAGTTATGTCGGAATTTCACTCCTCGCTTGATCAAAAAGGAGGCATTTTTTCAATATTAGCACTCCGCTTTTTATTGGTAGTTTTAAAAACTCATAGACAAGCATGATAACCAGTTCGTACGCGAGTGGCCCCGGGTGGTTTTTATTATAACAGGGTCTCTAAAGTAAGACAACCTCTTAATTAAAAACTGTTTTGGTTTGTTCCAGTGTTAGTCTTAATTGAGAGATCATATTAAATTAAAACGCAGGTAGCTGTAGCAATTATTTGCGATATTCACCGAGTGAGACTCACTCACCTTGTAAACGTCGTGGGCTTCTATAATGCGGTCAAACATGCCATAGAGCTCATTGAGAAGACTGACCACTTGTAGAGGTGTGCTTGTGAACGCCAACGACGTAAACCCCACTACGTCACTGAACGAAATGGTCGCCTGCTCGAAGCTTTCCGCGGGAACTGCCACCCCCATCATGAGCCTACTAGCGACCTCTTGCGGCAGCATTTCGTACAACAAGCGCTTCGCTTTCTGTTTCTCCGCCTCCAATGCGATCGATTTTTCCACACATTCTTTAGACGACAGGTAGAGCGTTCGTATGATCGTCTGTATACTTATAATCAAGACAGGAGAGACGATCAACAACACCAAAGTAGCCGCTAGGGTGAGCAGCATCTCGGTCAGAGCTTCGCGCTTGTTTTCTCCAAGCTTCTCCTCTATGTCGTCATTGATTCGTGAAAACATGACCCCGAGCATGGTCTGAAAAGCCTGCATGTCGTTGTGATAGGCTATGGCGTGGGCTTCGAGCTCTGTGCGAGAGCGGACAGGTCCGCTATAGCTCTCGGACATCACCAGATCTTGTCTGGTACGGGTAAAGCTTCCGTTCATCTTTTCGTAAATGTTCTCGGCGATCGTATCGTGGGTGAAGACGAGATAGAGGCTTTCCACAGCTAGGACGTCGTAGCGCAGGAATTCACGATACTTCACGTCAGGCAGGTACTCGTTCAAGTAGTACTCCATACCCAGCGATACTGTCATGCTTGTGTACTCCTGACATTTCATGATGTGTTCCATAGCAACCAGACCGTTCCACATCGTTGCCATGTCTTTTATGGATGACAGCTCCGCTATTAAGGCGTAAAGAACGTATTTGATTAGCTGATGATAGAATTCGATATCCTGAAAAGCTGACGTGGAATTCTGGAGAACCGCATCTCGGTTCTGTTCAAGGTAGTTTTTGAAAACCTTCCATTGGCCAAAATCATGACGAGAAACAAGGCGGAACATTTTTGCAGGATGCGGCCATTTTGTTTTGATGACAGACAACCGCCTGTCAGTTTCCATAAAGGTTTCGTTCATGACGGGCTTGGTGTCCATATCGTGGCCGGTCGTCACGAGAAATGCGCTGCATATGCGCTCCGTCTGCAGCGCCTTGATGACGTCAGACATTTGATTGACAAGCTCCATTGTCTGATGCACTTCCTGTCCGGCCTTGACCTTCCTGACCGCGTTCGTCATGTGCCAGCCAACCAATCCCATCAGGGCTAGCAGCGGGAGTGAGATGATGACGAACACCTTAGCGGATATGACGCGGTGCTGGACCTGTGATACCGCCTGGTAGTCATGGAGATGGAGCAGAGACTGGCCCAATGAGCGCCGATGGTGACTTTTGCCCCGATCCATCAATGGACGCCCTTCCTTTGAAAGTTTCATTGTGATGCTGTCATTCCTTAATAAAATAAATGGGATTATCCTTAAAAACATTCGATGACGGATTAAATTACAAGTTTTATCAGATCTATCGGCGCTTGGTTTGTATCTTGTTCATCTCCACCGTCAACTGACACTTTCAATTAACACCCCAACTTTTAATCAAGATACAGAAAGGGGTTGATTGAGTGACAAGTCGCAAATGTGTACAGGGTTCAGCCGTAGCTTTCCCATATAAACCGCCCGATGGCGTACTTCGCTGGGTCTTCCGTAGCATTTTGCAGTATCAAGTAACGAAACAGCACATGGACGACGTGGAAATAGCGTCAACCTAAAGCTACTAAATGCCAGTCAAATGTGTGGTTAGCGTTTGTGAACAGTTGGTTTTAATTGGCAAAAATCTACCAGCGGTGGCGGTAGGAATCAGCTCAGTAAAGTCGGTGATTTTCCCTAAAGGGGGGGGGGGCGAGATACTTTATAAAAATAATGCAGAAACGAAGAAAACAATGTCAAAGTTCACGCCCTGAAAAAGGCTGGGTAAACGAGAAATAAGTATTTATGTGACAAACCTTGTAGGTATCTATTCCTTAATCGGAACATTTCATTTAGGAGCCGTCAGGAATCATTAAAATATCTTTGTTCTAAGTATGGCAATTAAGGTCAAGAAAACCCCACACAGCTTAAAACTAGTGATAATGTTCGAGGGGTTAGCGGAACCAGTGCCGTGTGAAGAATATTTATGTAATGCACGTTTTGTTTGCTGCTAGTTTATTGCTCTTATTTATTAGTTTTTCTATTTCTGTTTGTTGAACGTAGTAGACACTAGAGCGGCCAATGCACTTAACCATCAATGCACACAAGCATATGACGTACAGCCAAATCACATGAGCGATGCAATGTTCATTAGTCTTGTGTAATGCATTGCCGGATGTTTTACAATACGGTAAAAATATCTTAAATTGGTTTACGGTCAATTGTTAAGTAAACTACTTGGAAATATTTGACTAAGAAGCTGAAAGTTTCTTCAGTGTCAGAATTGCTTTAAATTGCGATCTACTGTCATAATCACAGAATACATATTAGATGAAATTGATCCATTGGATGTCACTCAAGACATGGAAGAGTCCTAAGACACCGAAAGTGAATGATTTCACCCTCTCCGGGAAATGAACTGGTCTATGCAGTAATCTGAGTAGGAATTTTTATGGTGAGAGAGTTGTGCACTGTTAAAAAACAGAGGCCAGTCGAATGCCTTTAGACTCTTGTGTGGTCGTAATTACACTATCAATGGCAATGCCTTTTCGGAAAATAAACGGCGTTTTGTGGTAACTATTTATATCGTGGTAGTTAAATAAGTAACAAAACTGGTTATGCCTGGATGCAGTTTAAAAAGGACCGACTGCGAAAAGCACTTTGAAAGTTTTCGATCACGCCTGACCAACAGTTGGTCGAAATAACAAGATGGTGTGACGCAATGGTTTACCCGTTGTTGGGTGTATATGGCGCATTTAATTAGCTTACCGCCATTGGCATGTGTATACACGACAACAAACTTAGCCATTAATGCAGGGCTGTAAAAAACTGAAATATTTTGATTAGTACCCCGGTATACCACTACTATTACAGTCTTATCACACGCTTTAAGATCTGCGCCACATTCGTATTCAAGAATGGAATGCCTGACCACATAGGGAAATCAATAACTTCATTGCTTCCAGTTATTTTGTGTATCGCACAGTTTATGAATTTTGAAAATGCCCCCACGTGTGTTTGTGAGATCACAACAGCAAAAGTAATTAGTGAAAATTTGTGAAGTTTGTTTTACGTGTTGCCAAATGTTTTCTTTCATATAATTTCGTTGAATCAAAGTGACTGCAAAACAGAAGAAAATGATCAAAAACTGAATATTCCACACTTCTTCATAGCACTGTATATTAAAAGCACTAAAAACGACGTACCTAGTGTTGTAAACCACGGAAGGCTTTTATGTAAGTTCTGTCATTTCAATGAAAACCCAACTTCACATTGCAAGCGCCCAAGTTAATTAATCACTTGTTTCGTTTTGGGTTGAAAAACTATTTAAAAAGGGCGTTAAACTTTTTACACAGGGTTCTTTATTATCTAAAATTTATTTTAAAAGGATACTGTTGTGACTAATAACTAATTGCCAATGTTATTTTTAATTGTATTAAACATTACGGATGTGACAAATTTTAATTGATATTCTTGATAACTCTAATATATTTAGATGTTTATAGATAACTACAGCCGCTTTGTGTGTCCTAATGCATGTAATGACAGGTACCTAACTGTTTGTGAGAGTATTATAAAACATAAAATTTGTCCGGATATGACATCATCTGGCCAGTGAGTTATTCAATGTTTCTAATCCTGGTTTCACAATGTACCCTGCAAAGTTGTTTTATTAATGCTAGGTAAGACATTCAATATACACTTTTAAATTCGATTTTCTATAATTATATAAAAAGCTCATTAATCTTCTTGTAGAGGAATAATGCGACAAAATGGTATATATCCTTATGCAAAGAAAAATATAACTAATTATTGCTTTATTAGGTATATTTTTGTTTGCATAGGCGCACAAAGTGTAAGCTTTTTGATTTAAAACAATTGGCACATCCTTTTCTACTATTCAGTCACTGCGTGAAATCCTTCAGTCTCAATGTTTCCAGTAGTAGATATTTGGATACTAGATTTAACATTGGTTCATTAATACGGTTACAGCGGAGAGAGGGTGGAGGAAACGGCAAGGGAGAGGAGGGGAAGGAGGGGATTGCAGGGAGGGGAGGAGATGGGAAGGGAGGGGGAAGAGGGGGAGTCGGAAGGAGGTGAAAAGAGGAGAAGGAGGGAGGGGAAGGAGATCGGAATGATGGGGAAGGAGGGGGAAGAGAGGGGAGGAAGGAAGGCAGGCCGAAGGAGAGGAGGAGGAGGAAGAACGGGAGACAACACTTACTACGAAACACACATATATATTACTTAAACTTTAAAAAAAACATTACTTGTTCGAAATTTGTAACGTCAGTAAATTTATAAAAGTTCTGAAAAGTTATTTATAAACAGTCATAGAATATGAAAGAGCCAAACTTTTTTATTTGCCTCACAAAATGTCTGCAATATGAACCAAATGCAATCACCGAACATTGAAGCTTGAGTACCCCTTCCTAATAATACTGCCGTTCTCTCTGAATGGGCGGCTAAATTTGGCCTTCTATTTAAGCTCCTTTTGAAAACATTTTTTCAGCCCTGACAATTTTGGAGACCAAGAAGCCGTAATGGATACATACGAATCGCTCTGCATGGCTTTCATACAACCTGTCTACACAACTACTTTATCTGTTCATACGAATCACTCCGCATGGCTTCCATACAACCTTTCCTGAGAACTGTTTTATCTATTTATTGATTTAGATTTTGTTAATTCTTGACAACCGTCTTAAAGAAACAAAAGTTCGTAATTTAAAACTGAAACGAACATATATTAGTAAGTATTCAGAAATAAGTCCAAATTACTCTCAAAACTAACATATATATATAACATTCTGGAAAGAATTATGACAGAATAATTCAGCAAATATTATTTATACATTCTCAGATAATGTATTAATTAAAATGATCATTTTATTCAATTTGAAGCATTTTATCCCGTACAAAGAGATTTTTAAGGCAAACTTAAGATCATAACGTTATGGAATGCGAAGTGACATAAATCCGAAAAGTAAAAAAAATTCCCAGAGGAAATGTATTATTTCTGTCAAGCTCTTAAAATTATCTTTGGAAGATTTATCAAGTCGTGCCATGACAAGAACTGGACAACCATTCAAAAGTCACATAAAAGTTTTGCAATATTTCTGGGTAACTTGGAACACCTCATATCTTCTAATTCATTGCATTCAAATAAAGATATATCAGTTATCTGCTGAGCTACCCTTGTTGACACACAATCGATGATCGATGACCCAAGAAAACCCCAGGTATGTTTGAAATTTTCCATGTATCTCAATATGGGTGTGCCCGCTTTTGAGATCAAAATTCATCATAAAGCCACCTTTTTTGCACATATTGCAAAGCAACCATGTGGTGTTCAAATTTTACTTTTTGTTTGTACAAATATTTATTTATATATCGCAAGTCCAGTATGAGGCGTTTCTTCCCCGTTCGTTGAATTGAAACACTTGATGGACTAACATTGTGGGGTTTTTCAGATACTTCCTGGATACAACAGTCTGTTAATAAGGTTTTGATGGAAGCTGTCACAAACTGTGAATGTTATGTAGCAGACTTGTTGTTTTTTAATTCCTTTATTTCCGTTTCGTGTTGGAAAGGTAATCGAAAACCTTCTTTTATTACATCTAAAACATACTGTTGGGCGTGTATCTCCTGCCACAATTGTATGTGCCGTTTTAAATTATCTTTAATTTGACAATGACCACTCTGTTATGTTTGTGTTTGTGAAATTGAACGCTCAGTAACAAAATAGGACTTAACTGATAATGCAGTGGCGGCTGGCGCAGGTAGCTTGTTTTTAGCCCTGGGAGGTTGCTCTGGTTTCAACTGTGGAAGTTGGGGTCCTATGGCAGGCTTTTACCCAGCGGCCGAATCCGGAGCATTTGTAGCAGCGGCTTTTCTCACGGTTGGAAAGCCCGAATCCATCACGAAATGGCTAGTTGGTGCAATACGATTGCGGCGACGAGGAACGATGATAGTATCGTTTTGGTGGCGTGTTGGAAGCCATCTTGGATTTCCGTTTGCGGAACGCTCTTGTTTCGGCGGCCCAGAATTTCTTTTCATCTTCTGAATCGTCCGCAATTTCATCCATCTTGTATTCGTTCACGGTAAGCCAACCAGCATTCGACCGGTCGGCAATGCGAATGAACTTATTTCTTTCCTTCAGCTTATCTCTTGCGTCGTGTAACTTTACTAAGGCGCGCTCTAACCGGTCGTCATCGAGAAAGCGGACTGCGTCAGTAATCAGGGCTAAAACCTCGGCGTAGAACTAGTATTGGATTTTCTTGCCCTTATCTCTAAAATTGGATGGTACTTTCTTTCAGTTTTTGAGTAAAAAGTAATTCTTGTTTCTTGTCGTGAGAGAGTTGGTATCCAGCTAAATTGTCAAATTTTCATCAAAATAGCGTTTACAAAAGTCTAATATTTCGTGTTTGTCTGTATTGTTATCCTGTGTTTCAGGTTCAGTTTGAATGTTATCCTGGGGATCCATTTCTGTTTCATCATGTTTATGTTAAAATGCAGATGTATTCGACAATAATATTTGATACTCCTATGTGCTACAAAGATGTTTTTGTACGACTATGTGATATTGTTCGTTAATAAATGAATAATTTTGAAGGAAATTGGTACTTTTAAGAAACTGAGCAGGTGTAAGAAGGCTTGATGACCTGTACTTAGGTTAGAGCTATTTATACTACATACATTTCAGGTCCCTCCCTTTTTACTCCTTATCAACTAATCTCAGCTCAGCAGATAAGTCTACTTAGTTACTGTGAGAATATCAACACTTTTAAATAAAATCACATGTCACGACTATGCTATAGTGTTGGTTGGTTTTGCTATGGCGTTGTGACCAGAGCATATCATGTCATGTTGTAGATTATGCTATGGTATTGTGGCCAGAGAATCGCATGTCAAGATGTAGTGACGTTGTGGATTCTGTGGTGTTATGAACAGAATATCGCATGATGTTGTGGATTATGCTACGCAGTTGTGAACAGAGCATACATGTCATGATGCTGTTGGTCATGCTAAGGTGCTGTGACCAAGGCATCGTATGCCATAATATTGTGGATTGCGATAAGGTGTTGTGACGAGAGTATCGCATTTCATGATGTTCTGAACTATGATGTGGTGTTTTGAACAGAGCATCTCATGTCATGAGGTTGCGGATTAGACTATGGTGTTGAGACCAGAGCATGACATGCCATGATGTTGTGGATTTCTATGGTGTTGAGACAAGAGCACCGCATGCCATGATGTTGATTATGCTATGGTGTTGGAACCAGAGCATCGCATCTCATGATGTTGTAGATTATGCTATGGTGTTATGACCAGAGGATCGCATGTCATGATGTTGTGAATTATGTTATGGTGTTGTGACCAGAGCATATCATGTCATGATGCTGTGGATTAGACTATGGTGTTTGTGGTGTGTGATGACGCTCTGAGTAGAGAGTGGAATGCTACGTGGCTTTGAATAGAGTGTAATATGCAATAATACCAGTGTTAGGGCTTAAGGACAACCTTAAAAAGTTACCGGCCCGACGGAAAACTGGGTTTACATATATATATATATATATATATATATATATATATATATATATATATATATATATATATATATATATATATATATAAGAACGAAAAACCTTTGCGATACACTTAGATTGGAATCATAAATGTTTATTCTTGACTTGATACGTGCACTTTTAGCGGAAAGGATTATTGGAAACGACGTGATTTTCCGATCTAGGTGGTTATACTTCCGCAGATAATATAACCGAATGATTTGGCTAAATATAGAATGTAGGGAAACCCACGTTCCGCACCTGTCTAATTTGAATATTCATACATTCATAAGGTAATTCCTGGGTAACATATGCACTTTGTTTGGAGGTTTTAGGTGCTGATGTATATAGCATGTATACAGCGTATAGTCGAATATACGAATATTATCTTGTGTAGAGATGTTTGAAGTAATCCATAACAAATAATTAACTTACTAAAATTCATTCAATGCTTTAAGGCATTTTAAAAGATTATATTTAGTAGAAAAAGAGTCCCATAAAATCGTCCCAAATTTTCACCGCTTCGCCGGGCCGACAACTTTCAAAGCTTATCGGTCCGGCGAAAAATTTGTCGGCCTCGGGCCGACGGGCCGACGTTAATGGCTTTCACTGAATAATACCGTAAAAAAGTTGTCTTATGTGCTATGCCATGAGGTGGTGAGTAACTACACGTGCCCAGAGAGCGAGTACAGTGTAGTTATAGGGAATATGTGCCAGGTTTTGCGCTGTGGGTGATGTTCAGCGAAAAGTATTAAGTTGCTCTGACTCATGTAATATAACGTTGCAGTCTTTGATAAATCGCAGTAATAAAATTGACATCCTTCACAGAAGAACGATAATAACTGTGGTTATGATGATAAATAATTGCAATATGTGCGATATAAACATAAACTCTATGTCTGTTTTTGTAAGAACATTTGATGTCATAGGTTTGTTTAGTTTGGTAAGTGAACGAGATGGCTACCCACCACAGCTATAGCAAAAGTAATGGATTTTCCCCTATTGTGGTTGGAATTTTCACGCAGACGAGTACGTTATTGAAGGCATGGGACTTCCCCGGCCTGCTAAGATTTGGAAAACTGCAGATCAACCAAAACTGCAGAGAAATGTAGAAGTAAATTTAAGGTTGTTTGCGGTGTGATATGAAACAACTATAAACGTTAAGTGCAATTTAAGTGTATCATGTTACGAATGATTTTTTTGCATGTATTGCAATTAAACTACCCTCAGAAATCAAATATAAAAGTAAACAATAATAATAATAATAATAATAATAATAATAATAATAATAATAATAATAATAATAATAATAATAATAATAATAATAATAATAATAATAATAATCCAAGTAACAGCTGCTCTGACCCTAAAAATGACGTCATAAACATGAATTGACAGTTCTAAAAATACATCCAAACTGGTCGCCTAAGGCATATATTGTCGTATTTATTTTTCGCTATTTTCAAGGTGTTTATTTATGCTTTTTATGAGGCACATTAATAGATGTGAGTTCATATTCTATGACTTTTTGTCTTTCTTTTGACCTTTCCTATGCCAAACCAGCACTCAATTACACCTGTGTGTAGCGATTCACCAAGGAAGAGCGGGAGTTAAGATGCCGCTAGTGCCGCAGCAAAACCATACGCAGGTTCCAGGCTTCTGCTTCAATGCGAGTGGTCACGTGACACTTCGGTATGTAAATAAACTGCCGTTTATAAGCTGCGGAGTCCTTGTCATGACACCGGACACGACTCCGGAGCCCTCGTGTGCGGCTCGTCAGGATCAGCGTGTCCAGATGAATGGACACGTGATCGATCGATTTCGCACTGTGACAATGATCACACTGACGTATCGGCGAACATGACGCCCCGGTCAGAGTCAGTTAGGGCGATCGTTTGGTGAGCTCACAGCTTCTCGTTTGCTTTGCGTCAAGCAAAAGGCTCGCACACACGTTACCGAGGGACGCTGCGTAACACCAAATAACGGTGTCATCAACTTGCTTTATGTTAACGAGGTTCTGTTCAAGTTTCCCTGTTAAAATGTTCGAAAAATATACTTTCGTGACTAATAAATGCACCCACATTCTCAGAGTAAGCTTGCTTTTGTCCTTCAGCTCCAATTGGCAGTAATTTGATTAGCAATTTTGGAAGAGTGAAATCGATTGTGTTGCAATATACATGCGTTCAGACTAAAGATTCGTCATTATCTGTGGCGTGTGGCAAAGCACAAGAAATAGTGACAGAGCACGAAAAAGAAAGTCTGAAGTGTGAATATTGCTAGGCATTTTGATTGAGAGCCTTTATTTAAAAAAAGGATCATTTTTTCGGGGCCGGTCTTCACATGCCCGCCCTTTTTTTTTGCACACTCACGCCACTTTTCTGAGCCTAAACATAGCAGTGGGCTTGAAACATTATAACTCCATCGGCAGCATATTTACATTAAAATCAATTAATTTTTTATCGTCTGACAACAAAAGAGAGATGATTCGGTCGGTACAGCAGTCTGTCCTACCTCTGTACAACAACCCGCACCCCCGGACCCACACTCCGGCAGAGGGCGCCACACACACCCGTACACGGAATGCCTCGTGAAAAATCGAATGCTGGAAGCATCTGTCTTACACCCCCTAAACGCGGGCTGTCTTATTATAAAGAGAACATACCCTTTTACTCGTTAAAGTAACTATAAATTTGTGAGTACCCGAGCCGACATGTGTACCACTACAGTACCCAGCTGGAGAGAGAGTAGAAATAACAGACAAGCAGCACCCCTTGATGTGAAAAATCTTAGGATTCCCCGCCCCTAACCCCCCCCCCCCCTTTCATAAGAAGTGGAATTCCCTTCCGCAAAAAAATTGTGGGACAGAAAACATCTCTTTTTAGCAAAATTGCCTATAAGTGCGGAACACGTTTGTCTCAAAAAATACCCCGTTCTCTAATTTTTTTTTTGGGACACGCGCGGTGAGACGTGTTAACATGCACCGAACCCCATTTGTTGACTTTCGCCTTTTTTTCTTTACGTAATAGGGCCTTTGTTTCGCAATTCGGTGTTGCTTTAGTGGCATGATTCGCTGATACGTTAGCCATGAAATGTCACACCCATCACCCTCCCTTTCCTCCTCCCCCCTCCCCCCCCCCCCCCCCATCCCCGCATCCTATTGACTGCTTGTCATAATAATCTGTTACAAGACAAATACCGCACTAACACAACACGATAACCTAATGGTATGTGAATTACCGGGCACAGCACTGCATTTTTTTCTGCATTTACGCTACAAACTTTTCACAGAACACTCTTATTACACACCACCGGTGTACCAGTATTTACGAGAACAGAAACAAGGCTCAACACCTTAGTGAAGCCCACACTGTGTGTTCCCAAAGCCAGCCATTAGTAATCGTATCAGCGGGATGAGTATGGGAAACCAGTGAGAGAAAATAGCAACTGCACTTTTTGGTACATGAGAAGCAGACATGTGAATTTGTTGTGAATTGTTTGAAGGGGTTCGTTCTGTTGATGCTCTGGTCTTATTCCTAAAGACAATTGATAGAATTGAAAACAGAACTGACGATCATGAAAAATGAGTACAGCCGAGGGCCAATGATTTCACAAATGGAATTATGGAATCTACACAAAATATTGTGTTCCTCTGGGGGAATCTAGGTTATGTGTGTCTAGTCTAAAGCCCTGTCTATCTGCGTGTGTCATGTAATATTGCCTGCCACGGAAGATGTGGTGTTGTGGCTTTGTTTGGACATACGGCACTGTGTCTACAAATATCCATTGTGTGGACTAAAAGCAATGCAGCTTCAAAACTGACATAACGGAACTGAAAAGCGTTATTACATTTCAATTTTCCACCTGTGTTAAACAAATATCAGAACTTCATTGCACAGTAATCAGCAGAGAAAAAAAAACGGTTATTTGAAGTTCCATTCACAGCAGTTCCAGCATGGGTAGGATGAAATGCGCGCTCAGCACGGCACAGAAATGACGGGGATTTCACGCCCACGACACGATTTCGTAGAGATCAGATATGAACAGAATATTATCCGTACTCACTGACACCGAGGACTCCCGATCGTGTTCGGGACTCTCACCATCGGACCGCCTGCACAGCGTGGTGACGGTGGCACTGTTGCTGGTGTTGGCGGGGTTCTTGACAACCACGCAGTACCTGTCCGACCTACCAATCAACTGCTTCGCGCCTGCGCACTTCACCAAGAGCCACAAACGCTTCACCAATCAGGTAATTGCAATTAATGTCCAGCTAGTAAGGGGGAAGGGTCAGCTAGTAAATATTGTTTTTTTATGTTTTTTTTTTTTAGTTTACGCTATTGGACGTAGGAAGATTAAATTTGGCTCACAGATAGAGGATGATGAGACGTCGCGAACTTTTTCCGGTGATAGTATCTTTTATCTCAAAGTGGTTTCCAGAAAACTCTTCCTAAAAGGCTTGACGACATTTGGCAAAGGTATAGAGGGTAATGAGTCCTCGTGAAATCCGCATTTTTCTTTTACCTTGACCCCCAAGCTTAAGGTCAAAATATTTTTAAACCCTTATTTATAAAAAAACTGGCTTGAAATAGCGCTCGTTTGGACACCTACAGAGTTCAGTACAGAGTAACCTGACGATGTAAATCTCGATATTCAGGGTCAACGTCAAAGGTCAAGTGACCTTTGTATATCCAAAAGCGTTGGAGAACAATAGAGCATTATATCGGAAATTAACCCGTATCTCACAAGCGGTCAGAGATAGGCGATTTTGAACTTATTTTCGACCCTTTGGAACTAAAAGATGTTGCGTAAGCGGTAACTCGGTCCTCGGTCGTAGTTAAGGTTGAAAATCTGAAACTGCCTATTATCTCGAAAAAGAGCGATTTTTTAGCTAATTTGTTTTTACCCTTTTGGGCCTAAAAGACGCAACATAAGACATACCTCGATGACCTCTTCGGTCAAAGTCAAGGTCAAAACTGGAAGCTAACTGTTCTGTATGCGAGGCGGTCGCGTGGAAACACTCCTTAAAATTAAATAGACGCTAAGTTGTTTGTTGCCATGTTTTATTTACATCCGGAAGTCTCGCACTTGCTACACATATACACAACATTACCCGATTACTGATACAAGACTTGCTGTCTAGACTACTGCTTAACTGTGCTTTAACTGCTATTTTAATACCAGCATTCAGTTGAACACTTTATCTGATTATCAAAGAAAGAGGTGCAAAATCTATAAGTATACTAAGCAGAATATATCAATTAAACTACCTGAAAACAGCAGAATTTTTACTTTTTCCACTTTTTACTCTGTATTATCGCTATTACTGCGATTCGACGTTCTCTGATTATGGACTTGATCCATGAGTGCGACTTTAAGAATTACTTAACAGACATGGAAATGAAGCTCAAAGTAACTATAAAAGACAATGAATAAGGAAAATAATTACTTCAGTGATATTTAAACCATAACTTTAAACTTGAAACTTAGTTCAGATATGTTATAAGCATTTAAAAGCAAAAGATAAATCCAAAATTCTCTTTTTTATTTTAACCGTACACAAATACAGCAGCTGAAATGATGATTAACTGCAAAAATTGTCAAAAATTACAGCAACGTTATCAGCACTTTAACTTGACTGCAACCAGCTCTCAAATCAGCACCTGTACAGCATTAAAAATAATAAAATGTTAATATTGACTTAAAATAAATAAAGAATCATTAAATATAGCAAAATATCTTAAATGCACGACATTTCACTAAAAGTTAGTCCTCGAAACCGTACTTCTTTAGCGATCTTACAAAAAGACCTGATCACGATACACGACTACCGACACTAAAAATTTCAGTTTTTGTTTTAACAGGTGAAACGGGGTGTGAAACATTGACAAAAGGCTCTGGAATTTTAACTGTCACAGTTTTTCGGCTAGAAACAACGGGTTTCTCTTTTGACGTCATGGTTTCACCAGATGTAGGTGTACGATCTACTGTCAGGCTAGGTTCAGTGGGCTTGGGTAAAATGGTTGATGGTTGAGGGTATTATCGCTCTTGATATTTTTTTTCAACCGGGTGTTGTGAACGACGGATTTGGTCAACGTGTCTTCGCCAGATTGAATTGCCAACCAAAACTTCATACATTAACGTTCCGATTTTTCGCAAAATAACTGCAAATATACTTTTTTGTGCTCTTGCCGATAGTCCCTCACAAACACTTCATCGCCCACACTAAAAGAACGGCACCGCTGAAATTCGTCTTTGGTGTTTACATTTCTGTAAATGATGTCACGTAAATTGGGTTTTGCCAAATCAAGCCCTGTTTTGATTTCACGCCCCAGGAATAACGATGCCGGGGTCTCGTTGGTAGTTACGTTTTTAGTTGAGCGATACATCAGTAGAAATTCGGATACTTTCTCGTCCATGGAACGAGGCTCGTGCTTCATCGATTTGAGATTAGATTTGAGAGTCTGAACAAACGCTCTGCTAAACTGTTTCGCGAGGGTTTAAAAGGGCTCGTAGTTTTGAGAATAATTCCATGGAGTTTCAGAAATTTTTGGAAGACTTTTGAATGGAATGTGGTACCATTGTCTGTACAGATAACATTACAAATTCCGTAGGAGCTAAACTGTTCTTGAAGTGCTTTGACAGTTTCCGGGGCAGTAACTTTTTCCATGATCCGTACTTCTGGCCATCTGGAGTGTGCGTCGACTATTATGATGAACTTATGGCCTTGAAAAGGTCCTGCGAAATCAATGTGGATCCTTTCCATGGATGATTGCCCATTCCTAGGGGTGAACTGTAACTCTTGTTGGAGTTTTGATTATCTCTGAGCAACTTGGGTGCAGTTTAGCTTGTGTTTTGATATTTCTGTCACTATTGGACCACCAAATGTACGATCTAGCCATTTTTTCAATTTCACCATACCAGGATGGGCACTACGGGGTTCTTGCAGGAAGCTTCTCTGGAACTTTTCAGGAATAACAACTCTGTTTCCAATTAGCAGACACTCTTGTGAAATGGATAATTCTAATCTCGAGAATGATAAGGGGAAAGATTATCTTCAACTTTTGCACGCCAGCCATTTCTTGTAAATTCGTAAACTCGTGAATACCTGGTCTTTTGATGTTGCCTGTGCAGTTTGCTTGAATGAAATCGAGAAGTTGTCGAGTAGGGCAGCGTAGAATATTTCTCTTCTTCTGATGTTTTTTTCCGAGTGTTCGTTCGGGTTGACTTATGTAGTAGACAACAGAAGGCCCGCCCGTGCGCACGTGACCCCCAATATGCAAATTCACCAGTTTGTTTACAACATATGTACTGCTCCAAAGAATGGCCTTTCACAGCATCTGCTTCAAAATGAGCGATAACACGAGTTCACAATATCACTTCCAGTAAAGCACTTTTTGACAGCCAAATGGGAAAAAAATGATGTGAAATGATCTAATGCACTCAATATTTGATCACAAGGGCATAATACTAGAAACGTAAGAAAAAATAATTTTGCGACTTTTTGTCGGCATCCGCTCTAACGTCAAGGTTAGCCAGTTACTTGCCGGAGGTGGTAAGTAATTCAAGTATAAACAAATTCAGACCGGAAGCACGTGCATCTGCCACTTTCAGCCCCGAAAGAACAACAAGTTTCTCCAGCTGTAACAGAAACTGTGACATATGTCACCGAACGAACACGTGGTTTGGCTTACCGGTAGGGGTAGTCTACTTAAACAGTCAGCTTTGGCGTGTTCACTTGTCTTTCGGCATTCAGTTTCATAATTATAGCCTTTCTTTATCGATGGCTTATCCGGTGAACACAGGCTATGTAGCTAGGAATAGGTTTTCCCGCCAATCAGACTAAGAGTCACAGCAACTTTTTTCTCATCGGCCACGTCGTTGGCAATGAAATACTGCTCTAGCATCTCTTTGTACAGCTCCCAGTCACCAGCAGTCTCGTCAAAAGGCTCCAGTCGCCCGATCAGTAATGCCATGATTCAGCAGTCAACTTTAGCAAACACTCACTTTCCCGTTATCTTCGGCACTATCCTCTGCGTTTTACTTCTCCACCAAATCTACATAATTTCTTGGTACACCGTAACACAATTTGCTCGTCGTCATTTGTTCTGTATGCGAGGTGGTCGCATGGAAACACTTCATGAAATTAAATAGACGCTAAGTTACCGCCATGTTTTATTTACAGCCGGAAGTCTCGCACTGGCTACACATATACATACACTAACCATCATTTCGAAAACGGCTAGAGGTGAAGCGATTTTGAGCTTATTTCGACCCTTGGGGTCTAAAAGTCGTTGTGTAGGAGGTACCTAGGTGACCTTGACCTCCTCGGTCATGGTCAAGGTCACAAACCTGAAGTTAACTATTATCTCGAAAATGGTTTTAAACAGAGCGATTTTGAGCACCTTGTTTATGATCAGTTTTAATTTTTTAGAAATCAGAATCGTATTTTTTGTCGACCCCAATGTAATTCTCACTACTCGGTAGCGAAAGCGGTCTAGTTTTTTTCTCATATAAAACATATCTTCAAGGAACAGCTCAACCTCTCTGATACAATCCCTTTTCCTGATACTGGCCAAAAAAAAAAAAAAACGACTCCGACTGTAAAACGCAAGGTTTCAGCAATTTTAATTATTTTTATCAATACGAGCAGGAATTCTCTTCCCGGAGTCCTGTTTTATAGTGTATTATTCTGTGCATTGTGATCGGCATCAGAGATTGGAATCCGGATCACTGCATGTCTTCACAGTCATATTTATTTCTGTTTCCAGATTCAGGCATCATTTAGATTAGTTTTTCACGCTAGTTTTGCCGCAATTTATTTGCATTTCGGATCGGAATTCATGCATGTTTTGTGTTGAGCTTTAGGCGCCATTTGATTCGGTATTCGTTTGATTCGGCATTCATTTGACCTCCTGCCCGGCATTAGTCAATGCGTCATTCTGCCTCTGCCGTATTGTACACAGGAATTTATTCAAAGCTTTTAAAATTTTAGCCTTCGCTGAAAATTTTCACAGAGGATATATCACGTTTTTGTAATCCACACGCTACTTTGGTGATTGAATGGCGGAATCAATAAGGTTTAAGCTTAGACCCAGAACCACCCACCGCCAAGGGCCCAGGAACACCGCACCAGCGAATTACTGCAACATCACAGTGCTACGTAACAGACGGAAAGAGGCAAAGCTTGCAATACAAGCCAATTGTGTGGAATCCTATTAGAGTAGACAGGGCCTGACTGGTCTGGAGTCTATCAAATTACCCACGCTCGCTTCATAATCTCGTGCGGCTTGACTGATGGCCAAGTTCGCCATAACCAAATGAGAAATCCAATGCTGTTACGTTACAGAGTAGTAAATGCTGTAGTGTGAGGTTTTCAATCCATCCCTCGGGGTAAAGAGTAATGAGTAACCCAGGGCGAAGGCCAAAAAGCAGTGTTCTGTTATATAAACCGCCATAAGAACCTAGAAAGGGGCCGCGGTGACTATGCGACGTTACATACAGCTTCGATAGACGGCGCGATCAGGGCGGCTGTATCTTCAAAGTACCCCCACTCCCGCTGTTGGGACATTTCCTGATCCGTGGAACAAAGTCCCCTTTCATGTCTATTTAAAAAAGTACGGGACAAAAACCTTCAGGGTCTGTTCATCAAATTCTAATGTTTACATTTTCATTGACTTATTTTCTAAAAGACCCATCATGGCTGAAATTCACAGTGAGCGATAAAAGTTGCTTTTTGCTTGTGTCCGCGATGTCTGTGCAACGTTGGGAGAAAGGTTTCGATTTTCATATGCATTCAAATCCAGATATCTATTCCAAATTGCAGACGTTGGATAGACGTTAGGCAGACGTCAGACAGACGTTGGACAGACATTGGATAGACGTTGCACAGACGTTGGATAGACGCTGGACAGACGTTAGATGAACGTCGCACAGACGTTGGACAGGCTTTGGACAGACGTTGCGATCTGGTCGCGTCGAAAAGCATTCAACTGCATTTTTCAGAAAGGTTAAGCCTCAAATAGACGCTGGATAGAGGTCACAATGTTTACCAAGTGCTGTGACCACAACTCTGCCTTTTACACATCCACTTGCTCCCGAATTGTTTTATGCCTGTGTCATTAGCTGAGCCAGCACATTTACAAAGACAGAGCCGTTCCCGGGCTTTGTTTTAGAAAATTTCTGTTACCCGCTACTACTTTCGTAGAAGATGCAAACATTGCCAATGAACAAGTCGTTACTTTTTTGTCAACAGACTTGCAAACAAAAACTGGTGGGGGTGGGGCACTCACGTACAAATTGGTTACTAGGCGCGTCTTTAACTACTCTTAAACGCGGAATGCTAAGTTTGAAATAATGCCCCCTTTTTAACCAAACATAGAGTGCAGCTCCGAAAAAAAGCTTTCTTTTTATGGGAAATGCGAAACACCGGATGAAAATCACCCCTCCCACCCCCCCCCCCCCCGCCCTGAAAATGAGACTGGCACTTTGCTCATTTTCTGTGGACATACGTGGTAACAGATATGACACACAGTGCACCACGTGGGGAAACAACTGCAGGAACACCTGGCCATGGACCACAATTACATTTCCTGGTAGAACATAAACACGCAAGGAGTAAAAACAAAAGCAGTGACGCGGTAAATGTATTATTATTTAACAAATGTTCAGTCAATAAATAAAGTTATTGTTGTAAAATATTCACAATAGGCTGGATTGTTCTAGGGAAAAATATTGCTGTGAAATATTTATTGGTTTATGCGTAACATTTGTTTAAAAAATCAGCAAAATATAGGTGGAAATCGGCCAAAACTTGGGAATCGCACGGTTGCTATTTTCCAATCAGCATAGCAAAAAATCGAATCGAAAGACCCCATTTTCTGGCTGTTTCTGTTCTTCTAAAGGTCCAGTACATCTGATTTTGTGGTTGTTTTAGATCGTGCAATGTTGTGGAGAGTGCCAGATTTCAAAATGTTATACAGAAAGTCTATGTAAAATTAATTGTGGTCCATGGCCACCTCGCTCAATGATTTGATGGAAACTTCTGCTGCACGTGTCATATTTGCGCTGTTGATTGTCCAATATATAAAACATAATGGTTAGAAATATTTTATACACTATGTTACTAATGAATTGTAGCGACACACAACAGGTTGATCGACCAATCGTGTGTTGGGCGATAGCCGGGGGGGGGGGGGGGTGAGGGGGGTACTGTTGAGCCGCTCGCAATTAACAGGTATACAACGCACAGCTGTCGAATGGCTGCCACCTCAGGCACGAGGGTATTCCACAGCCACCGAGAATACGAAGTAATCAGCCGGAAAACCGAGCCGGCTTACACACATTCTCCATTACGTGGACGTTTTTTTCATATTAACTGGATTAAGATGAGTGCTCAGACATTTGAAATAGAGCACCTCACGAACTGCAGGTTAAATCATTAATTCCAGTGAAGCTGCTCATTGATTATTTTTTTCCGCCAGTGTAAGGCATTGGCCTTGTTGTTGCTGTAGTTCTGGGCATTTCTCGTATAACCATAGCAGAAGCGTCTTGCTAAAAGACCAATGCTAACAAATGCAGGAGGCAAAAAAACATGGCGGGCTTTCAGGCCGAGGCATCCTTAATATGTGAATTCAAGATCTGACACGAAAATGGATTATTTTTGGTAATGGCAAGTGGAGCAGCCATTACATGAGGACAGTTGTCATAGCAATGAACAGTGTAGAGTGTTCAAAATATGAGGGCTATTTGTGACACAGAACACATTTCACAATATTTGGCAATTTAGAAATTACTACCAGCACAACACTGAAACAGCTCTGTAAATGTCATATGGCTTCTTCTGGATACATAGAGCAATTTTAATCGTAAAAACTGAGCGTTTATTGAATATGTTCACATTTAACAGTAGAAAGAATTTTGAAGTCAAAACGTATGGTCTTATAGAGGGGAGTTATCCACAGCTCAATTCTGTCGAGTCGTTGCGCAACAGGGGATTGCGCAAAGTGCAACGCCACAGAACACTGTACATTGTGTTGAGAAACGAAGGAGCTGGAACAGTGATATTCGCATTGTTTCTTTACTAAAAAAAAAACTAAATTAGTGACGATGGATAAGGTCGTGGCGCTGATCGCAGACTTGAGTGACACGCGTGTCGGTGGTGGCGATTCATTTTGTGACCGTCTAAATTGTCGCTATACTGTGTTCTTACTTGCCATACTGGCCCTGGGCATTACAACGAAGCAGTACTTTGGAGATACGCCCATCGCTTGCTGGTGCCCTGCACACTTTACAGACAGCCACGTAGAATTCACGAACAAGGTAAATAAATTCTAATACCGGGATTAAATTCTAAGATAGAATGCTCTTTAAAGTCCTGCATATTTTGTATTTTTAAATGCCAGCGCTCAACAAAATTCTCTCACTAAAATAACAATAATAAAAGATATAAATAAAAAAAAAAAAAAAAAAAAAAAACAAACTCTGGAGCACAAGCACCGGAATGTGCTCATACGTGTTCAATCATAAGCAGAGAAATGGAAGGCGTTCTCCATAATACGGAAGATCCGGAGCGTTGTTTACTCCAGAAGACTGGCATTGTGGGTGCTCTGATTCAGCTGTTCCCGGAAGCTTCAAATCATTTGAATAATCGTGATAAATCTCGGTAAGAATGAACTGCAGCAGACTCCAAGAAGTCTATCAAACGTGAAGGCTCTTAGCCCGTGCTGCTTGGATCCAATGTCGGAAATAAACCGTTACCTCGCTGGCGTGAGATTGCCACGTCATTGTGCATTGTTACTGCTTGTGATCTAGACAAGAAAATCCACGATCGTGCCAAGTCCATAAAAAGAGGCGCCTTTTTTTTTATACACAACGCTTTTTCTCCAAATACAATCAATGGCGTTATAGTTGCACGGCTAAAAAGGCACGGAATCAAAATAAGCAGTAGTAATGCGGCGCGGTCAGTTCCACAGAAACAAAAGCCTCGTGCACCTGAGAATTCCGCCCCCACCCTCATCCCACGCGAGATGTACGGGGCGAGCAGCCACAGGCGGTCTGAATCGATACAACGCACGACTCCACACGCAGAATTTTGAGACACAGGGTAGAATTATACCTGTGAATGATTAATGACCAGTCTACTCGTACCCCGGAAACACAGCCCACGTGACCCAACAGGCAACTCGAGTTTCCTCTGTACTAGTCAGCTCAACACAAGACCAAATCCTCAACGGATTTCACAATTTGTTTTTGCATCTCAACCAGACCAGCCAGACCAGCCCTAGCAAAAAAATCCTCTTAGGTTTTAGGCCAGGAAGAAGGACTGTTGTTTCTCATTTCAGTTTTAAAAAAATGACACAGCCGACAGGGAAACTTAATTTGCATATCGAAAGATTAGACCCGACATTTTCTTTAAATTCCGATCACCAGGCTCTAGCCAAAGTCCTTTTTCGTTCTATTTTTCTCTCGCAAAATATGGTTTTATAACATATGTTTTTTTGACACAACACTTCTTTTAAATTTTTGTAGGTTTTTTTCTAAAGCTTCTAAGTGTTACTTGTATTAAAATGCAAACGAAGCGGGACTGCAAAATGTCAGGATAAAAATCTCCTTTGAATGGACATTTTCAGTGCCTTTTCTGCCTTCCGGGTAAATGTTTGGATTTTAGGATTTGTAAATCCGACTGGCCCGCTGATGTAAGAGGCTATCTTACCACCTGTACAGCTCCCCCCCCCCCCCCCCGCGGGGGAAGATATACTAGTCTATCTACCCCCCCCCCCCCGGGGAAGCTGTACAGGAGGCAAGATGTACTGTTACACCGGTCGATATCTCTTTTTTTTCACTCGAATCCTTTGGAAACCCGGCCAGGTCATTTTTTTTTCCAATTTTAGTGACTCCGCCGGGGATGAGAAACAAGGCTTGTTTTTCTTCGCCTTAGAAAATCTAACAGAAGACCGACTGCATACCGGTTATAAGCAGCAATTCTACAAAAGCACCATTGCTCTCTTTTCTATTGCTAGGTGTGCTGGACGCAGGATACTTACTACCTGCCAATCACAGAGGACCGGATACCGCGCAAGAACAAAGGCAAGCAGTACATCAGCTACTACCAGTGGGTAGCGCTCGTACTCACATGCCAAGCCTTCATGTTCTACCTGCCCCGACCAATATGGCGGCTCATCAATAAGAAGTCAGGCATAGCAGTCTCCACAATCACAGGTCTGTGGGTCTTTATATAAACAGCCCCTCGTGACGTCACAGTACATTGCCTCTCTTCAGCATTGTGTGACGTCACTGCATGAGCTGCACCGCGGGTCGACGTTACATAGCCAGGGGTAACTCCCACCGGCCGCACTTACAAGAGCTAACTGTACAGTTGACTGGTTCCGTTAACTGCTCCTCGCGCAACCAGAACACACAAAAGCAAATCAATAAATTCTCCCTGTTTAGCAAACAAAAAATCCACCAGAAACTGTTTGTGTTTTCGCTGATATGCGTTCAGTTAACTGCAGATATTTGATAGACATTTGATAGACAAACAAAATCTATGGAATGTTTTCTCAATATTAAATAATTTCGGCTTAATATTTTGCTTGCTTCTGTTGCGTGTAGTTTGCTAAGTTCACAGTGGTTTCCGAGACATTTAGACACATTTCATGATCTTGCTTTTCATATAACAGATGCCGCCATAGAATGTCAGAGGAAGATGGACCCGGATGACCACGACAAAGTGCTGCGCTACATGGTCAAGCACATGGGACGTTTTCTCATCGAAATGAGCCGGTAAGTGTCCAAACATCCGTGAGGTAAGTGTCCAAACATCCGTGAGGTAAGTGTCCAAACACCCGTGACGTAAGTGTCCAAACATCCGTGAGGTAAGTGTCCAAACATCCGTGAGGTAAGTGTCCAAACATCCGTGAGGTAAGTGTCCAAACATCCGTGAGGTAAGTGTCCAAACATCCGTGACGTAAGTGTCCAAACATCCGTGAAACACACTCTGTATCTTATTTTGAACGTGCGAATCCACGAATATAACCCTCAACATCTTTCTGAAAAGTTACAATGAAACGAATTTGTGCAATTTAAAGTGAAAATGAGAAGCCAACTTTAAGGGTAACAGAAGATGATATGACGCCGCATGTGTTTTGCAGGAATCATCTACTTGGCAACAAGATGAAAAGCGTCATGTGGTATCTCTATGGCAACTACCTCATCATTAGCTATTTCCTGCTCAAGTGCATCTACATCGTCAATGTCCTGGGACAGGTGGCCTGGATGAACAACTTTCTGAGTCAGGACTATCACATGTACGGCTTCCACGTCGTCTCACATCTCGTCCGTGGCGAGAGTTGGACAACGAGTGATCGCTTCCCGAGGGTCACTCTCTGTGACTTCTCCATCCGCTCCCCGGGGAATATACAGCCGTATACAGTGCAGTGCTCACTGCCGTTGAATTTATTTAATGAGAAGATATTTATTTTTCTGTGGTTCTGGTTTGCGTTCATAGGGTGCGCCACGGTGGGGAGCTTGGTATTGTGGGTGGCCACGTCGCTATACATTCCTCAACAGTGTCGTTTCATACGATCGCGGCTCATCGCCATGGATAGACTGAAGAGAGAAAACGAAGAAAAAGTGGACAAATTCGTGCGCAATTATTTGCGGCGTGACGGACTATTTCTCGTGCGGATGGTGGCCAAGAATTCGAGTGATTTGATCGCGGCAGAATTGATAGCGGGTCTGTGGGATCATTACAAAGACAATCAGAGAATTGTCGAGAGGCTCGAAAGCCGGGGAGAGACGAGACGGGAAATGAAGCGACTGGTGGAGAGGCAAATCACGGAGGATAGCGCACCAACGTGATTAGTCACGAGATGTTTTTACAGTTTTTTTCCTACTGTCTTTTCTATTTACCTTTCCTGTGATATTAGTTAATAACACCCTGCTGTTTAAATTTTTGTTTTGTCCTGTCAGTGTTACAGGGAATCTGTGAAATTAGGGACTTCATGAAATCCCTAGTGGATTCGTGTAATAACCTGCTCAATCAATTTTGATGTTTTTATTGAGAATTCTCATGTTTTCAATGTAGTATTTTACCGAGATTAATCGTAAATTTTCAATTAATATACTCAAAGCACTCGATTGTTAAACTATCATTCATGAGATACTTCATTACCTGAATTTAGCGGTATTTTTTACCCTTCGTAACTTATGTCACATTTCACGCCAAATTCTGTTATTTTGGATGGTAATGTTATAAATTCCAATTCCTTTCGATGTGAAAAGGGATACACAGTTCTGAAGAACCGCTAAACAGCCTTCCTGAATGAATAATTTTTAAAAATAGTGTTACAGTCAATATAAGCTTATTCATTACACGAATTCCCTAGGGATTTCATGAAATCCCTAATTACACAGATTCCCTGTAACATCAGAGACAAGGTGAGCCAATTCTGTACTCACGGAGCTCATTATTACAGAGATATGGGGTACGAAATGCCGAGTATCATAGAGGTCGAACTGTCTTTGTCGACTTTCGGTATGGACTCAGTTTGACATACGTTGACATACATTTCGCGAAAAAATGTGAAGTTTTATTTTAGTTGAAATAGCAGGGCTTTGATAGTTACTCGGTGTTATTCGAATATTCCTGAATTGTTTGTTTAAAATCTCTAATTTCTTAATGGAGTGCAGTCGTAACCGGTTTATGAAATTATCCAATATATTTGAAACGTTAAGCAACAACGCAGGACTCTTAACATAGTGGGCTTCTGCAGTTAGCCAGTCACGACGGCATTTCCGAAATCCGTGACTGTATGTGCGAGTATCCGCTGTAGAATTAGCCAGTTACGTCTGCACCTCCGAAGCCGATAATCGGTGACTGTATGTGCGAGTATCCGCTAGACAATCAACCGGTTCCATATTTGTGGTGCTTAACATCCCACCCCCCCCCAAACGCAACTCTACGCACAAAAGCCACTATAACGAAACCGTCCACGATAGGAGAATTCCCCAACCCTTCCCCCCCACCCAACCCCTAAAGGCGAATTGTCAAATCGATTAAAGAAAATGAAACCACTTTTTGCATCGTTCCCCCTTTCTACATTAGCGAGTAACTGCACAGCTAAACCTCGCAGGGGCCCGCAGGAGCCCCCCCCCCCCCCCCCTCCCACAGGTTGTGGCGCTGGGAAGGAACGTATCGGGATCAACCATTATTTCATTGTTTCAGTGGCTTTCCGGAACAACTGCCCCCGCCAGAAGTCGATAAAACAGAAAAAGCCTTGGCCTAAGTTACATCAAGCGTGGCCTGAAATAAGCGTTATCTGAACGCAAAACAGCAATTAGTTCCTCGTTACGAGCGGCACCTCTATCTCCCTGGATACATACACGAATAAAAGACAACGTAAAAAATATGGATTTTGTTTTAATAATGACTTGCATTGGCTTCGATCACAGATTTTAATTGTTTCTTACACATTATCATTGTACTCTCATTCACCCCCAGTATTACCATCAAATGTACTTCACCTGTACAAACTACTGGCAAATTCACACGACAAATTTTAATCAAGCCCTGTAGGTGTTTGGCACTGGTCATAGAAGGTGACATGGGATTCGTAAATTAAGATCACGTTGTTGGAGGGTGGTCTTATCTCAGATAACTGCTGTAACAGAAGCGAATGATGGCATTACAGCAGTCTTCACTCATGAATGATCATTTTACAGCAGTCTTCACTCATCAATGGCTGAGATGCACAGCCGATTTCAGGAAAATGCCCTACCATAGTTTTAAGTAAAGTAACAGGGGAGGGGAGGGAGGGGATGGGGCAAGGAATCCTGGGGTGGGTGGGGGGGGGGGGCGGGGCGAGGAATGCTGGGAAAGGTCGCGTGCATACGCCAACATTTTTCGTTGTTGTCCTTCGGCAGTTCACTGTGTTATACATTAGACCTGTTTGTTTCACGGACCGGATGGGCATTCACACACAGAATGGCCTCATCCACTCTCCGCAACGAATGGCCACTCTCGGCACAAAATGGCCTCAGCCACTCTCCGCACAGAATGGCCTCATCCGAGTCCGATGGAGAGTGCTCGTAATTTTTTTGAGCGATCAATCAATAATTACACTGCAGCGCCAGGCATAAAGCTCTCACACAGAACACTTTTATAGTAAATAACATAATAGTCCATTATGACAATTCTTTGTCAATAAAAATAAACAAAATGCAAAACATTGGTATGAAGTAAACGGGCAACTTTGATTTTTTCCACAAGCAAACCGTTTTCCTCAATATCGTATAAAAAGCCATTCAGTCATTACAACTTTTGTAGCGATTAAATTCAAAACACGCACGAGAAACACAGCAAACAAGTTACGTCATACTTGAGCGTATGCCACTATAAAAGACTTCAATATCTGCCTTAAAAAACCTGAGGAATGATTCCACTATGATAACAAGCGTCACGTGTTATTTATAACCCTGTGTGGTATTACCCGCACGTTACAGCGACGTGAGGGTGACGTCACAGCTTGGCCTTGTTGAGTTCGCGCAGCGGGCCCTCGTACTTCTCGCCGATGACGTCAGCGAGGATGTGCATGCGGTCCGAGCCGAACAGCACCTGCTTGTCGTTGTTCTTGTCCCAGGCAATGATCAGCGGTAAGCCGAACGCCTGCAACACGTGTCACAGCAACACGTGCCACAAAAAAATACGTGTCACAACAAATGCGTATAAAAATAAATAAATAAACAGGTGTCGCAACAAAACAACGTATCACTACAACACGTGTCACAGCGATAAACACATGTCACATAACATTATGTGTCAAAACAATAAAACATATGTCGCACAAATGATATGTGCGATGTCACAAAAGGTGTCATGCAAGATCATGTAAGAAAAAGAACGTGTCACGTAAAAATGCGTCATAAAAAATACAGTTTGAAAACAACAGTCACATTAGTGACATTTTGACTAGGGCGGCAGTCTCTCTCCCCTGCTCAAAGAGAAGACCCCGCAAAATACACCCAAGGCAAATCCATTAAACACATGAAAGTGACCACAGACATATTTTAGCGCCGTACCCCGTGATCGAGGGCCTCGTCCGTCACAGCTTTCAGTCTGTCCTTGACCTCCTGTGACGTGTACTGACTCAGCAATTCTTGTATTGTGGCGTCATCAATTCCTGCCGCATTCCCCGCCTAGAAGCCAATCAAAAAAGGAGCATCGCAAAGTGGCCATGTGTGCGATCGTTTAACAAAAACCTGGACACGTTCAACCCGTATTTTCCATTCTGAGTCTAAAATTGAATTAGCATATGCATGGAGAGTACGGAGTTGTGGGGGGGGGGGGGCAGTCAATGCGAGGTTGTGCATGAACTGATGGCGGGGCGGGGGGGGGGGGGTGCGGGGCTGTGCATGGTTCTGCTGGTATAGTCAATAGGTGACGTCACAAGCTCTGTGTACAGGGGGGGGGGGGGGCGGGGGCGGTACGTATTATATGGACGGCCCCTAACTCTTCCACACCCCGCGCAAAGGGGCATTTGCTACTTCCCCTGCATCCCACAGAATCTAACTTGTTCACAAAAACAAACAAAGCAATTGATATTTAAGTACACAGACATTTTTTAGAGCATAAAAAGCAGCTCTGATCACCATGCATTTTGATTCCAGTTCCGTGAAATTATTTTGTGAACACCTGAATTTATTTATGTCTTTATTTTTCTTCTCATATTCCGTTCATTTACTGATTTATCTGTTTTTTTTCCTTTTCTTTCTCAATTAGGATGAATATCACTCTCTTATAATCCATATATATACTGCCCATCCACATCTGTCAAAGTTTTGAGGCACCAACTGGCTTACTGATCCTACGTTACCCTACAAACGATACCCACTGTCTTTAAGTAAGCACCAGGGGCATCTCGTGACTTCTTACCTCCGCCAGATGCTCCGGCTTTTTGATTGGTTTATCCTGGAACAGTAGAATTTACAGAGGATAATGCTATTTTATTACTTTTCAATAAGGTGTTGATCAAATTCACTAATTATCGCCAAAACTGTCTTGAAAACTTACATTTTGTCAAGAACTGAACAACCTCCCACCCTCTCCTTCCATCACACCACAGGCTCGCGTAGAATTGGTGTGACATCTACTCCACCCCCTCCATGCTCCCCTCCACCCCTACTTATCCCCCTCCCTCTCCCGCACCTCGCTGACCTACTAGTACAGCCTCAGCCTGCGTGACAGCCCCTCCTTACCCCCCTCCACCCGCCCCCTCTCCCACACGCCGCTGACCTAGTAGTACAGACTCAGCCCGCGTGACAGCCTTTCTTACCTCCCCCTGCCCCTATCCCACACCCCGCTGACCGTGTAGTACAGCCTCAGCCACAGCGTGACAGCCCCTCCTTACCTCCCCCCCCCCCCCACCCTCCCGCCCCCTCTCCCACACGCCGCTGACCTGGTAGTACAGCCTCAGTCAGCCAGACAGCCTCTCCACCCCTCCTACCCCCCGCCCCCTCTCCCACACCCCGCCGACCTGGTAGTACAGCCTCAGTCAGCCTGACAGCCTCTCCACCCCTCCCACACCCCGCCGACCTGGTAGTACAGCCTCAGTCAGCCTGACAGCCTCTCCACCCCTGCTACCCCCCCCCCCCCCCGCCCCCTCTCCCACACCCCGCTGACCTGGTAATACAGCCTCAGCCAGAGCTGGCGTGACATCTCCTCCACCTTGTCTGGTTTGCGCATGCTCAGAGCAGTCAGGAAGCGCATGGCCGGAAGTGACGCACTGGGCGAAAACACATTCTCCATTGGGTCCTGTCCAGAATACAAACTCTAGTTACAGACTCTAGTTTTATAACAACGGGGACAAGGACTGCTCGCTGTTCATTTGGTCGTTTGTTCTGCCGAAAAGTAATCGGAACTTTCTAATTATACCAGTAAATTTTGAGACAAGTGAAGCCTATTACTGCTTCCTACAAAAATTCACGCTGACATGAAAATGATAAGAATGTTCCACTCAGCGACGGTTACTTGATAGGGATTTTACACTCACCAACGACTGCCAGATGGGTTGTTACACCCACCGACGGTTGTCTGATTGTGTTGTTACACTCACTAATGGTTGACTTTTAGGGATGTTACACTCATTAATGGTTGATTTTTACACTCACCATGACTGCATGATCGGGACGTTACACTGACCAGCGGCTGCCTTTTAAGAATTCATCACTCACCGACGGCTGCCTGATAGGGATGTTACACTAGAAACGGCGGCCTTATAGGGATGTTACACTGATCGACGGTTGCCTGATGGGAATGTTACATTCACCGACGGTTGCCTGATGGGAATGTTACACTCACCGACGGTTGCCTGTCAGGGATGTTACACTTACCGACGGCTGCCTGACAGGGATGTTACACTCACCGACGGTTGCCTGATGGGAATGTTACACTCACCGACGGCTGCCTGATAGGGATGTTACACTCGAAAATGGTTGCCAGATGGGAATGTTACACTCACCGACAGTTGCCTGATAGGGATGTTACACTCACCGACGGTTGCCTGACAGGGATGTTACACTCACCGACGGTTGCCTGACAGGGATGTTACACTCACCGACGGTTGCCTGACAGGGACGTTACACTCACCGACGGCTGCCTGATAGGGATGTTACACTCACCGACGGTTGCCTGACAGGGATGTTACACTCACCGACGGTTGCCTGACAGGGATGTTACACTCACCGACGGTTGCCTGATGGGAATGTTACACTCACCGACGGCTGCCTGATGGGAATGTTACACTCACCGACGGCTGCCTGATGGGAATGTTACACTCACCGACAGTTGCCTGATAGGGATGTTACACTCACCGACGGTTGCCTGACAGGGATGTTACACTCACCGACGGTTGCCTGACAGGGATGTTACACTCACCGACGGTTGCCTGACAGGGATGTTACACTCACCGACGGTTGCCTGACAGGGATGTTACACTCACCGACGGTTGCCTGATAGGGATGTTACACTCACCGACGGTTGCCTGATTGGAATGTTACACTCACCGACGGCTGCCTGATGGGAATGTTACACTCACCGACGGCTGCCTCATGGGAATGTTACACTCACCGACGACTGCCTGATGGGAATGTTACACTCACCGACGGCTGTCTGATGGGAATGTTACACTCACCGACGGTTGCCTGATAGGGATGTTACACTCACCGACGGTTGCCTGATTGGAATGTTACACTCACCGACGGCTCCCTGATGGGAATGTTACACTCGCAGAGTTGCCAGATGGGAATGTTACACTCACCGACGGCTGCCTGATGGGAATGTTACACTCACCGACGGCTGCCTGATGGGAATGTTACACTCGCAGAGTTGCCAGATGGGAATGTTACACTCACCGACGGCTGCCTGATAGGGATGCCATAGTGAGCCGACAACAGGGGCACGTCGTACTGATACATGTACCGCCCCTTGCTCGCATTAAAACCTGGGGGGCGGTTTTCTACAAAGGTACACAAATATCCTACTAAAAAAATTTTTTTAAGTGCCCTTTTAAACTAAATTTCATCACACTTTTCTATCCATACGCCAACTACACAAGTCAGTATAATACAAGCAGTCAGTATAATGCAAGAATCACTACACCCCTATCCCCATGTCGGACAACACAAGTCTGTCTGACGTCATTCCTCGTATACATTTTAGTTTACATTTTATGGCACGTGCAAATTACAACTTTTATATAACAGTCATTTTTGGTTTCTGACATCGCACTTTTTTTTTTTTGAAGTTTAAAAGAAGAAAGTTAAGAACTTTTCCCCAAATTGTTCACAGAAGTAAAAACAACAACAAATATTATTACGTCACATTCAAGTCAGGCTTTCGGCAATCAGCCAAATCAGAATCTTGCCACAAGATTTAATATTATAGATCACATTCAAAATTTCTACATTACATAAATCAGGTACATAGATTCCGGCCAAACAAGCAAAATTTCACATAAAAAAAAACACATGTGATTTATTGAAGACTTATTTGCATTTAATCAACTGAAATACTTGTTACCTGACCCTGCCATGATACCGCCGAGGAAGGCAGGCCTAAATTTGAGATTCATTGCCCACTTAGACTGGTAGCGGGTCAGGACCTAATCACAGTAATTGCATGATTGATTAGCAAATCACAAGTTTTGATGCTGTGTAAATATGCTGGAATTAATGAAAAATTCGCTCCTGATGCACCACGTGATGAATCTGCCGAATGTGTTCATTTAGTTGCACATTCCATTCTCCGCTGAGAAACGAGTCTAATCGGAAACAACCTGTAATAGCGGGAGAGCTCCTCAGGACCCCGCTCGAGTAACTCCCCATTCAAGAATACGTGTTTTTTAGGGGGGGGGGGGCGAACACGTATATTTTAGGGACGAACACGTGTATTTTGAGGACGAACACGTGTATATCAAAGACGCCCACCTTTATTTTAAGGACGAACAAGTGTATTTTAAGGAAGAACATATGTATTTTAGGGACGAACATTCGTATTTAGGGACGAACAGCTTTATTCTGGGCAGCGAACACCTGTATTTTAAGGACGAACACGTGTATACTAGGGACGTACACATGTATTTTTGGGACGAACACGTGCCCTTTAGGCACGCTTTTCCAGGTCCTAAGGATGTCGTTTATGTGGAGCTTGTACTCTTTGTGTAACATGGGAATTGTATCTGATTTTTTTTCCAGCAATCAGAGAAGAAGCCTTACCTTCCAGGCAAATATGGTCAGGAGGAAAACAGCCTTGTTTGTCATACTTGTCCCCGTCGGCCGGTGACTTTTTTTTCGAAAAAATACACCCCCCCCCCCCCCAGCGAACTATTTTATTTTGAAACGTTTTGGCTGAAAGTGTTGTTTTTTTTTGTTTGTTTTTTTTTGTTTTTGTTTTTTTTGGCAGAGCTTTAATTGCTAGTTAAACGTTAGCGACACTACGTATATGTTATCTAAATATAAGTGGCTATTTCGAGAACTTGAAGTGTTTCAGTCAGGGGAAATGCGAGCGGCGACGGCGCCAAATCTTAAGATAACTGTCTGCCTTCAACAGTTTTTCCTACTATTTTCTGCCTCATGGTATTTCGTTTTGCTTTTATTTTTTTAACACCCAGCCGATCGAGTTTTTTTTAAACTAGAAACTGTCTACTTGCGATTTTAGTGACACGAGCGACGAATGCGAAACAAGGTTATTTTTCTTTCCTAATCTAAAGATTAAATGTAAAAGAAACCACTCTCCCAGGCCCGTCACAGGTCACACTCGCGTGCTCAGCTCCTCTCAGTCACACTCCTGTGACAGGTCACACTCGCTTGCTGAGCTCCTCTCAGTCACACCCCTGTGACAGGTCACACTCGCGTGCACAGCTCCTCTCAGTCACACTCCTGTGACAGGTCACACTCGCGTGCACAGCTCCTCTCAGTCACACTCCTGTGACAGGTCACACTCGCGTGCACAGCTCCTCTCAGCCACACCCCTGTGACAGGTCACATTCGCGTGCACAGCTCCTCTCAGTCACACCCCTGTGACAGGTCACCCTTACGTGCACAGCTCCTCTCAGTCACACTCCCGTGACAGGTCACACTCGCGTGCACAGCTCCTCTCAGTCACACCCCTGTGACAGGTCACACTCGCGTGCACAGCTCCTCTCAGTCACACTCCCGTGACAGGTCACACTCGCGTGCACAGCTCCTCTCAGTCACACCCCTGTGACAGGTCACACTCGCGTGGATAGCTCTGTTCAGTTCAAGTCGAAAATATTTTTTACAGAAATAGAAAGCAACAAGTAGGTCAGTGAAACTGGCTATGTCCCCGACCGACGTACAATCACAGTATTTGATTTTGTTAGGTTGGACTACAACCCTTAAGCAATTTGTGTCATATTCAGGAATAGTGTTAACAGACTCACTCAAGTACTCAAGGAATGTGCAAATTTTTCAAGTCCAGCTAGGCCAGTGTCCTTGAGCCGACCTAGCCCATTTACAATACCAACCCTTGTTAGCACCCACACTACTTGCATGGAAATATTTCCACAATCGATTAAGAAATGTTGGCTTGAGGATGTTAACAATCTCACTCAAGTGCTCAAAGATGTGTAAATTTTTGAAGTCCAGCTGGGTCAATGTCCTCGGGCCGACGTGGCTGATTTACAATACCAACTCTTGTTGGGACCCATACTACCTATATGTAAAGTATTTCGCCAATCGATCAAGAAATGCAGGCTTGAGGTTGTTAACAAAACAGTACCGACAGACAGACAGACAGGCAGACAAACAAACAGATCCGAAAACTATAGTCCCTCAAGCCGCGCTACGGGGTGTCGGGATACTAATTAAGAGGCATTATATACAGCGGGAAACAAAAATCACCATAAGTTATTTTGATGATTACAGAAAGAAACAAATAAATAAAATAAAGTGAAGGTAAACACTGCGATGAGCTTTAATATTAATCTGAAGTCATTGACTAGACGACTATACCTCAGATCTGACCCAATAAGAAACTCTTCAACGTATAAAGTGAATCAGTCTTGAGACTACTGTTAATTATCCAGAGGCACGAGAACTCGCTGAAAAAAGACCCGCCAGGGAGGGGGGGTGGTGGTGGGGGTGGGGTAGGTGTTGATATCACCTGAGCCTGACATAATGCCACCAAGAAAGCAAGGCTTGAGCTTGAGGTCGATGTTCCAAACCTGCCGGTATCGCGTCAGTACCTGGTTTGTATGGAAAACAAAAGGCGTTGTTACCAGTACACCCGTACCTAAATGCACCGATATACGGATGTAACATTCACACTTTTCCATTTAGTCCACAATGAAATGCGCAAATACTAATATTTTACACGTACGCGTATTTATAATGCCTTTTTTAAGCGACGTAATGACTCTCTTAGAAAACAGACGCGACACAAGCAAAACCACACAGAGAGAAATACACGACGTGACCTTGAAAATGAAGTCATGGTTATGTCTGTTAATTGTTGTCAAGCAAGCCTTTTGTTATCATTTTCCCTTCCTAACTATTTGGCCTTTCGATTGAATCACAATGAAGTTTACGACAAACAGTGTGTTTTCATTATCACCACTATCTATCCTGGTATTCACAAAAGTTAACCGTGCAGTTCACTGTAGTACTAGTCCCTGTATTCACAAAAGTTAACTGTGCAGTTAACTGTGCACCGCGCAAGAGAAAACAGCTGATGAGGCTAAAGTACACAAACAGTTTACAAAAATTTGTTTTAATATAAAAGTAAAATTAACTTTCAAAAGTTCTGTTAGCAACAGAAGCAGTTACCGGAATTCGTTAACTGTACAGTTAACTTTCGCGAATACGGCCCCCGGTTGTTTTGTAAATATTTAAAGTATAATCCAATTTTTGTAATGTTTTATGGTAATATGTAAAAATTGTTGCTTTTACGTGCTACAAAAAAAAACATTATTGCCTTTTCAAATTTTCATTTGCACTGCCCATTTTGAACTTCAACAAACAACATATAACCCCCTTATTTAATTACTTGGGCACGCGACATTAAAAACATAAACAACAAGTAAGTATTTGTGAAACACGAGCAGGCCCCAACCAGCCCCAAATTCAAAGGCGTATAAAGTCAATTTTGATCACTTCCGGATGACCAAAAGTAGCAAAAGGCACATCTACAGGTCGAGACCTTTCATTTGAGCCTATTCTCAATGTTCTTCGACTAATAGAACCGAAGATATAGCGTATACAAGCTTATTTCCCTTAAACCCCAATTATCGCTCATTTTGGTCAATTTGACCACTTCCGGATGACCGAATCTGACCAAAATTACCAAAAAAACTACATTTACAGGTCAAGACCTTTCATTTGAGCCTGTTCTCAATGTTCTATGAATAAAAGAACCGGGGATATAGCGTGTACAAGCTTATTTCCCTAAAACCCCAATTATCCCCCATTTTGGTCAATTTGACCACTTCCGGATAACCGAATCTGACCGAAAGTACCAAAAGGAACATCTACAGGTCGAGACCTTTCATTTAAGCTAACTATCAATGCTATACGACCAATAGAACCGAATATATAGTATGTACAATCTTATTTCCCTAAAACCCCAATTATTGCTCATTTTGGTCAATTTGACCACTTCCGGATGGCCAAATCTGACCAAAAGTACCAAAATGCACATCTACAGGTCGAGACCTTTCACTTGAGTCTACTCTCAATGTTCTACGACTAAAAGAACCGGAGATTTGGCGTGTACAAAAAAGCGATGACGGACAGGCGGACAGACACCCCAAACCTATAGGCCCCAATCCGAAGGGTTGGGGCCTAATTATGGCGCACAATTGTTATGGTCAAATAACAATTTTCACTAAGAGAAATACATGATTTTTTGAGATCAGGATATGGTAACCTCCATTATCGCCCACAACAACAATGAATCTACATTTGCAAAACCACATTTCACTCAAGTTTGGCCGAGGTTGAAAATAATACGCTAGGATACTTCTCAGTGTGCTTTTAAAGAAAAAGCCCGCTAGTCTGAATCTCGGTGTCCTGGAGCGTGCGCCGAAATATTCAGAGCCTCGAAAGTTGAGATCAATGGTCATTTATATTACAGGAACTGTAACCCGTTCTGGCCTACTCAGCGAAATGTTATCGCCTTACGGGAGCAACTAGGGCTATTGAGGGTAGCTGTGATCCCGACAAATTCAAAAGAGTTGGCCGCTTGAAGACTACAACTGTATTTTTTATCATTATGTGCATGACAAAACCTCCAAACTTTATTCTGACAGCGTACTGCTCGGAGGAATTATTCTGACAGCGTACTGCTCGGAGGAAAACTCTAAGCCATACTGAGCAATAGCGTGGGGGAAAAACTCTAAACCATACCACAATACTTTGGGCTGCGATTAAAGGCCTGATTCTATATATACGGTAACGGTATAGTGAAGTGGATATCCCTATAGGACTACAACACCCTTCAGACCTACTTAGTAACGCATATACAAGGATAGCACAATACATCACGAACTGCATCAATAACGGATATTTCTGCAAATAAATATTCTGCGCCATAATTTATACTTGGGTTATTCATGTGATACACCCTTTCTGAAATAACGACATTGGCCCTAGTCGTGCGCCGAGATTGGCAACATTGAGATCAATGACATGTTATATTATAAGAACTATGACTCTTGCTGGGAAGGAAGCAAAAGTCATCTGGGACTAGCTCCAAGAAGCGATACTCCGCAGTTTTCTGACAGAGAGATATACGATGTTATACAAGTCAGAGCTGATTCGGAGCTAATCTAGGACTAGTCAGAAGCTAAAAGCGGGCTGAGCCGTTACCAAGAGCCTATATTAAATCTTAACTACTATCAATACATATTAAGATACGTATATACAAAATAAGGAAAGATTAAAGAATGCTCAAAATGCAATAGTTTTTACGGGCAGCGGACTGCACCGAAAAGTCACAAGCTAGGACACCAGTTAAACCTTACAATATCGCTCAAATGCACCGTCGAAAAAGTGCATTATCTATTTAAGGAAAACCCGGCCCTCATACCAACATCAGTAAAACATGATACCTACCTCAAAGGCAATCCACGAATAAGGTGACACTACATCGTAAAAAAGTTCAACACTTTTCTTTACACTACCCATCTTGAACGAAACAGCAACCGTTCAGAAAAAAAAACACCGCAAATGAACATACACATCATCCCGAGAAAGTAGTCAGGCATGGTATCGTTGTTATACAATAGCTGACTTCTGTGGAGAGGAATCTGTTATGTATAAACAAAGAGCGGGTGGATATTTCTATCTATCTAGCCGTAATAAACATTCCTCAATGCTGAGTATTCCCTTACATTGGTGAAAAATGTGCATCTTAGTGTCCAAGTAACTAAAATCTATATTTTAATGACTTTTTCAAAAAGTGATTCCTCTCTTATTAGGATTACGGATTTGCGCGGAATTCCCATTTTGTCTATGGTGTAAAAATGTGTTATGCACAACTGATTGAACAACAGTAGAGGCTGGCTATTGGATAACAACGCGTATGGTATAAAGGGGTCAAATTTGCTGAAATATACATTTGAATGTTTGGTTGACCTTTCTTAGCATTACTTTAAAATGGCGTTAATTTTCAAAGTGAAAAAGACATTAGATTTTGTGAATTGCATTGAGAGTACTCAGTTTATGTTAGGTTATGTTATGTTATGTTGGGGTACTAAATCTGACATGGCTGTACTTTGAAACCAGAACTAATATAAAGGTTCTACAGTGGGCGATTTGCATGCTCTGTATTATGAGGTGCACTTTCGGGAAGAACAGTTGGTATGTGGATATTCCCTAGGGTGTAACAAATGTTGCCCAACTATGAGATAAATAAGCTCAATGTGACACGTGTTACTCAAAAGGGGAAAACCCCTACAGAAACCAACAAAAACCTGCAATCCAGCCACCGCAGACATATATCTTCAAACGCTAGTCAAATCTAATCCCTGCCCTGACATACCACGGGAAGCAACAGTTGCAGATTATAAGACCTTCTATATCGCAGAGACCCAAACGCCACGTGGTTGCTGTCAATGGCGAGAAAATCATCGTATGTCATCGTTGCATTACACCACATCTCTAGTTAAACAGCCTACATCATGCGATAAGGTACAATTACACAGCGCACTTGGAATGCACGGAGCTCAAGAGCATCAGGTTCCGGTTTGTAGAATTTTACGAGAAGCACCTAGAAGAACAGGATATAGAGGATATGTACCAAGAATATAAGGGTAACTTGTGCGGGCATTCACACCGAATTGAATGACATCAAAGAGTCAGAAAACGTCTATCTTAGGCGTAAAAATGAAATTTTAAGTCAGTTAAGTGCACTTCAGTAAAAGGGGCTAGCTATCTTTCTTTTCTTGCTGTGTTGCAGGTAAAGTCCACGTTCCACTGAATGTTTTGACAAAAACCGTCAGCACGCTTCTGGCTTTGTGGTTAACAACTTGTTTTAATATAAATACTGTTACTAACTCTGAACATCGGATGCGCCAAAGTTTGACACGGCAGGCAGGTTCTGTGAATGTCGTATATTACTTATAGTAAGTTGAGGCACTTATAATCAGTTCAGTTCAATAAGCCGCTGTTAATTCAATATCAACCTACAAGTAGGTTACTCGGTTATTGCCTCTGCGATTTCAGGGCTAGGGTTGGATCAGACCAGACAGCATGTTCATCACGTATTGAGAAATACCGCAATTTTGTCAACGGCACCAACTCATCCACATTCTCAATGGGCGATGTTAACTTCCAGGCGTACAACACAAATGTTCCATTCACAGTGTCAGTTACGATACCGATCACTGTTGTTTGTAGAAAATTCAGTTTGATGTCCAAGAAACTGTTCATTACAATTCAGAGGGGTAGAGTTCAAGGTAATGTCAAAAATAGCAAAGATAATATAGGGACAACCAATGTGATTGCTTCATTCACAAAAACATTTAAATCTGCAACTCAAATGGCGACACTAGGGCTGTTTAGTCAAGTTAGAATTTATCATATGCGATTCTGCACGAGCAGATTGGGCAAGGACCTAAATCTCATGTATACAAATAACTATTTCTTAGACAGAGATAGCCTTTTTGTAATAACATTTAGAAGTAATATGACAGTGGTTATCTGCGCTATATGCCAAGATATTAAACAAGTAGTTGGCCTATGATAAATAAAGTCCGAGAAGGGGGACACCATGACAAAGAACAAATGGAAACAAAGGACCATCACTTTCTTGAATTGTACCCAAATGACATCGGAATAACACAAGCGGTGATCAATGATCTACACCAGCCATCCACGATATTTAACCTCGAGAGCCTACTGTTGAAAAATTAAGTAGGGCATTAGTCCATCTTCCTAGTGGCAAACCATAGACTACGGCATACCCAAATGTGAAAGTGGGCACAAGTGGAATAGTGCAGTCTACTACCAGTCTAAATGACCTATTAATCAAGTTTGGAAGGAAGATCCTGTTCCCAAGGCATGCGGAATGCGAACACTTCACTTTATACAAAAACAAAGGTGAGAATGGCGACTGCAATAACTACAGAGACAGCTCATTGTTCACCATAACGAGTGAACTGTACTCAAGAGTTACTAACAGTCTGTGATGACTCCAAAAACTTGCAGAGTATATCCCGAAACGCAGCTGGCTTTCAAACAGGCAGTCCTGCGATCCACCCAGTATTCTCGTTGAGACAGCTGCACGCAAAAATTCTGTGAACAGAAGAAACCTGTTTAGATTATCGTTAGTGAAATCATACACGGTAGATGTACGCTGGTAGAACTAGTACGGGATCTAGAAAACATAACTAGCTATTCAAGGCACAAGTGTACCTATCTTATCTTCGAAACAAGCAAAAGCGCGAAATAAGAATGTGGGCTAGTTGTCATTTTGTATTGCATATTTTATTCAATTCTTACCTGGCAACGCTTTCCAAATAGTAGAAGTACCTTCTTCTATGCCTACTCTGTATCGTCTGCAAGTGAAATCGAAAAGAACGAAAGCTTCCCTGAAGGAACTGATCTTCGGTGATGACGCTACCATAAACACTTTCAGCAGACTGGAAAACCGCGCGCTAAAGAACCCAGAAGTGACACTGATACCATACAACAGACGTACATATAACCTGTTCTAATGTATGAAACTTGGATAAGCTGTATTTGTTAAGAAAAGAAATAACTGTGTAAGCCGGTTAGCTAGTAAGAGAGTTGCCATGGAAAATGTCATCTGAAAAAACCAAAATTGTCAAGTCTTAATCAAACAGTGATACCTTGGTTAGGACATGTCCGTAGAATGAAAAATGATAACATTACAAAAGGTTTACTCCACAATAATATTGTTAAAGTCAAGCACCCTCACGTCAAAGATTCGTGCAAGTGCGACTTTCTGTCGTTTTACATTACATTCTAGGCATACTGGGAGAATAACGCCTAGAACAGAAGCTGCAATATCCATGAATGCGCAATATGTCACGACACGAGATGATTTTCTCAGCTAAAAAGATCGGAAAGAAGAACTGTAGCCTGCACCTAATCTCAAGAAAGACATTGAGAGCAAATTATATTACGATCTAACTAAGTCGCAATTTTTAATTTGTCCTTTTCAGGAGGTACAAAAGATCACAAATATAGTGAAAAATATATTATAAAATACAGTGACTTAGAGAGTTGTATTGTAGTAACCTAGAACATAATATTAAATACAGAAGAAAATCCCAAAGCCAATGGTTATTGTCAAATGGAAAGGTTAATTGGAGAAAAATCTGAGCAGTACATAATGTTTTCCGCTTCTTTTTAAATATATGCAATAGTAAATATTCTATCACACTGGATGACCAAGGGGCGGGGCTAGCTGGAGGAAAGAGCGACCATAGTATCTCAGGAATGCCAATTTCCCCATTATAAAACGAATTTCCCCGATGTCTATCTTTGGAGTCTATCCACAGATATCATAGAAAACTTAATAATAATAATAATAATAATAATAATAATAATAATAATAATAATAATAATAATAATAATAATAATAATAACCCCATGAAGTGAATGAGTTGTTTTTTTTTGCGGAATTCTTCCCCTTTATTGCCGTCTTTGAACATTCCTTTGTAAACTGCTGACAAATTGTTGACAAATGAGAACATATCTCGGGGTAACTGAGAGCGGTCGTATCTTCACACCTACTTAAGAATTTAAGGAATTGCGTTAAGGAACTCACAAGAGGCATATAAAAGCTTGAATAAAACCACTTAATTGCTCTTCATTAATTCATCTCTTTTAAAAGATGATGCTTTAAACTGTTCATATAATACGTAACCTGACGGCGCATCACACAATTTGTTTTTGATGACAGTTTGATGTAACCGATTCTATGTAATGAATTGCCCCTGCTGCTGGCGGTCTCCAGTTCTTCAATTCACTTTTAACATTTGATGGATTTTTTTCAAGTGGGCAAAAATTCCATGTCGTAATTGAAATAATTAAATCTAATGAAAATGATTAATTTCTGCAGACCACTGCATTCCTCTGCATGCTGACTTTTTGGTACAACCGGAATATGGTGAATTATTTGGAATATTTTCCGTGTTAGTAACTCATTACTCTTTATGTCAAATGCTATACACTTAATACATACAATTATTTCCGCTTTTTTTAACAGAATACGCAAACAGTGTCAAAATCATTTCACAATGTCAACAAATTTGAATTACATGTACCGATAAAATATTTAGTGTAAAAAATAACAGTTTTTTTCTTGGCTCGTGGTTGATTCCTTTGTGTGAGTGTCTCTTCATCAGAACTTTTCACTATCCACTGCTTTTTGAGCAGCGCAACTATGATCATGGACATAAGCAACTTTCCCCGCTTATTTAACCCACTTTTTAGGCACAGAATACTGAAATTACAAGAAGAAAACAAAACACTTGGGAAGAGCCTCATTTAGTTACTTAGTATTTATAACACTCCATGAATAACTAATAAATTAATAGACGGATAAAGCTGTTAACCTATTAACCTATCCATCTATTCAACAACTCATTATTCAACAACATACCAGTCAATCAATCAATTAATCAATCAATCAACGATGTTCAAACGTGTATGGAAAATTAACCGTGGACAAACGAGTGTCCTGGGATACCTTAACCCCCCCCGTTCAATCCCTTTGAGGCAACTTTAAATAATTAACTGGACCTCAGTATAAATAACTTCGCCCCCCTCCCCAAATTAATGCCGCTATTGGACCGACCCTGGCCAGGAAATGAGGGTAAAAACAAGGGACAGCGACACAGTTATCTTCAAGAACAGTTCATCTTATATCTTGATTATGCGCTGCGAAAGGAGGGTTGTTTTTAAAGAAAACAGCAATAGTGTTCATGATATGCCCATTGGCATACAAAATGAGAAGAAGGGTATGTAAGAAATTTGTCCCCTTCAAGCAGGTTTATTTCTGTCTGGTCTCTCTCGCATACATATAAGTGCTCGCAACATCGCATCTCGAACCAGTTAACACTGAAAGCCCTTTCTAAACGCGGGCACAGCATGCGACGTAACTGATCATAAATGCATAGACTTGCTATCATGATGCAATTTAAACAGTGACAAATTAAAAGGAGCTGCATAAATGTTTGATCTCTTAACTGATTTCTTCGTCGGCACAAACAATTCATTAAGATGTGTGATAGTTCTCACTTGTTTTGTCTAATATTTGCAAGATTTTGAAAAATTAATTTTGCTGTTAGAAAATGTGCAAGAATTCAAGCACCACCCTCGGTTTCAAATGTTTAGTTATTTACAGTAAACGGATAACAAGTGTGTATGCATTTGCAATTCATCTACTAAATTGCAATCGATGAATCCGGCAAACACAAGTGACAACTACCAACCCTTTTCCAGGTATAGTTATATGAGCCTTTGGACTGTTGTTGCTGCCGCTATCAAACACATCACAATTAATATTAAATAAACTAGATACTGGGACTGAATATTTTCCAGCATGGATAAAGGAATTTATTGGACATTCGATTAGTAAAGGAAAGAAAATAAATTAAAATTAAAATCAATCCGAGCATTGACGAGCTGGCGTGTGGATTAAAGCAAATCTGATAATTCATATTTGATTATAGAGGAGTTGAGTTGTGAGTCAACCTGTCAACCTGTCAACGTTCATAAGCGGATTAAGTTGAGTGAAGAGGTGTCAGCTAACAGTCACAGGATGAGCCTCGTTGTTACTCAGAAAGAACCCAATTGAACACATCAATTCACATGCGCGTTAACATTTCAATTGCTTTAAACTACCGCTGAAGGAACAAGTCGTTTGTTTGCAACTGAAATCAAAAATGGATGAAGTGAAGTTTTACTCTAGTGTTGTAATAATAGTAATATGTGAAGGGTTGCTAGGCGGTTGCTATGGTGACCCAGCCGCTGCTATGGTACCACTCACGGCACAGAGTGTCCGGGGACGACCCACACAGCAACAACAGACCGCAGGTACGTCATAACGTTTTGTAAACGACTACCTAGAAGTTGGACGCGGCGGAGGGGGAGGGGGAGGGTGTGGGGGGAGGGGTGGTATGATAACGATTATGCTTCAGAAAGAACGCGTTGAGTCATCAGAAATGGAGTTTTGTACTCACCAGCTCTAAATACGCAGTGACGTGATCACAGTTGTGAAATGTTCTGCGTCTGATCTGAGTATTTATATATATTGCGTATTTGTGCATCTGTGGTAGTCACCACATACAATATGATCTATATAACTGCTTGATACACCTCTAAAATATAGAGCACAGGTCTGATGATGACTGAGTAAGCAACAGCAGCTATTAAATTCCATGTCCGCCTTCGTCCGCAGCGGCTATTCGTAACCCCCGCTCACCTAAAACGTGTTTCGTGAAATATCTCTATGGATTGTGGCTGTTTGCTATATCCACTGCGAACCGTTATTTTTTGAGAAAAAAAAATGATGATGAAGAAGCAAAAATTTGTGAAGTAACAAAAAAAAAAAAAAAAAGAAGAAGTCAATGCACATTTGTGGGGAAATCAAACTACGGTTTACGTATAATTGCTAAAACTAAGATGCGACGGAAACAAATTTGTTGGGACCATTCTGGATATAGGCATTATGTGCGTGCAGGCTTACCAGTAACTCCATGACGAGCGTACAAGTGGCTCGCTTTGATATTAATAACAATCAGTTATTATTATATACCAATCAATCAAATCAATAAACTCTATTTGGGTAAAAAAACACAAACACTCACATGCATACACACAGACACAGACACACACTGCTGGTTTATTCACTGCGTGCCCTTAAGTACAATCTTATCACCACAGCGAAATTCACAACTACTGAAGAATTTCATTGGCCAAAAATTGTGGCTAACAACTGACATGTCACAAATTTAAGAAACCAAGTTAAGAAAATATGCGTTCGACTTGTTTCAGTTTTTCTTTCTCCAAATAACAACTTACATTTCCGCGTGCCACATAGTCCCAGCATTAATACGTCATGAAGTAAACAAACTCTTGCTAAATTCTCTAATTTTTTTTGAGAGCTATTTTCTTCGGCGCCTCTGCTTATAATTACGGTGGTGCATTAATAACAAAACATTTGTTAATGAAACCCAGTAATTAGGGAAAGTAGGGCCCATTTTAAGCATACGCCCTCTCCATTAGCGCTCTGATCAAATCCTCTTCCTTACTTTTCGTACTATTTTGTAGAAAGAGGGTTTTTTCTTGTTATTTTCTGGCGAATTGTTAGAATAAGGTAACACCGAATAACAAAAATAATTAAATACATAAAATAAATATATTCAAGTGCCAGGCAAAAAGTGGTAATTTTGAAGGATTGATTTTAAAATAGCGAGACCAAATTATATTTGATATATACAAGTTTAATGACATGCGTATTTAGAATTACTTAATTGAAAAAAAGACTGGCATTCTGTTTATTATGCCCCACCCTGCCTCTTATCGCAGACGATTTGTACAGACAATTTATCACAAACAATCAGACCAAAATGCACAGCTACACAGAGGATGGGTCTAAGATTCGTTTTGAGAGGGAGAGGGTCGGGGGGGGGGCGGGGGCGGAGGTAGGGTTGCTACGGTGTTGAGAGCAGTGTCACTCTTTCGCCCACAACCTTTGAAGCAGTTCAACATTAACTATTACCTCCGAAAAGGCAGAGTACGAGGGGGGCAGGGGTTTCACTTCATCTGATGGCGTCCGGCTGAATGTCGCTCGGCTACATGCAGCTCGGCTAAATGCAGCTCAGCTAAATGCCGATTCGGCTGAAAGTTGCTCTGCTAAAGTCGCTTAAAGGCGGGTAAACGTAAACAAATGATCAGAAGTTCCGTTTCAGCTCAAAAACTAAAAAATGTAATCACAAAACTATCAAATGTTTGTTCCTTAGAAATTGCGAGTACTCCAAAAGATCGCTTTTACCTGAAAAGTCGACCGCAAAGCCTGAACTTGCGCTATCGCCACAACAGACGTGGGCAACCCTGTCCAAACACTCCTGCCAGTTTTCTTCTTGTTCTATTTCCGTTATTATTATTTTTTTTGGGGGGGGGGGGGGTGGGGGGCCTTATGCCTCCCCAGAGATAAATCGCTGTAGTGGAAATAAGGTCGATGTGCAAATTTTCTGTATGTTCAACGTATTAAAATTATAACAATTCCAAATAAGTAAATAATGGATAAATAAATAAATAAATAAATAAAAGGTCAGAATGGAGTTAGTTCCAGAGCTAAGCATTTTCATGCCGCGTAGTGCCGGAAGCGAATGATCGCTTTATTTTCTAGGGTAGGGAAATTTATCAGCACGCATTCCGCTGAAGAGTTTTTCATTATTTCGAAATACTAGAAGAAAATGCAAAATAAACAGAATTTGAGGGCTTGGTTTTCGAAATATAAGTGCTTCAGCAGGACTTTTCATAGGAATTTTTTTTTTTTTTTTGGGGGGGGGGGAGTTTAATATACTATAGTTGTGAATGATATTTCAAAATTGATGTACAGACTTCTGTTCCAAAAACTCTGGGGCAACAGAGAGTCATAGCTCGTTCACATTCCTGTCAAATGCATCGATGTGACGCATTCCATTCCCCGAGGGAACGTGAGCTCCATCGTATAGTGCTAAAAAGTGGACATTACTCATCCATACAAAATGTGAAGGGGCCCCTTTTTTTATTAACGATATAAAACTGCCTATACAAGGGTGAATGCTTTCTCCAGAGCGTGACAAGTAGCCATTCAAAACGCACATTCCGGGTAGAAAGAACACAGCAAATGGCGGATTTTAGCGTTGTTTACGAGACTAAAAGCCGCCACTTTTTTGTTGTGATTTGTACTGACATTTCAGGACATAGAACCATTGCTCCATGGTCCAGCATTCTTTCATTTATTCTTTGTAATTTCAAAGGCGGATTATTCAGGTGTGGATCTTTGACTAAGGATATGCTTTTAAGTCACTTGAACACGCCAGCCGTCCATATATGAGTAATGCCCATCTCCGATGAACTATTGATTCTCCCATACCCGCTATTTTCAAGTTTTACAATTGAACTAGAAGTGAAAACTAAATTCAGAATCCCCCATCACAATCCACAAAATAATCACGTTATCAGCACATCTGTAATCATGTAAGGAAAAAGAAGGGAGGATATCTCTGTGGCAAGACGCGGTCCGCGCGCACTGCCAATTTCGTTATAAAAAATAGGACATTTTTAATTTCATACTGCGCATTTTCCACAAAATGGAGATTATTCTAATTAAGCTCTACTCTCACAACAACAAGCGGGGAATTCGTGCACATTCTCCTCTGTCTTCGCATTTTGTTCTCGTCTGCATGCACGTTCACGAGGAATCATTTTGGTTCTTGTTTCTATTTTTATTTATTTTTAATCTTTTTTTTACAATCTGCAAGTCAACGTTTAATGAATGAAATTTACAGTATGGGCGCATTTAGTTATTTTTTTTCAAACTTCACACTCCGCATTGAGGAATTTTTTTTGAAAAATTCATAGATGCGTATGTAAACCAATTCGCACGTGAGTGCCCAAAGTATGGGGGCGTGGTGGGGGGGGGGGGGGGGGAGAGATCTGGTGGTGAATGAATTACGACAATGCATAAGTTTCTCCAGTAAAGTGAATAATTTATTTTCGCAAATCAAAAATAATGCATTTCGAATTGCATTTACTTTTTTTTTCCAAGACTATTACGGTGTTTATAATGGAGATCATTTCCAGCCAACTATAAACATAATTTCCCAAAGTATTAAGTTGATACTAAATACTTTTGGAGCCATATTAAAATGAACAATATGACACATTTAGTCAAAGTAATCGAACTGGGCAGCAGCGTTTTGAATGTTTATGCCACGGGGTTGTGAATATAAGCCCATGATATTTCTTTGTATATTATAAACTTTGCACCTATTGTGTTCTATGCTTAATAATTAATAAATTGTAAAAACTACACCATTTTGTAGCATTATTAGATATTATTGCCCGATTTAAATTGGTGGAGACATTTAATAACGAAATGATGAGATCTGTAATAACGTACACTAGGTGCATTCACTGAAACTTTGCACTTCGTTCACTTTTAACAGTGAAATTGTGCGCAATATGAAAATATACCGAGAGGTTACAGGGGGAGGCAGCTTCCTGTAGATAGTAGAGCCACTCGCGGTCTTTGAATGTCAACCGGAGATATATATATATATATATATATATATATATATATATATATATATATATATATATATATATATATATATATATATATATTTATATATATATATATACATATATATATATGTTACAGGGAATCTGTGAAATTAGGGATTTCATGAAATCCCTAGTGGATTCGTGTAATAACTTGCTAAATCAATTTCGATGTTTTCATTGAGAATTTTCATGTTTGCAATGTAACATTTTACCGAAATTAATAGCAGATTTTGATTAATATACTCAAAACACTCGATTGCCAAACTATCATTCATGAGATACTTCAGTACCTGAATTAAGCGATACTTTTTTTATCCTATGTAATTTATGTCATATTTCACGCCAAATTCTGTTATTATGGATGGTAATGTTATAAATTCCAATTCATTTCGATGTGAAAAGGGATACACAGTTTTGAAGAACCACTAAACAGCCTTCCTGAATGGATAATTTTTCAAAAATAGTTTTATAATCAATATGAGCTTATCCATTACACGAATTCCGTAGGGATTTCATGAAATCCCTAATTACACAGATTCCCTGTAACATATATACTATTAACAGTAAGTTAATATGGTTGACCAGCTTAATTTGCTTGTCTGTGATAGGCCCACGAGTTTAACAATTCCCACACAATGGTGAAGCCCCTCAAGCATTCAGCTGTGTCTGTCTACTGAGAGTTACGGAAAACCCCCAACTGCAGCGAGTGCCACCCCTGTCTCAGTACACGCGTATGAAAAGCTCAACCTGCAATGAATCTCAGGGTGCCGTGTGTCTAAACAATTAACAAAACACAATACTTTGTTTGCTTTTTTAAAGAACCACAAGTGGGATAGCTCTTATTACTGCAATTACCCTTTTTCAGTTATTGCATAGGTAAATTAAATAAGAGTTGCAATCGGCTTTTAAGTGGCAGGTGTGATTCTGTTATTGGTACAACATCTCCTTCCCCCTCCCCCTTCCCCCTTTCAGTCCTCGTTTCGATGCCGTTTCTGTTGTACTAGAACTGAGGCAAAGGGCGAACTCGTGAGGAATTGTTCAATTTGAGCTGTGATAAATTTGAAACTGAAAAATTTAATTAGATGGGGGCAATTTTGTAAAACATATAAAATACACACTTCTTATTTTTTCATATTTCGCATGTGAAGAGAGACCGACTGTGTTATCAACTTATCAGTCAAAAATTTATACAGTTTTGCCACTCACTCACTCACTCACTGATTCATTCATTCATTCATTCATTCATTCATTCATTCATTCATTCATTCATTCATTCATTCACTCATTCATTCACTCATTCAGTCACTCACTCCGACATGACTCCACAGTCTACTTAATCACGGACTCACTAGCAGCCATTCAGTTAACAACTGACTCACTCATTCTCTCATAGGTTATTTTGAGTCAACAAGACATGGGCTATAAATATGACCGCATCCAACACCAGTGCCATCCGCTATTGTCGATGCTCCACGGACCATTTTTCGTTTTTTTTTTTGCTTGTCTCGCGATTGGGCTGTTAACAACGACAAGCTCGTTGACCAAATACCTCTGCTTTGCATCTTTTATCCTACAAAAAACGTTGTTATAAAACAGCTGACCTCAGATGGGATCTATCTGTTATGTGTAAACACAGAGCGGATGGGAATTTTAAAAAAAAACACTTCGGCTCTTTTATGAGTCCTTTTTTCGCGGTATCCCCAGTGAATTTGCGGAGCAAAGAGCTGTTATACACAACAGACAAAACAGCCTTAGAGGTTGGCTGTTGGACAGCAACGTCGAATAAGTGCATCCTCTTGTCGCTGGTGAGTTAGGAGCCCTGTCGATGCAGAGACGTATTTTACACGTTTAGTCAGTTATTAAAGAGAGTCATCTTATATTTTGACAGGCTGTTGGTTTGGTGAGAATGACTTCTATCAGTTACAAGAATCCTGGCATCCAGTCCTCGAACCCATTGGCAAAATGGTGTGCATCGTGTGCACCTGTCACCCGGTGAGTGAAATCATGTCTCCGGGCTGTTAATCTAGGTGGGGATGGATGGGGGTGGGGGAAGAATTAGTGGGTTGTAACACTGACTATATATTCTTACTACTCGGTGAGTGAAAGAAAATGGTATTGTCTGTAGCTGAAACCACTTGAGTAAAATGGTCTCTTACCTGAACCTGTCACTTGTCGAGTGAAATAGTTTTTGTCTATGTGCCAGATGTATGCTTAGTGAAGTAGTGCACCTGATGACCCTGATTTGTACCCTATTGTACCCTCTTTGTACTTTTTTTCGTCCAAAAAGTTTGTTGTATGTATTCTTTTTCCCGCTTATATTTTTTAATGCGAGTGAAAGAGTGAAGTATGTGTATGTATGTGTGTGTGAGTGAATAAGTGTGTGAGCGTGATTTTCCTTTGACATAATATTATGAGTGAATAATGTGTTGCACTAGCATTTCGTGAATTAGAACGTTTTTTTTTTTTTAGTTAAGTGAATTTGTGAGATACCTGAAGGTTATGCCTGTTCAGTGATATCTGCAGGTTTGGCCTGCTGAATTATATCTGCAGGTTTTGTCTGCTGCGTGATATCTGTAGGTTTCGCTTGCTGAGAGACATCTGCAGGTTTCGCTTGCTGAGAGACATCTGCAGGTTTCGCTTGCTGAGAGACATCTGCAGGTTTCGCCTGCTGTGTGATATCTGCAGGTTTCGCCTGCTGTGCGATATTTGCAGGTTTCGCCTGCTGTGTGATACCTGCAGGTTTCACCAGCTGAGTGATATCTGTAGGTTTCGCTTGCTGAGTGATATCTCAGGTTTTGATAAGTAAAGTACATTGCTTGAGCTCCCACCAGATGAACTACATGTGTCATGGAACGATTCAAGAACGTTCCAATGGCGCATATATTTTTTTTCCTAAATTTTATAAGAAAAAAATAGGCTGGGAATCGCAGCCCAATTTGTAGATTATTAATTAGCCGTTCATTGACTTTGCCATACAATCTCGTTTAATTAGCCTGCGAAATGAAGACTTAAATATGTTCGAGTAATTATGAAAATATAGTATATAATTGCATGAAAAGATGTTTTTAGAAAGTGACATTGAAAATCTCAAGTCCGAACCTCAGGTATATCAATATTTTGCTTAGTGGTTTCCTAAAACAGACATCACGTTGAGTATTTTATCAATATTGTGAAAACCTTGACTGAGTAATACAATTGCAATAAAAGCTTATTTATAAAAAGTCTGCTGCTTGCCTTGTTGTAAACGTCTAAACTCCACAAAGTTTATAGACGCAAATTCCTGTCTTAGAGCCACCCTTAACTGTCAGTTTGAACAGTTTAAGATACCCTTAATTCACGAATTAGTTAGAAACGTCGTCTAGCGGATATGCGTGTTTGAGATCTCGAGGGTAGTTGACATCGTCACGCGATATTTTTTTATCCGCCTTTATTTTATAAAATAGCAGGAGCCTCAGTGATTCACACAGACAATGTGCCATCTATGCAGCCATTATGTAATAACAGTAATTTATGCACTGCACTTAAGTGTACACAGTAAAACTAGTTAAATTAAATAGGTAATGAGTTGACAATTTTCCTGTTAAACCACATCCCCTGTTTTAATTGAAGCAGGAGACAAATTAATAATTTTTCACAAACCCACAATTGTTTTTTGTTGACATGTTATGGGTCATATTTGTTTATTTTCTGAAAATAATTGTTTGTTTGGTATTTCAAAAAAAAAAAAAAAAAAAAAAAAAAAAAAAAGAAGAAAAGTGGACGGATCTCAGGGACACAGTAATGTCTTTAAACATAAACTGAAGTTTTATTAAAAATAAAATAAATTAACTGGGAGTGCAATGAGCCTTTTATTATTATTATTATTTTGGAATGGAATGAAATAGAATGTTTAATGCTTCACACAGTTACTGTGTGATTTTTTTCTGAATATTTTTTCATCACAAAGATCAGTTTGGTTTTCGATGCGAGTCAGTGTCCACTCTAAAGCTTTTCTCTGCTCGCAAAGTTTTTTCTGCTTAGGCTCAGGGCGCTTCAATTTTGTGCGCGTGCTAAGGGGCTTCAATTTTGTGCAAATGCTCAAGAGGCTTTAATATTGTGCTCAGGTTTAGGGGGCTTTGATTCTGAGCGCACACTTTAGGAGGGCTTTAATTTTGTGCACATACTTAGGGACTTTAATCTTGTGCTGAGGCTGAGGGGGTTTAAATTTTGTGGGCATGCTTAGAGGGATTTAATTTCGTGCGCACGCTTAGGCTGTTTTAGTTTTGTGCTGGGGCTTAGGGATTTTAATTTTGTGCTGATGCTTAGGGGGCTTGAATTTTGTGGGTATGCTTAGGAAATTTTAATTTTTCGCAGGCTTAGGGGGCTTAAAGTTTGTGCTCAGGCTTAGGGGACTTCAACTTTGTGGACATGCTTAGGGGAGCATAAATTTTGTGCGGAGGCTTGGGGTCTTAAATTTGATGCGCAGGCTTAGGGAGCTTTAATTTTGTGGGCATGCTTAGGGGGTTTAAATTTTATGCGCAGGCTTAGGGAGCTTTAATTTAGCGCACGAATTTCTGAGAACTGGTTTCGAAATATCAGATAAAGGACCTGTAATATTATATCTGTAAAATTTCAATTAGAAAATAAATCACAACTTGTTTTGCTTTTGCGCGGTGCCTTATCGGGTGTTAGATAACGGTATTTGATCATTAACTGGCACCATTTGATCATGCAACATTGTGTGTTTTCATACAAACATTATTTTTTGTTCATCCATTGTAAAATTCAACACAATGGCACAATTGCAAAGAAAACAGCATTTGAACACGTAAATGTATAATATATCGCACATATTTGTTTTTATTCTCAATGTAATGTATGTTTAACTATAAATAATCGCAGTTCAATTAAGTGTCTTCGGAGCCTCCGTATATATTTTTTTTGTAGCGTTATGTTCGTTTCGTCGGTGAGATGTTCTACATTTGACGCACCTTATCGTCTGTTATAACACTTATCATACAGCCAATAATAATTATTGTCGTCATCACAATCACTTCATACCTTCCTGTGTACTATACCATTAGTGTGCAATATTTGTAAAATTTATTTGTCGTTCGAACGCAGTTTATTTTCGAATAAAATTTTCAAAAAATTTAGGTAAATTTGAAACAACGGATCTCTCACTTTAAGCATTAGAACACATTAAATGATCTTAGAAACTTTATTGAAAAATATATTACCGTTTTAAAATTTTAACCTGAACAGTACATGCCCAATTAAATAAACTGTTGTGAACTGAATCAGAGTCAAATTTATTACGAAGAAAATTCGATATTACATAAACAAACTTAAAGTAACCAAAAAAAAAAAAAAAAAAAAAAAAAAAAAAAAAAAACCCTCCTTTTTGTGTGTCTATTACAGGTTTATAACGGAGACAGGGCAACAAGTCTAGTCCTTACATGGTTCTATTATGTACATCTTTTATTTGCGCTTCTGTTATAGGTTTTTAAAAAGGGTCGCTTATCACAGGAAGGGAACGTAGACTGCCAGAACATAGGCAACGCCTGCCCCGTAGTGACGTGTCAAGATGCGGAGCTGTTACCGGGCAAGTGCTGTAAGAGCTGTCCGAAAACGACGGGCAAAAAGAAGCCCATTCTCGCTGGTGGTGGAGCGCTCTCTGGCGGCATCTCCGGAGACATGACCTCTGAGGAGTCCCGCGTTGCTATGGGCGACCAGGCCACCACCGACCATCGACGTATGTGCCTTTGTATAAAAGCTGACTCTTTAATGAACAATTACAACTCATTTTTAATTAGGATGTGATCGCTTCTTTAGAAACAACTAAAAAGGGCATAATAAAAACAATATGTACAAATTGGACGGTCTGTAATAATTAAACATCGATAACAATATCATTATGGAATTTTCCCCGTGACTGCCTATACCGAGTCAAGTTCACGAAAAGACACCAAAAAAAATTGCGTTTTTTTTTTCAAAGATTTCCTTGCTTTGCTGGTTGGCAAGACGCGGAGAACGCGGGGACGAACGCGGGGCGCAGGCAGTGCTAGGTTGTCGCTGATAGGCCAACATCTCACCTACGCTATCCATCTGTCAAAGTGGGTCTCTGACCTTAATATAGAGAAGTGTATGAAAAGTCATGGAACAGCAACAAATAAATATCTGCTGCCTTTGCAATTATTTATATGTTTATGTTATGTTTTAATGTTTTATGTGAGTTAATGCACACTTTATACCTTTCAACTGGTTATTCTGAGTTTATTTTTACACTTTCCTTGGTTTAATAAATCATAAAAGAATGGATTGACTAACTGTTTAACTGTATGCGCTGCAGGGTAACATCCCCGACTGCCGTCTGGTTCGTGGAGGAGCACGGCACGTTATTGCACGAAATATCGCTCACCCATGAGGACATGCGCCCGGCTGATAGCTCTAACTCATACAAGGTGAGACGTGCTTTCATGTGTATATACGTGTGTATGTGTGTGAAGCAGAGAGGAGAGAGAGAGAGAGAGAAAGAGAGAGAGAGAGAGAGAGAGATAGAGAGAGAGAGAGAGAGAGAGAGAGAGAGAGAGAGAGAGAGAGAGAGAGAGAGAGAGAGAGAGAGAGAGAGAGAGAGAGAGAGAGAGAGTGGGCGGGAGGGAGCGAGGGGTAGAGTGAGAATCTAAATTTTAGAAATCACCCACCCTTTTCAACGATCTTGGTTTTGTTCTGTAATTCAGGAATTTATTACCTTAAGCTAATATTATTTTTGTTATTACAGCTAACTACAGCTATTCCTGTAGTTATTTACTTATATAAGGCTTACGCGGATGTTTACAGGTTTGCGGTACGTGGGCAGATATACCGAGCATCTACACCCGTTACTTACAAAGCGGCAAGCTATACATGGTCATTGTGACGCAAGAGCGACCGCAAGGCGAAATCAGCGGCCACGTGCGTCCTCACACGGCCATCCAGGAAGGTCAGACACCATCCTGCTCTGCTCGTTCGGAAACATGGGCATATCTGGCGTATTAAGCATTTGGCTGGAAGTGGAGGGGGTGGAGGGGGTGGGGGTGGGGGAGAAGCCCGTCCATTGGCCGTTAATGTGTGTTCGAAAGGTACTTGACACTCAAGGTATATCAGTGAACTCTCCCGAGCGCTGACATGTAGAACTTCCTTTTAAAAACGAGATCTTCTCCTTTAAAAGAAAATCCTGCGTCTGTGAATGTCAACCTAAAAAAGGCCAGTGATATCGGTAACTAATCCAAGAAATCGGAGGTATTGTTCGTATAATATATGCCGTAGAAACCCCACGTGGAATGAGAAAGGTTTGATTTCTGAACTCAATCAGTGCATTTTTATCAGGTGTATTTGTGTCCGAGCTTTCTGCTATGAAATAGGCAACTGAATAACTACCTGTAATTGCCCTCATTTAGTTTTTATAGACATTTTCTTCTAAATGATCATCATACACTTCCCTGGGCAATTATGTCATGACTAGTTTGAAACAATTATGCGTGTATTATATAGAACAATCAAACTTAAGCACATGTTATTTAATAAATAGGAAATTATTGCAGTTTGAAAATCAAAGGGGACGCCCGATTTATTATTGTACGGGGAGACGGGGGGTGTACATTTGGCTGGTCTCGCCCTCACGGGAGGGGTGCATACTCGTTTTGCGGGTCCAAATAACCCCATTTGCGACACTAGTCTGTTCTTGAATCAAATAGTTCTTTATTTAGCGGTCTCCGTAAGAAAACAAACATAGCATCTCTCGATAATCATGGCTCTCTCAAGAGGAAATCTCGACGACATTTAACACTCCTCAATTGTTTTGTCACATTGTGTGACAGGAATAATAAGTTTTACAGCTCTGTGAATAGCAAACATTTGCCTTTTCTGCACGATTAACCCTAATTACATCTCAAGTGCATATTTAACTGCCTGTTAAAGCGCGCCACAATGCTCCGGTATCTTTTCGGGGGCCACATCTAAAAAAAAAAAAAGGAAAAAAATGTGGTCGACTGTTTTGGTGTACTTGAGTCGTTGATCTGTTTTATAAGTCGGTTATATTTTACATTTAAATGCTATTTCAGCTTAAACTTGACGGAAAAGGGTTTTGCTTCGAATTGCCTATATTTTTACTTGGGAGGAGGAGTTTTACCTCCGAATGAGTTGAACCTCCATAATACAGTGGAACGTTTCTTCACTGTCTTTTTGAAAGTTTTTTTTTTCTTAAAAGAAGTTTTCAGTAATGTTTCAAATGACCCCTCCTACATGTATGCAAAATGAGCCCCATTAACTGCCATAGTGATGTATGCACACTCCCTCTCCTTCTTGCGTAATGCGTTATACCCGTTACTTGTTATGATTTTTTTAGAGACGTTTAGCAGCGTGCTAACTCCCTCACGGCGGGATGGCAGCGGAGCACTGGCTGTTATGTCGTATGATACCACCGGAAGTATAGGAATCCTTGTGCTGCACTCTGGTGTCGGAGAGAGGAAGCGCTCAGTAAACGCTACATTAATTTTCAGCAGAAAAAGAAAGAGTATTGCTCGATTTCCGGTCACCATAATGCCGCAGGTAGAACGCGTGACGTCATGGCTTTCACCATCATCAGGGAACTCACTATAATGTGCCAGACACTTTGGTCTTTCTGGAGATTTTTTTTCACATTTCTGTTTTTAAAATTAATTTGCTTGCATAAAATATTATAGTATATATCGGAGAGGTTTTGATCAGCTTCTTGGGGTGCCGAAATGTGAACCGAAATTATAACACATTTTGTATTATTATTCAACAAAACATGCAAATATTAGGTTAAAGTATCAAGTGAAATGAGAATAAAAATGAGAGAAATGGACCGATTCTCTTTATTTAACATCTGCTGTATTCTATTCCATCCGGAGCTGAAAGAAGTTCCATAATTATTCCGTAGTTATCCTTATTTTACCATGGCATTATATAATAAAACAGGAAACAGAGATAACTGGGGTTTGGATCGAACCATCCAGGAGCTATATGAAAAACCTGATCCGGGGACGTGTCGAGTTCGCTTTGGTGAAAAACAGGAGATTGTCCTTGCGCGGTGAAGTCGTCCCACGCCTCACCTGCCATGGTAAGTCATATCACATCGGGCAGAGGTCAGTTCCGGAACAATGACGGACAGCAATAAAATTGATTTTTGAAACCAGACACGGTTCCCGCGGTGTGCCAGTTTTGTCAAAAGAGGGCAGGGGGGGGGGGGGGGGGGTCATTAGTACGCAGTTTCCCACAAAAAGGGGAGTTCTTTCGGAGTTGCACTCCGCGTTTGGTTAAAAATGGGGGTGTTATTTCAAACTGAGTACTGCGCGTTTAGGGGTAGTTTTAAAAAGCCATGGACACGCATGGTACCCAGTTTTTACCTGAGTACACCCCCTCCCCCAGGGAATGACTTGTAACAAATGAGTTATTAGTCCAGCTTGGCGAAAAATAATTCCGCGTATTAATTGTGGTATAGCACTAAGTCGATGGGAGATTATTTTGTTTGTCTAATTTGTAAAGGCAAAGAGCCTAATTTTAAACATCCACGTTCTCTGGTAAAGGTTAGCCTCATATAGCGTCACACATAAATGGTAACGAGCATACGGGATCGAGATAGAAAGGTTTTTTGTTTCTCACGTCTAAAGTTTCCCCTCGCAAAAAGCACTATCACTCTTTTCACCTTGATATCGAAGTCAGAAATAAACCAGAAGCGAAGGTTTTATGCACTACCGGCTGTGTGTCGTGACCGGTTTTGATTGGTTACAATTTACAGTGCTTCACGCCATACTAACAACGCAGGATACGGACAGTAGCCAGACACAAGACAGACACCGTGATCACAACAGCCTAACCTCCGGACCGTCGGCTGGAGCCAAATCAAACCGTAGGCTAAACGAGTCGTCGGCTGGAACGAAGTCAAGCCTACGTCAGAACAAGCAGCGACTGAGCGGGACTGGTGCAGGCGCCGTGGTAACGCTGACAGTGACGGAAAAGGGCAAATTGGATTTTGTGGTGAGTACCCCGCCTGTTTAGGGAAATGATGACCAGTATAATAAAATAGTGAATAAAAAAGTCACTCGCGGTACTGAAGCGCGGGGTTTGATAATAAAGAGCAGTAGAGATCTTTCTCGAAGTCACAAGACCGCTTTTCGTTTGGATCGTATGAACAGAAAACTCTCTGGGCTTGTGGAGTTCAAAATGAGAAAGAATTTGCGAGTTTCTTTGATGAACTGTAACACGGTATGTTTATTAATCGAAAGGGTATAAAATAGCCAAAAATAGTTATACCAGAAGTGGGGTTCGAACCCACGCGGACATTCGTCCATTGGATCTTAAGTCCAACGCCTTAACCACTCGGCCATCCTGGTCTGCACAGATGTTGCACCTAAACAGTGATATATATTAGCGCGTTGTGTGTTCAAACCACACAAGGCAATACCAAGCAAGCACGGTGATCAATAAACATGAATAGTTTTCATAGAGCGCTAATGTTCCTCTGTTCCCTGTTCTTCTTTTGTGACAACATCAAACTTACGCGTTGAATTATTTCATGCTGTGGTATGCCATACCCCCTGTGCTATGTGCAACGTTTCATCCTCAGTTTGAATTACAGTACAACTTAAAAGGTTTGAACTGGACTATCATAGACATTCTGTATAATTGAAGCCTTTTATCTCAACACTCAAAACTCATTTTATTACCATTCCAAACCTTGTCTATTTCGTGGTCCAAGTGTATGTTTGTGAACGACACAAATTGTCAATGTCTAATTGAGCTATTGTTGTGTTTCTTTCTTTCTTTTTTTTTTTTTTTTTTTTGCTGTTTTCATAATTTAGATAAGTAATTTCACACCAAAACGTTTTTTTTTTTGCAAGTTTTTGTTTACATTGACTAAACAGATACAAAAGTTCGTGTTTCAATCTTGTCAAGTTTACAGCTGTACGTTTGCATGCCAGCTCTATTTACAAACAAGGCCAAACATTTTCAAACACACATCTTTCATTCGAGAAGATCTAAAAATTCACGTTAATATAAAAACGATCAGCAAGCTTTTTTTTTTTTTTTGTTAAAATAAAACTTCAAGAGGCATTTCTTTCAGAAAAAGAAGTTTATACAATTCTAAACCAAGTAAACACTGGGACATTGATTCAGCGTTGGATAGATAGACGTCGGACTCGACGTCGGAGCAACGTCGAGTTTTGGTTGTTCATGGAAGTCGGAATGAGGTCTACCTTCCGACGTCAGATAGGCATCGATTTGGCTATGTCTAATCAACGTTACAGATATGTTGAAAATGGAAATCGAAATCTCACAACGTTATACTGACGCCGGGAAAGCAGCGTTGTATAGACTTCAGGGAAATTTGATCTTGAATCTCCACCTTGACTGCCACAGTCATAGTGTGGTCACCCCTCCGTCAAAGTACCCAGCCTAGGGTCATCCGGTCACGCAAGATATATATGAAGTCGATTTCCAGCTGGGAACAAACTTGCGGGCTCTTTGGAATTCTCGTATTTTTCGTCCTGGTTTTGGCCTATTTTCAAAGTGACCTGTCATAACTACCATTTTCGGTGAGCAACAACACAGGGAGGTTGTTGATTGGTTGTTTTGAATCCGACGTCTCTACAATGTCAATTTTTCGACGTATATCACATATCGATTTTGCAATGACTATTCAACGTTGCACCAAAGACGTTGATTTGACGTCGGGGAAAGTTGCGTTTTAGTTGCGACCAAACGCAACGTCTAAACGACGTCGGTCGGACCAAGCTTAACCAAAGTACAGTCACAGTTAATGTTGTACCTTTGTCGAGTCGATGCCGCAACCTCGAATCGCCGTTGAGTCGACCACAGACTGTTTATTGGGAAAACTCGTTGGCTGTGGTTGAAAAAGGGTACGTGTCTTTGGCGCTGCTCAGACACACCCAGCTTAACTTTGAAAGTACTAATACAGAGAGGCTAACCTTGGGAACAGCATCGAACTTTCCCCCCCCCCCCCACCTTTTTACCACGGCTTCTCATTTTTAACTGCAGTGTATACACTTGTATAGATAAGTAGTACATGTGCACTTTTGAATGTTTCATGTGTACCAGATGAAGTACAGCGGACTGGAAAACAACGTCACCACAATGACAATAACAGAGCGATTTAGACCAGCGGCAAGACCGATATGTTCCGTGCCGGGTCGCTCGCTTCCGGTAAGGTTTTGCTTTGTTGTTCAGTTCTTATAAGAAATAAATCATTTTTTTTTCACAAATTATAAGAAATCCGGAAGCAACAGAAAGATAATAATTTAATGCCAACTAAAAAAATCATAATAATAAATAATGACTTCATCTAAAACCCGTTATTAATAAAAGACAGAAAAATAATAATAACGACGACGATGATAACAATTATTATAAGGAGGAAAGAACTGACTTGTGTTGCAGGGCAGTGGCAGTTGCGGCAGCCTACAGGTGCGCCATCTACAGAGCTTGTACCGCGGCCAGCTCGCAGCAACCATTCGCACATCCGGTGATCCACCCTCAGTCCTATCCGGGCCCGTTGAGGAAGTTGCCTTTAATCACGGTAGTTTCCAGTCCGGTAAGCATCGTTGTGGTTCTGGTGCTGGTATTTATGTGATTCGATCGTTTACGGAAAGGGTCTTTCAGGCGCTGAAAGGATGTCATCGGGGCTGTTGCTATAGAACGATGAGGGATTGCGAGGGTGCGGCTGATGGATGGGAGGGGGTCTGCTGGCGAAAATAAAATCAAGTGTAATAATTTTATTCGCTAACAAAGCACCTTAAAGCATGTACGCTATTTATTTATTTATTTATTTATTCGTGCATAACTGTGTATGTTAATACTCTGCAATTTGTTTATGCGTTACCCTGAAGTTTTGAAACTTTGCTACTTAAACTGATCATTTTAAAATTTTTGAATACGCCGGATGATGTAGAAATGTAAAAATGATAAAATATCCAGAGATCAACACTTGTTTCTTTAAGCAGTGAAGTTTTGACATTCCGCCTTCATGTTCTTGACACCATTTTTATGATGGACGAATGTTTCAGGGGTGGACATTGTGCTAACGGGCTCGGAGATGAACCCCTCGGTGACCACATCACTGGTCGGCCACGCCTGGCTATCCGTCACCCCGCGGTGCGCATTACACTTCACCGTTCTCGTGAGCGGATTTCACGAAGATGGCGTGACCTGGATGCCGTACTTAAGGGACCGTCTCGATGATCACACATACGTGTCCTCCTTATTCACAGGCAACACGGTTAGTCTCTTTACACTATTCGAAAATAAATAAGAAGTGTGTTCTGATTGGCTAATGGCAAGAGTTTGAGAGGAGCATGGGGGTCGGGGTGGGAGGTGTGAAGCTCGTTTTTACATAACATGCCTAACGTTAGCGCACATTACTTACAGGCGCAGGGACAGATAAGGGATTTGCCGCCAGAGCTGTTCAAGCGCTTGAGCGTAGGTCTCGTCGTATTTGGGGTATCCACCACGCGCCATGCAGAAGGAGAAATCTCCTCAAATGCAAGTCATTTTCTTCTTCTTCTTCTTATCTTTCTTCTTCCAACTTTACTTTGTCTTGTTCTTGTTCTTGCTCTTTTTGTTCTTCTTGTTCTTCTTGTTCTTCTTCTTTTTCTTCTTCTTTTCTTTTTGTTGTTCTTTTTCTTTTACTACTGCTACTCCTAGCTTAATTACTACTACTACAGCTCCTGTTACAGCTTCTAATAATGTCACAGGTGCTCATATGCTACTGCTATTACATCTACTATTGAATATGGCATTTCTCTACAGGTGACGTTACTAAGTGAGTGCGCGAAACCGATGAAACGTGACCGTCCTTCTAATGAGTCACCGCTGAACGACGATGTCGCCAAGGAGGACGTTGCTAGTCTGCCTCACGGGGAGGACATTATGACCATCAATCAATGCAGCCGAAACGGTAAGCTCAATTATTATTATCAGTCTTGCATAATACACGGCACCGTTTGCTTACAGATTCAGTGCTGTTGAAGTTTGTTAAGACATAGATCAAAGCGTTGTTTGTTTACTCAGGCATGGTATACAATGCTCTTTAATTGTATACATAAGCACTGCTCGCAATATTGTTTATTTACACATAGTGTACACTGTTGTTTGTTTGCATGTACACTTGTTTGTTTACAGAGGCATAGTGTACACTTTTGCTTGTTTACACAGGTATATAATACACTATTGCTTGTTTACAGAAGCATAGTATGCACTGGGGTTTGTTTGTACAGGCAGAGTGTGCACTGGGGTTTGTTTATACAGGCAGAGTGTTCACTGAGGTTTGTTTATACAGGCATAGTGTACGACGATGGCCAGACCTGGATCCCAGTGGACGCCCCTTGCTCCACCTGCAGCTGTTCGCGCGGAGTGGCACATTGCCAGGAAGTCGTCTGCCCGCACGTCACGTGTGCAAAGCCAATCGATGTCCCAGGCGATTGCTGCCCACACTGTCCACGTGAGTGCACTGATGACGTCACGCATCGCTACTGCTCTACACAACTGCTGTTCAAAGTTATTATAAGATCTAAGATTTTGCCTCCACAAAAGGCAAAAGGCATTAAACAAAAGAGTAAAACATTTTAAACACAAAGGGAAAACAATGGCTTTGCATTGTGAATCAATATCTAAATTATATGAGTAAAACATTATCATGTTTATCATTATTTATACAATTTCATTTATAAAACATGAGCTCGTGAAGTATTGTCCGATGACCTTTGTTTTTTTTAATTTTTTTTGTTACACTGTTAATGTATGACGCTTTTCTTGCAGCGTTCGATTCGTCATCTGATTATGAGTTACCGGAAGCGGAATGTTACTTTGCCGGGGACAAGCGCAAGCACCGTCACGGCACCGTTTTCCATCCGTACGTCATGCCGTTCGGCTACCAGAAGTGTGCCGTCTGTTCGTGCTCTGTAAGAACGAGTCTAATTTTTTTTGTTCAAGGAATGTATTATATTAAGTTTGTCGTAGGCGAATGGCCATTTACTTGGTTTGATAAAGTCAGTAAATATTTTACGGTCTCTGGAACATATTTAAAAAAATCCATATAATCGTGTGTAAAAAAGAAGCTACTGCGGTAGTCCGTAAACCTAGAATAATGAAAACAACGATCTTAGTTCTAAATCATTATTAAAACATTGCTAGTGTATTCTCCTACCAATCGCTGTTAAGATCGTATTAAAGAGGTTCGATCTTTGCTTAGAGCACGATTACGGTGGGGCAGGTTTTACCGTGCTTCTATTGTCTCGTTTCAGTCAACTGACGATGAGGTTGTTTGTGCTCAGTTGCCTTGTCCCGAGCTGCCATGCGCCAATAGCGTGGCAGTGCGCAAGAACCCGGATGACTGTTGTAAACAATGCCCAGATGGCGCCACCTTACAGCAGGAGCAGCCCATAGACGACAACCCATTTACCCATATTTTAAATATGCAGACAGGTAAAGAAACACCTAAATAAATAAATCTCCGGGAAATAAAACAAGCTATGAAATAACTGATATCTATAATATTATTGCTTAGATAACCTGGAGGTGCAAAGCAATAATAAACAAAGTATGAAACATAACCATCATACAAACAATAACGAAATTAGAAACATAAAATCCCTGCTGCGGGAACCAAGAGAACTGTGTTGTATTTTCAGCGTGCTCTTACCGAGGGAAGACATACGCGGACGGAAGTGAGTGGCACCCACGACTCGCTAGCTTCTCCGCCCACGAGTCCTGTGTCAAGTGCACGTGTAAGGTAAGTCAACTCCCTGTCTTCACTAAGCTTAACACTCAACAGATGTGAAACTATTTTTATATATATTTACGTCGGTCTTATATTTATGTTTTAGTGTGAAATAATAATAATAATAATAATAATAATAATAATAATAATAATAATAATAATAATAATAATAATAATAATGTATATTTTCAGGCGGGAAAAGTGTCGTGCGCGCGGAAAGTGTGTGCGGATTTACCGTGCGGCGCGGAGCTACAGGTGAAGCCAGAGGGTCAGTGCTGCGCACACTGCATAGGTAACTTTTACTCTACCCAGGCTTAGTTTCTGCTTGAGTTGTCTTCCAATTAATGCTGTGGCCGTATATGTGTGTCGAATTTCGTTATCTGGTATATATACTGAAGGAGAAATTAATAAACTGTCCCTCTCTCTGTTCAGCTTCCGTAGTTTTTGAGCTCTCCATGTCTTTAGATTAAGGTCAACCGTCTCGTTTTATGACGATTTTAAAAGCATAATTTCATCTAAAAACCTGAATACATTTTTCTTTGCTTTTTAGGTTCTTGATGCAAAGCCTTCCAGTTTTCCAGAATCAGAATGTTGCGTCCAGTGTGAAAGTATATTCTTCATACAGAGTAAAGTATGATGGCTGTATTCTGCGTACAGAACTGTGATGGACGCACACTCTCTTGTCAGAGTGTTCTCCGCACAGACCAGACTGACAACGAATAATCTACGCACAGTGTAGACTGTAACGCAGACTTGATATCCCATAATTTGTATGAGTCGCTATGTATTTCAAGCAACAATGAACTCCGTGATGCATTTAACTACTCGTAAAATAGTTCGTTGTTTATTCAGAGCATTTTTGTGCACAAAAATACACTGACTTTGGCTTCTGTTTTTCGCACAGAACATATACATTATTCTTTAAGAAAGTTGTATAGTGTTGTTGTGGCTTCTTGTAATCTCTTCAAGGCCAACATTGAGGCTGTCGTAGCAGTTTAGTATATGTGCTCTTGATAAACTGTTCGAACCAATTTGTTGTTAAAAATGCAGAAAACATGTAATTTTCAATTCCGTACCCTCGATCAGAAAGTAAGCGGCTGCTTTGTTAAAGCACTTAAAGCTTTATAAGACTCTCTCGACCGGGAACAGCCCCTTTCCCCCCTCTCGACCCTGGATCCTTGCTTAAAGACACACTCGCTGTTTCGGCGGTCTTTTAACGCCGAAAGGTCGTGACGTCGTATCAGCTTCTCATAGTTGTGGTCTGTCGTTGCATGTTCCCTGTTCCCTCTGCCACAGTATGACTTTGCGCAATTAAGGCTCATATTAACAAATTACAACGCTCATGTATTCACCATGGTGCCATGATATGCCCAATGAAGTTAACTTTTCCATAACTTACGTCTGAGAAGACCTCAAAAATGATAAGCAAAATATTTGGCAAAAAGTCGTTTTTGCAATAAGTAAACCTTACTTAAAACAACTAGTAAATACTCACTATCTGCTTAAAAGAAATTGTAAAAAAAGTATTATGATTGCTGTTATTTGAGACGTGAGATGATTTGAGTTAATTAAACATAAAATGTTAATCTGGGCTTTATTTTGACCAGTAGAAAAGAAGTACATCTATTTAGGAAATATATTTGTAGTATCTTAGAGCTACGACTAAAAGATACAGTTTAATGTCGGACACGATGCAAACAAGAAGAAGATGGAGAAAGTGCTACGTCTTGCACCTGGTTTCTAACTGCCTTCATGTACTCGCATAAATAGCATTACTTTAGGTGATATAAATTGTCTTGCCCATAGCATCCAGTTACAGAAGGTTGCCACTCGTTTCACCTTAAGGACACTCTATAGACTTGGAGTTATTTTCATAGGCTCTTGGTTAAAATGTAAAACTGTATTCCAAATATTTTACCCCTCACTTGGTCAAAATGAGTACATATTGAGCTTTGAATCAAAACTCAACTGCTATCGTACTTTTTTGTATAGTATATGACAGCAACAGGGGACAACGAAAAGATAATATATGTAAGTAAAAGATACTTACAGTGTACTGTAAGGTAGCTTATGTCTACTTTTAGTGAATTACCAAAATATTCACTACCTTTGTTTAGATTCTTTAGACTATGACCTTGAAATATAGACCAAGGTCATGAAATCCAGTAAGTTGACATGGAATATAAAAGTCATAGCAAGAGAACATAAAAGCTATAGATGTGTGGAAAGTGTTTATATGAATTATACCAGCTAAGTGAGTTAAATTCTTAAAGATACCCGTGATGTAACTTAATATACAATATGTGCTGATTAAATGCTGTAAAACACTAGGCTTGTTTCGAATCGTTCTGAAAAAGGTCTCTGTTTTCTAAGTAACTTTCGACGTCGTTGCTGCTATGGCGATTATGGTATATATATATGCCCAACCTTTGTCACTTACTGGCCAAATGTTCAATGGCTGAATCAGTAGCGGTGTATTGTGTTGTTTCTTTAATCACACTTCCTTTTAGGCCAGCTGGGATAAACAGTAAAATATCTTGCTGGTGTACACCACTTTTGTCAGAACATTTTTCAGAAATACTGGCAAAAAAGTGTAAAGTTATTTTTTTTGTTTATGACATTCATTTGTCTATCCCTTAACCATGGACTTTGCATTGGTCCTATATAAATCATGCAGAATTATCCCAGTTGGCTTAGATTACTTGTTAAAAACACGGAAGTGTGATTAAGCTTTTGTATAAATAAAATTGTGCTATCCCAGATTAATAAATGCATCTTGTAATTTGCCAAAACTGCGATTCTGTTTATGTTTTATAATTCTTTGTTGATGTGTTGGTGTAACTGTTAGTGTTGCTAATCACAAGTACAGAGGCGCTTTTTTCAGTTACCAGTCAATGTAATATGTAACTTAGGAGTGCAATGACTTTACCTACGACAACATCTCTATGGTTGGTGATACTCGAAGTGAGGGTTGTTTTAGGAATTTTACGTGGTTGTATATATACATACATGTTTGTACATATCTATTTATTTGTACAGTTATAGTTACACAGTCATTAGTGAAAGTGTAAAATATGCATCTGATAATGTAGCAAATTATATCTATTTAATACAAATAATGCTTTCTTTATGATGTGTAAATTCTTCATGGTATAACTCCATTGTTCTATTGTGTTGTCACTGTACGAAACCTGCAAAAACAGCGTGAATAAATTACGTATTTAACCTGCCAATCCAATTGTTTGTTGGGCGTGTACATTCTCTATCTCGGCAACGAGCATGCTTTATTTCAAAATCTGAAGTTAAGTGAACTGATGTTTTCCATAATACCGACGATTAAAACTTCAGCAGTTTTAGTATTTTCGGTTTACTATGAAGTTTAGTTTCCACTTAAGTTATTTTTATGATATACATATAAATCATATATCATATAATGCGTTACTTGGAAGGGATATTTTTTACTTTACCTTGTAGACATTTGTCACCTTGCCAGTACTGGTTAGAAATGGATCATGCAAAAATCGGTACAAAATTCATTTAAAGTTAGCTCAGCGCTTGCTTAAAAGTAGTTCCTTAAGAGATATACAATGTTCTTTTAATGAACAATAGAAGTGACTTGAACGAGTGCTGTACATCACCTATTACAACCACAAAACAATGGTATGTAGCTCAAAGCATAGGCTATCGAACTATCAATAAGAGATATGGCATTATTAAATATGGCTATATGGCTCAATTAAATGAATTTATGTTCCATTAGCATTAATGGATGTGTATGGGCAATTTTAATTAACTGCGCGGTAACATATCCAAAGTTACTGCAAAAAATGTAAAGTTTATGTCTTGGAGTTGATCTTATTGTCTTGCATCTTATAAAGTGCCATGTACTGGTGGAAATTCCCTATTACGTCATTATTTGGCAGAAGAGTGTTCCATTTTAAATCATTTAAAATACACGACGAAACACAAACACATTGACTAATCAAACATAAACAAATCGGCTTATGCAGCGAACACAAAATGTCTGTTTTCACAGTATTTAATTAACAATCTGTTCTGTTTTCTGTAAAAATGAATAAAGAGCATTTATTTTTATGCGAACTATCAATTTAGCAATTATACATTGATAATTGTCATCTATGAAACTTAAGAGCTGAGAATACACGTTAGTATGACGTTTAAATACAACAAAATAGCCTGCACAGCAGTAACTGATTACTGGCTCACACAGTATGTTTACAAGAGATGACCGACTCACGACATCTATCCGACTAACAGCAACTATTTATGTTTGACCATCAGCTCACCCAGAGCTGTTGTTATGACAGTTACACACAGTTGTGAATAACACTCTGCCGATACACAGATACTCTGACTGACATTTGAAATTCACGGATACTGGTTGATACATAGCCACTGTCACTGGCATCCGAAATATTCACGGATACTGGCTGATACATAGCCACTTTTATTGGCACCCGAAACATTCACGGATACTGGTTGATACACCACCACTCTCACTGGTATCCGAAATATTGTCGGATACTGGCTGATACGCAGCCACTGTCAATGCCATCCGAAACATTCAGGGATACTTGCTGATACACAGCCACTCTCACTGGCATCTGAAACATTCAGGGATAGTGGCTGATACATAGCCACTGTCATTGACATCCGAAACATTCACCATGCTTACTGGCATATACCCACTGTCATTAGCATCGGAAACATAAAAGGATGCTAGCTGACAGCGGAAGGATGTTCAGCTTCTATGACTGAGGACAAACACACTCTACAGCCAAAAATTGGACATTTTTAAGTACGTACAACGTTACCAATTAATCATTAATTCACATGAAGGGAGTTGTTGTCACTTACATCAACATAAGAATAGATTTTCTGACTAACGTTCTCCACAGTCATTCTTTAGCTACTATGACTTACAAATGTTTATTATATACAAATGATTATCTTGTAACAACTAACAACTAACAAGTATCCATTGTCCAGCACTATAAACTGTGTAGATGGATAAGCAGTCTTGTAAACACAGCGATGTGACATTACACCACACGAGGCTGAGTGCAACACCCGAGGGTGAATAATACTGTATATCACCTCAAATATATCACCATTGTTTTGTTGCTTTTGTAAGCGCCAAAGGATCTTAGTGGCCCTGTTGGTCAATCATCCAAATAACTGGGCTATGTGACGTAAGCTGTTTCAATGGCTTTCGTTATAGCCTTGAATGTACTTACAAAACATAGATAGAAGAGCTGTCTATGTATGCAAAACGGTGTGAGCAATGTAAAACGTTTAAAACGTTTGAGAGAAATTCAAACGCTGGAAAAGAGCTTTAGAATTCTTAGAAAGGCGCAAACAAAATAAAAATTACACATTTTGTGTAAGTGTAAAATATGCATCTGATAATGTAGCAAATTATATCTATTTAATACAAATAATGCTTTCTTTATGATGTGTAAATTCTTCATGGTATAACTCCATTGTTCTATTGTGTTGTCACTGTACGAAACCTGCAAAAACAGCGTGAATAAATTACGTATTTAACCTGCCAATCCAATTGTTTGTTGGGCGTGTACATTCTCTATCTCGGCAACGAGCATGCTTTATTTCAAAATCTGAAGTTAAGTGAACTGATGTTTTCCATAATACCGACGATTAAAACTTCAGCAGTTTTAGTATTTTCGGTTTACTATGAAGTTTAGTTTCCACTTAAGTTATTTTTATGATATACATATAAATCATATATCATATAATGCGTTACTTGGAAGGGATATTTTTTACTTTACCTTGTAGACATTTGTCACCTTGCCAGTACTGGTTAGAAATGGATCATGCAAAAATCGGTACAAAATTCATTTAAAGTTAGCTCAGCGCTTGCTTAAAAGTAGTTCCTTAAGAGATATACAATGTTCTTTTAATGAACAATAGAAGTGACTTGAACGAGTGCTGTACATCACCTATTACAACCACAAAACAATGGTATGTAGCTCAAAGCATAGGCTATCGAACTATCAATAAGAGATATGGCATTATTAAATATGGCTATATGGCTCAATTAAATGAATTTATGTTCCATTAGCATTAATGGATGTGTATGGGCAATTTTAATTAACTGCGCGGTAACATATCCAAAGTTACTGCAAAAAATGTAAAGTTTATGTCTTGGAGTTGATCTTATTGTCTTGCATCTTATAAAGTGCCATGTACTGGTGGAAATTCCCTATTACGTCATTATTTGGCAGAAGAGTGTTCCATTTTAAATCATTTAAAATACACGACGAAACACAAACACATTGACTAATCAAACATAAACAAATCGGCTTATGCAGCGAACACAAAATGTCTGTTTTCACAGTATTTAATTAACAATCTGTTCTGTTTTCTGTAAAAATGAATAAAGAGCATTTATTTTTATGCGAACTATCAATTTAGCAATTATACATTGATAATTGTCATCTATGAAACTTAAGAGCTGAGAATACACGTTAGTATGACGTTTAAATACAACAAAATAGCCTGCACAGCAGTAACTGATTACTGGCTCACACAGTATGTTTACAAGAGATGACCGACTCACGACATCTATCCGACTAACAGCAACTATTTATGTTTGACCATCAGCTCACCCAGAGCTGTTGTTATGACAGTTACACACAGTTGTGAATAACACTCTGCCGATACACAGATACTCTGACTGACATTTGAAATTCACGGATACTGGTTGATACATAGCCACTGTCACTGGCATCCGAAATATTCACGGATACTGGCTGATACATAGCCACTTTTATTGGCACCCGAAACATTCACGGATACTGGTTGATACACCACCACTCTCACTGGTATCCGAAATATTGTCGGATACTGGCTGATACGCAGCCACTGTCAATGCCATCCGAAACATTCAGGGATACTTGCTGATACACAGCCACTCTCACTGGCATCTGAAACATTCAGGGATAGTGGCTGATACATAGCCACTGTCATTGACATCCGAAACATTCACCATGCTTACTGGCATATACCCACTGTCATTAGCATCGGAAACATAAAAGGATGCTAGCTGACAGCGGAAGGATGTTCAGCTTCTATGACTGAGGACAAACACACTCTACAGCCAAAAATTGGACATTTTTAAGTACGTACAACGTTACCAATTAATCATTAATTCACATGAAGGGAGTTGTTGTCACTTACATCAACATAAGAATAGATTTTCTGACTAACGTTCTCCACAGTCATTCTTTAGCTACTATGACTTACAAATGTTTATTATATACAAATGATTATCTTGTAACAACTAACAACTAACAAGTATCCATTGTCCAGCACTATAAACTGTGTAGATGGATAAGCAGTCTTGTAAACACAGCGATGTGACATTACACCACACGAGGCTGAGTGCAACACCCGAGGGTGAATAATACTGTATATCACCTCAAATATATCACCATTGTTTTGTTGCTTTTGTAAGCGCCAAAGGATCTTAGTGGCCCTGTTGGTCAATCATCCAAATAACTGGGCTATGTGACGTAAGCTGTTTCAATGGCTTTCGTTATAGCCTTGAATGTACTTACAAAACATAGATAGAAGAGCTGTCTATGTATGCAAAACGGTGTGAGCAATGTAAAACGTTTAAAACGTTTGAGAGAAATTCAAACGCTGGAAAAGAGCTTTAGAATTCTTAGAAAGGCGCAAACAAAATAAAAATTACACATTTTGTGTAAGTGTAAAATATGCATCTGATAATGTAGCAAATTATATCTATTTAATACAAATAATGCTTTCTTTATGATGTGTAAATTCTTCATGGTATAACTCCATTGTTCTATTGTGTTGTCACTGTACGAAACCTGCAAAAACAGCGTGAATAAATTACGTATTTAACCTGCCAATCCAATTGTTTGTTGGGCGTGTACATTCTCTATCTCGGCAACGAGCATGCTTTATTTCAAAATCTGAAGTTAAGTGAACTGATGTTTTCCATAATACCGACGATTAAAACTTCAGCAGTTTTAGTATTTTCGGTTTACTATGAAGTTTAGTTTCCACTTAAGTTATTTTTATGATATACATATAAATCATATATCATATAATGCGTTACTTGGAAGGGATATTTTTTACTTTACCTTGTAGACATTTGTCACCTTGCCAGTACTGGTTAGAAATGGATCATGCAAAAATCGGTACAAAATTCATTTAAAGTTAGCTCAGCGCTTGCTTAAAAGTAGTTCCTTAAGAGATATACAATGTTCTTTTAATGAACAATAGAAGTGACTTGAACGAGTGCTGTACATCACCTATTACAACCACAAAACAATGGTATGTAGCTCAAAGCATAGGCTATCGAACTATCAATAAGAGATATGGCATTATTAAATATGGCTATATGGCTCAATTAAATGAATTTATGTTCCATTAGCATTAATGGATGTGTATGGGCAATTTTAATTAACTGCGCGGTAACATATCCAAAGTTACTGCAAAAAATGTAAAGTTTATGTCTTGGAGTTGATCTTATTGTCTTGCATCTTATAAAGTGCCATGTACTGGTGGAAATTCCCTATTACGTCATTATTTGGCAGAAGAGTGTTCCATTTTAAATCATTTAAAATACACGACGAAACACAAACACATTGACTAATCAAACATAAACAAATCGGCTTATGCAGCGAACACAAAATGTCTGTTTTCACAGTATTTAATTAACAATCTGTTCTGTTTTCTGTAAAAATGAATAAAGAGCATTTATTTTTATGCGAACTATCAATTTAGCAATTATACATTGATAATTGTCATCTATGAAACTTAAGAGCTGAGAATACACGTTAGTATGACGTTTAAATACAACAAAATAGCCTGCACAGCAGTAACTGATTACTGGCTCACACAGTATGTTTACAAGAGATGACCGACTCACGACATCTATCCGACTAACAGCAACTATTTATGTTTGACCATCAGCTCACCCAGAGCTGTTGTTATGACAGTTACACACAGTTGTGAATAACACTCTGCCGATACACAGATACTCTGACTGACATTTGAAATTCACGGATACTGGTTGATACATAGCCACTGTCACTGGCATCCGAAATATTCACGGATACTGGCTGATACATAGCCACTTTTATTGGCACCCGAAACATTCACGGATACTGGTTGATACACCACCACTCTCACTGGTATCCGAAATATTGTCGGATACTGGCTGATACGCAGCCACTGTCAATGCCATCCGAAACATTCAGGGATACTTGCTGATACACAGCCACTCTCACTGGCATCTGAAACATTCAGGGATAGTGGCTGATACATAGCCACTGTCATTGACATCCGAAACATTCACCATGCTTACTGGCATATACCCACTGTCATTAGCATCGGAAACATAAAAGGATGCTAGCTGACAGCGGAAGGATGTTCAGCTTCTATGACTGAGGACAAACACACTCTACAGCCAAAAATTGGACATTTTTAAGTACGTACAACGTTACCAATTAATCATTAATTCACATGAAGGGAGTTGTTGTCACTTACATCAACATAAGAATAGATTTTCTGACTAACGTTCTCCACAGTCATTCTTTAGCTACTATGACTTACAAATGTTTATTATATACAAATGATTATCTTGTAACAACTAACAACTAACAAGTATCCATTGTCCAGCACTATAAACTGTGTAGATGGATAAGCAGTCTTGTAAACACAGCGATGTGACATTACACCACACGAGGCTGAGTGCAACACCCGAGGGTGAATAATACTGTATATCACCTCAAATATATCACCATTGTTTTGTTGCTTTTGTAAGCGCCAAAGGATCTTAGTGGCCCTGTTGGTCAATCATCCAAATAACTGGGCTATGTGACGTAAGCTGTTTCAATGGCTTTCGTTATAGCCTTGAATGTACTTACAAAACATAGATAGAAGAGCTGTCTATGTATGCAAAACGGTGTGAGCAATGTAAAACGTTTAAAACGTTTGAGAGAAATTCAAACGCTGGAAAAGAGCTTTAGAATTCTTAGAAAGGCGCAAACAAAATAAAAATTACACATTTTGTGTAAGTGTAAAATATGCATCTGATAATGTAGCAAATTATATCTATTTAATACAAATAATGCTTTCTTTATGATGTGTAAATTCTTCATGGTATAACTCCATTGTTCTATTGTGTTGTCACTGTACGAAACCTGCAAAAACAGCGTGAATAAATTACGTATTTAACCTGCCAATCCAATTGTTTGTTGGGCGTGTACATTCTCTATCTCGGCAACGAGCATGCTTTATTTCAAAATCTGAAGTTAAGTGAACTGATGTTTTCCATAATACCGACGATTAAAACTTCAGCAGTTTTAGTATTTTCGGTTTACTATGAAGTTTAGTTTCCACTTAAGTTATTTTTATGATATACATATAAATCATATATCATATAATGCGTTACTTGGAAGGGATATTTTTTACTTTACCTTGTAGACATTTGTCACCTTGCCAGTACTGGTTAGAAATGGATCATGCAAAAATCGGTACAAAATTCATTTAAAGTTAGCTCAGCGCTTGCTTAAAAGTAGTTCCTTAAGAGATATACAATGTTCTTTTAATGAACAATAGAAGTGACTTGAACGAGTGCTGTACATCACCTATTACAACCACAAAACAATGGTATGTAGCTCAAAGCATAGGCTATCGAACTATCAATAAGAGATATGGCATTATTAAATATGGCTATATGGCTCAATTAAATGAATTTATGTTCCATTAGCATTAATGGATGTGTATGGGCAATTTTAATTAACTGCGCGGTAACATATCCAAAGTTACTGCAAAAAATGTAAAGTTTATGTCTTGGAGTTGATCTTATTGTCTTGCATCTTATAAAGTGCCATGTACTGGTGGAAATTCCCTATTACGTCATTATTTGGCAGAAGAGTGTTCCATTTTAAATCATTTAAAATACACGACGAAACACAAACACATTGACTAATCAAACATAAACAAATCGGCTTATGCAGCGAACACAAAATGTCTGTTTTCACAGTATTTAATTAACAATCTGTTCTGTTTTCTGTAAAAATGAATAAAGAGCATTTATTTTTATGCGAACTATCAATTTAGCAATTATACATTGATAATTGTCATCTATGAAACTTAAGAGCTGAGAATACACGTTAGTATGACGTTTAAATACAACAAAATAGCCTGCACAGCAGTAACTGATTACTGGCTCACACAGTATGTTTACAAGAGATGACCGACTCACGACATCTATCCGACTAACAGCAACTATTTATGTTTGACCATCAGCTCACCCAGAGCTGTTGTTATGACAGTTACACACAGTTGTGAATAACACTCTGCCGATACACAGATACTCTGACTGACATTTGAAATTCACGGATACTGGTTGATACATAGCCACTGTCACTGGCATCCGAAATATTCACGGATACTGGCTGATACATAGCCACTTTTATTGGCACCCGAAACATTCACGGATACTGGTTGATACACCACCACTCTCACTGGTATCCGAAATATTGTCGGATACTGGCTGATACGCAGCCACTGTCAATGCCATCCGAAACATTCAGGGATACTTGCTGATACACAGCCACTCTCACTGGCATCTGAAACATTCAGGGATAGTGGCTGATACATAGCCACTGTCATTGACATCCGAAACATTCACCATGCTTACTGGCATATACCCACTGTCATTAGCATCGGAAACATAAAAGGATGCTAGCTGACAGCGGAAGGATGTTCAGCTTCTATGACTGAGGACAAACACTCTACAGCCAAAAATTGGACATTTTTAAGTACGTACAACGTTACCAATTAATCATTAATTCACATGAAGGGAGTTGTTGTCACTTACATCAACATAAGAATAGATTTTCTGACTAACGTTCTCCACAGTCATTCTTTAGCTACTATGACTTACAAATGTTTATTATATACAAATGATTATCTTGTAACAACTAACAACTAACAAGTATCCATTGTCCAGCACTATAAACTGTGTAGATGGATAAGCAGTCTTGTAAACACAGCGATGTGACATTACACCACACGAGGCTGAGTGCAACACCCGAGGGTGAATAATACTGTATATCACCTCAAATATATCACCATTGTTTTGTTGCTTTTGTAAGCGCCAAAGGATCTTAGTGGCCCTGTTGGTCAATCATCCAAATAACTGGGTTATGTGACGTAAGCTGTTTCAATGGCTTTCGTTATAGCCTTGAATGTACTTACAAAACATAGATAGAAGAGCTGTCTATGTATGCAAAACGGTGTGAGCAATGTAAAACGTTTAAAACGTTTGAGAGAAATTCAAACGCTGGAAAAGAGCTTTAGAATTCTTAACAATGCGCAAACAAAATAAAAATTACACATTTTTCAGGTAAATTGAATATCTTAGGATGTATTAAACAATAAGTAACATTTTCTGCAACTATTCATTTATTTAACAGTTCGACCTTGATTTATTTTGTGTTAAAAATATTAAGAGGTGCCACACAATTCGGCGTGCACTACGTAATTGGCTTTCGTCATGGCCTTGAGTGCTTACAACGTCACAAGAAAATATGCCATTCATGCATTGTAAAAGTGCTTCTTGCTTGCAATTCAAATATTAATTATTATTTTATTGGGAACTTTAAAGCGAAGAGAAAACAAAAACAGATTTGAAATTCTTACCGGGGATTTCCGAAAAAACCCAGGGCTTCTAGGAAACTGCCCAATTTCAGGCGCTCATTCAGAAACCAAAGAGAAGCCCCGGGGCTTCTATTAGGAAACAGTTTCCTAATTAGAGCCCCGGGGCTTCTATTTTTAGATGAGAGGGGGGAGACGAGGGGATTGTTGACAAGTTTTTATTAGAAAAATAGAAAATTTACCACCAGTCTTTTATTAAAGCATTACATTCTGCGGATATCCGCACAAAATATAACAAAACATACAAAAACAACAGTAACTAAAAAGTCTGGTAAAGTGTCCTGTGTAAAACACGAAGCACAGGATTAAGCAACGACGCAGAACGTGTCTGGGGGGTGTACCTCAAATTAAAGGATTAAGTGCGCCGTGTCTGCATTGCGAGTAAGTAAATACCAGTTCTAAAAAGACTTAAAGGGAAGGAGGGGCAACATCACGCCGCCCGTTTCAGTACTCAGCCCATTATATTTCCAGTAATACTTCGGAGTAAAGGTGGCAGTGGGGAGGGGGTGTCTGTTCGCCTTGGAGCACAGGATTAAGCAACAACGCAGAACATGTCTAGGGACTAACCATATCTAAAGGATTAAGTGCAAAGTGTCCGCATTGCGAGTAAACACGAGTGATAAAAAGACTTGCAGGGAAGGAGGGGGCTTTTATTAGGAAACGATTTTTCAGGTCTTTATTTTAACTCCAAATAGAAGCCCTGGGGCTTCTATTGGGAAACAGTTTCCTAATAAGAGCCCCAGGGCTTTTGAATGGGGGGAGCGTCTTTTCGGAAACTCCCGGTAATTATTTGCAAACATTCCATGATGTCGGATGTTGAAGGACGCCGCTCATTTTTACAGTAGACAAGAATGTTTGTAGGAATATGTAACAATGTTTCACACTTTCTAAAACTTTTTAGAAAGTCAACACGTCACTTTTGAGTTAATAAAATATACTGGACGCTGGACCATGTAACAGTAAGTTCTGTTATCTATGTCACAGTCCGATCAATCAGAAAGAACTTTTTATTTACAAATGTAGTAATGGATTTTAGATATCTTTAAAAATTAATTAAATTTGTTAAAGCATTCCACATAACATTAATCTCTACACCTTGAGAGTGGTTTGTTGCGATTCAATTTTGATTGTTGTTGAAATTTTGTCACCATTATTGACATAATTTCACCATTGACCGTTATCTCTCCAATCATATGTCCTGGCTTAACTTCTCAACACTCTGAAATTATAACCCTACATCTGTTTTTAATGTCTTTGTTTCAATTAGTCGTGCAGTTGCAAGAAACAAATTAGTCTTCATTCTATGGTTAGTAAATCCCCGGATGTTGTGTTGTCACTGCGCTAAAGTATGGGCTATTTGATATGTTTGTCTAGGTTTTTCTTGTAGTCAAATCTTATCACAGCTAATGCTTTTGTCGTGTTATTAATGTTATTAATGTTTGAATAAGTGGGTGAATAGATTACACCAAGGTCCGTGATTGAAGACTTATTGATGGATATTTTTGTTGCGTCATCGTATGGTTCACTATCTCATGACAATATCCTAGTCGCTCCCCACGAAACAACAACCATTCGTAACAGTGAACTATGTAACAGACTTCTGACACTGCTTTGATGCACCGCTCAGTAAAACACTAACATCAGTTCAAACATTATAAAATGGCAGGAACTTTAAAGCCATCTGCTCTTGTTGTACTACTTTTTGTGAATTTGTTTCTTATTCTTACAACTGAGGGAAGAGAATATTATACATATAACGAACATTCTTTGAAGAATGTATTAAACGCCGGAGGAAATGTGGATAACATTTATTTCAATCCGATGTCTCAGCAGCGATTGTTAGCAACAGATGTCAAGCGACAAGGGATACTCCCAAATCTCCTCAAAACAAAGGTACTGTTGCTTCGTTTCTTATATATCAAAAGTAAGACCGCACAAAGTGAGGAACAGGAAGTTGTTGTGAGGAACAAGAAGATGATATTATGAGCACGAGAGACAAGGCTATGAAGGACAAGAATGTATGAAAAAAATCTGTGTGAGAACAGGCGTAGCGTATGGCGGAAATGTCTTGTGTATGACAGAAATATACTCGTGTCTCGCTGAGACTGTAGTAGATGGAAGGATCTCATGTGTGGACAAATATAGCATTGTAATCAGTGTCAGTTCCGGGTATCGGATGGCGGTTTAGAGGTACTGATTGACAGTTGCCACCCGTTACCACGCAAGAATAGGCAACGTAAGGGGGATGGGTATAAAAGCGAGGACTGCATCGGATTCGGTGCTTTTGGGGGAAAGTCAAGGGGTGAACATCGGTTGTTCATATTGTATATATTGTAAATATATGTACATGTGAAATAAATCAATGTAAATATCCGATCAATCATCTTGATGTTTTATGCGTCATAGCATGGTGATGTGATGTGTGCGATTGAAGAGTGGTCTGTACAGTGTGAGGCTGTTCTGTGCTATGTCGGGATTGGAAGTATGAAAGCAGCATTTCTGTGCAATGCTGTGATGCTTGTGAAATAAGTAGTCATTACAACTGATGCTTGTGAAAAAAGTAGTCATTCCAACTATCTCCATCTAGCTCTGTGTTGTCAAATCTCTGGTTGGCTGACTGCTTTTAACGTGAAGTTACATTTGTTATATAAGGCTCACACTCTGGAGCTCTATACAAAGTTCTGGTCTCTTGAGAGGTGTTTTTGTTTGGACCGTGTTTTTTAAAAAAAAATTAAGTTGATGTTTCAGATTGCTGACTTATACTTGAACAATTTAACAGAGGAATGCGAGCGTGATTTTACACGATATCAGGACGAGCTCGATAAAATATTCACTGCACAATGGGCACTGAGAAGTAAGTAGTCCAGAACTATAATTGTAAATGTAACAACTAGTAGACATGACATTGGTGCAGAATAACTAGCTATAACTGCGGCTAAATTACAGTTCAGTCTGCAATACAATCTACAAAAGAATTAAATTAAAGTATTAAAAAGCATTACCATTCTTCTTGAATTGCAATCAAATATTTAGCTTAGCATTGGTAGCAATGTAGCTTTATTAACTCCCTGGCAGTGTGTTTGTATTCACTGGGGATGGGACAAGTTGCAACTTGTGTTTCATAACTTCAGCGACAGCAAGTGATTAAGATATTATAAAGGTCATCCCCCAAATAGCCATACCGATGCCGATCCAGTATCACTTTGAGGATCCGGCCTCGGTCTGAAAAATCGGAATATTGGATTTAGTTGTACTTATTTGTCATTAGTCTCGACCATAAACGTGTTCAGAGATTCGTAAATGATATTTAGACGTTGTTTTTGGCCATTCACTGGAAATGAATTCTATGACAGGGTGACAACTTTTAAAAACATTATAAAAATTGGCTTCCTGTGTATCCTGCGTTTAATGTTAATCCCAGGTCATGGTTAATTTGATAGAGGGGAGGATGACAATCGCACTTTATAGAGATCGATTTCCCGACGTCTATGCATGAGCTATAGACAGACGTCACATTTCTTGGCATTTACAGCAGACAGCGGTCCTACCCCCTTCCATAATCAATGTCAGGCAGCGCCCTAAATCTGGCTTAGCTAAGATAGCTAGTCTTAAACTGTCTGAGCAAAGTTTGTACCATCCCGTTCGTGAAACTGATTTAACTGAGCCAGAGAGGATTAAACTGGCTTCCTTGAATTGGTTTTTATAAAACTTGTTCACTATTTGTCACGTATAAATAAGAATAAATTTAGTATATATAAATAATAATAATGTGTATATAAATAAATAAATATATAAATAATAATAATGTGTTTTAAAGAAAGTTAAGGAGTGCTTTGTCCATCAAAACTTAAAGGGAAATGCGGGTATCTCTGCGCCATCTAGCGACCGAAATGCACATTACATTGAATATCGCTGAGTTTTAATCCATGTTTACACAGTATAAATAACTAATAAATCCGTCTAGATCGAAAAATTATTTTCAAAGACAAATATGGCCGTGTCCAGAAATGGTCTGTATTGATATTTTGTTCCTAGAAGGGCCTGTGTTAATATATTGTCCATTAAAATCATATCAGACTGTTTTCACATATTTATCCATTGGGTCAATGGGATTTTGTCAAAAAGATTGTATAATTCTCTTATTGATACGGTGACATACATTTTTTATTTGCTTAAAACATTTCGTATGACGTGTTCTTCAAACAGGGAAAAAATGAGGCAATTGTCAATTGTGATTATGTGTGAATGTTTTCTATAGTAAAAGTACGCGACCTCTCAGCGTCTTTATTTCTCTTATAACATCGGTGACCCCGCTTTTTCTTTTCAATTTTTGAATGTTTATCCTCCAAGCATTAAACTGTGAAAGTATGAAGGAAATGTCAATTGTAGGTGAGATACCCGCATTTCCCTTTAACCAAACGGACATATTCTGCCCGTAATTATTAGGTGTTACCTGGTTAGTGATAGACGCTGTTTCGATTCTATTCATAACCTGAAGAGACATCGGATAATCGAAGTCTATCCAGCTTCGAGATATGTTTCAATTTCCACAAGCAGCCTGACGTAGATCCGACATTGGGTTGCAAAATCTATTCAACAACAAATTTACGATGCTTACTGAGAGAAAAATCTTCCTTTTGCAAAATAAAGAATATAGAAGAAAAAAACTTTTTAAATGACACTTAACAGTTGTCATCCGCCTGTTCGATGTAGTTGCAGAGAGTATGACGGCATTAGAAGATTGGGGATGGGCTGTAGAAAGTCAGATATTTATTCAATAATTCATGTTCACTTTACAGTGGCCGACTCAGACGGTAAATTTTCCAGCGGAGTTATAGATGGACACACTATGTTTGAAGGCAGTTATGAGGAATGCGTTGCTGTAACGGAACCTGAGGATGACCCATCGGTACAGGAACCTATCCGTGGGCTCTACTGCCTCGCCACCTGGTACACCCCGGTGCCAACTGATAACAGGGTAGGTCACGAAGGTTGCAATGCGTCGCCACTTGGTACACCCCGGTGCCATCTGATAATAGGGTAGGTCATGAAAGTTGCAATGCGTCGCTACCTGCCTCCCACTGTTACCATATGATTGTAATGTAGGCCGTTGTTAGAACTCCCATCGGTAGGCAGTATTCCCTTGTCACATGAATTTCTTTCTTGCCGCCTTATCTTGAAGTAAGCCTTTGTATCGTTCATCTGTGGCCTGCCTCGCCACCTGGGTCACACTGCTGCCATCATACTCATCATACTGTGCGGGTAGGTCACTGTCATTGCCCCTGTCGGTAGGCTGCATTTCTGCACATTTCTGCTCATCACCTTGCACCTTTTCACCTCGCAACCTTGGTCACAATTGTTCCCTTACCTTGACGTAAGCCGCCGTAACGTTTATATGTGGACTACATTACCACCCATAGATTCACAGTATATAGATGCCCGAAAAAAAAACAGGACGAGGTAATTACTGAAATTAGCTAGTAAGGTAGTTAAAGAAAATGAAAAAATATCTACTATTTTTCAAAGGACAATAACGTACACACTGGCGTTATTATGCAAATTGTTGATTGATAATAAAGTGATTTTATCTTCTAGTTTTTCAATTTACCTCATCATCAATATATATATTCATCTCTTGTGCTTCATTAAACGCGTTAAACAAAATAGCCTTTTCATATCTCAGATCAAGTGCCTTCACTCCCAAGGCAATATGGAAATTCCATTGAAATGTCTCATTCTTAACAAATGCCTGCGCGATAACTCAAGATTACCAGAATCGTGATTAAAACTGCTTGCCACATAAGTAATATCTCAAATAGTTGATAGCGTTGCAGAATACAAACCCTTATCCTTTTAGAATACAGATATATGAAATTAAATTCAATTAAACATCTTATTTCTAGTTCAATAGGCAGGAGTGTATGCTATTCTTTGCAGATTGTGCCTTACGTTAGAGGAAAGGGCTTTTGTATTCCGGATACGTGCAACGAGAATGATGCCGAAATATTGCTATTCAGCGGTACGATAAACTTCATACTACATTAAAATAATTCATAGAATAGAAATAACGTATCAGATTAGAAAACCCGTGACCAGATGGTGAAACAAAATAGACTCATAGGTTAAGTTTCTTTGCTAGGTTAAACTTAAACAGTCATTCTAGAATTCCGCAAAATATCACTCAAATGGTTTAATAGAAAGCATTTACGAATGGGCCTTTTGAAAAGTGGGTGTAAAAAATTGAAACATAAGCCAAAAGAAGTGATTTTTAACAGCCTCGGAATTTGGCTTTACTCTTTTGTATACTTCCTCGAATGTTTACAGGTAGGAATATGCACTTCTCAATGGCAGTGTTATGTGACAGTTCGTTACTGAAAAACGCAACTGAATCAAACCCTAATAATCCACCTTCTTCCACACGAGAAGAAAATCCTCAAGTTGCGTAACGTCACATGCGCATACGTTGTAGATGAAACATACAGTAAAACCTGTATATTAAGGACAGCGAGTGACCAAGCGTTTCTGTTCTTAATAGACAGGTGTCCCTAATGGACAGGCCAGCACCTTCACCAGAAACAGCACGAAAACGAATGGTATATCGTTTTTGGAAACTTTCATGCCATCCATTCGAATAATTGAAATCGGTCATGCTTAATGCCTTGAAACAGGCAAGGTCCTTTTTCTGGAGAAGTGGTCCCGATACTGGCACTCTGCTACTACTAACCGTGATAAACCACGAATAAAAAAGTGAATTAAATTCATCACTTTTAGACTGAATGTACATTCTTTTCATTTGTACATTTTTGGCATCGTTAAACTGACCCAAATAAGCTTCTTTTTTTTAAAAATGTTTGCAACTTGTGTTTTGCTACAATTAGATTCATCTGCCAATTTTCGAACACTCTTGCCATTGCTAGCCTTGATTATTTTAACTTTTTCCCCCAGTGAAAGTTCATTTCGCTTCCGCTTAAAAACTCTAATTTAGATTTTTTGGAAGCGATATCTCTGTATTTCAATTGCAATTCAGCATGAATTACTCTTAAGCACACCCAGTAATTTATAGCAAAACGATAACTTCGTAATGTCATTGTCTTACCACGGCCAATTCCTGTCCAAACAATACGTGAAACTACATACTTTTGCATGAGATCAATAAGCAGGGATAAAGGGAGCATGCAGCAACGATTGTCACATTGGAGTTTTGTTTGTTTGTGGTGAAAAACTGCTGTCCTCAGCAGACAGACAAATAAAAGCCTCTTTTTGTCCCTAATTCACAGGTGTCCATAATTGACAGTGTCGATTAACGTTCAAGTGAATGGAATGTAAACGTACAAGTCAATGGAATGGAAAGGGACTGACAGAAAGTGTCCCTAATGTACAGGTGTCCTTAATAGACAGGTGTCCGTAGCTCAGGTTTTACTGTAGATTGCGTTACTGGTGCAATTCTCGCATGCAGTGAAGTTGTATGTAAAGCGTGACCACAACGTATCTGGTACAGGTGACGGAGGTAGTGTTGATGGCATAAGCGATACATGTGACCGGTACGATGACGTGGTTGGCACGTTTTGCATAGATAGTGGCACAATGATGTAGAGAGTGGCGATAACGAACACACTACAGGGATCGAAGATGATGTGATTACGTGCCTGGCACGTTTGACGTAAATGCACGCATGTAGCACTAGTGACTTAGATAGTGGCATTAGGTTATGGCACTGTTATAAAGATTATTATTATTATTATTGTAAATTGCGTGTATAGAGCTTAATCTAAAACGGCTCTAAACGCTCAACAGATAAATAACATAGAAAATCATACATCAACAGGACAAAAAGCTAAAATATAAGATATAGTAAAAAGTCATAATCAATTTTCATAGGCGAGTCTAAAAAGATAAGCCTTAAGTGATTTTTTAAAATTTACAACTGAGATTAGACAACGTATACTACATGGTAAACTGCTCCACAGTTTAGGTGCGTAATTTACAAAAGAACGATCAGCAGAGCTGTTTTGGGTTATGTATTCCTCTAGCGATATTGATCTTTAGATCGCACTGATCGTCGTGGTTTGTGCCAAGAAAGCAAATCCTTGAGATAATCCAGGGATCGATCATGAATAATAATTTTTGGGCTAGAACATTTAAGGCATTTAAAACGCTCCACACTTCCGTATTGTGCTATCAATAATATCGGGAAGGTTTGCAGGAATTAACTTGCACTCTGCTATATCCTGTCCAAAGTCACTGGTAATTTTCCACCGTAATATCCAGTAAGTTGTTGTTTTTCTCATTAGATCAGGTTTTGGGAAATTCGGACTGAATTCTATCATGAAATGGTCTGATATATTCAAGTCCCGAACGTTTGCGCTCATCGATTTACTTTCTGGTATGATTACAAATGATTGCTTTTGTGAGTTGGGAAAGCAACAATTTGTCTGAGCGCACATGATTGCAGTGGTGAACGTATTCGTAGAATGTGCGGGTCATCCGGTACATCGAACTAAAAATTGAGATTGCCACACAATATACAATCATCAGAAATTCTAATAATAAAATCCGAAAACTCTTCAAGAAATGAAGCAGTATTGACACCATGAGGATCAGGCCGATAGATTGAACAAATTTTGACAGATATGTTATTCCAAGATAAAGTTGCTTCACTAGATTCAAAGGTACTAAAACAGGCATTTTGCTTGATTTAGAATTCTGTACAAAAATTCAATCCGCCTCCTATTTTGCCAGATCGAAATACATAACAAAAGAATTTCCACTAGGTATTAATTCTGTAATGACAGTATCGTCATCTGGCTGACCAAGCCATGTTTCAGAAATAAATAATAGATCAAAATTGTTATCATGTACAATAGCACTTATTATTGAGGCTTTATTTCTAACAGGTCTGGCATTTATAAAACCACATTTCAGTGAAGGATCTTTAGTGTCTTGGTTTTTTCACATTTAATCGTTCGAAGGTTTGACAAATAAATTCCGTTTTGACTTGAAACAGCTAATTTGGTTCTACAGAAAAACGCCTTTTGAATCCTATTTCTTGATCCCTCAGAGCCCCGATGGCTCCGCTTATGGCTTGAAATACCCAGGCACCTAATATGACTGCCAACGCTGTTATTCAGTCTATTTGAATTATTGTCACAGTGTTTCAGTTGTTCATTTGAATACTGAATGACCATTTAAACTTGATTACTATCACATGCGCACAGCTGGGCTAAAAGTAGGTATAAAGCTATTTAACGCTTGAATAATTCCAGTCAAATGATAACCAAAATTAGGTTTTTTCCAAAATGCGTTTTTTCAAATTTAACGTTACTAAAATGTTACTTGCTTCAATCGACACTGAATCCATATATATTTTAAATTCTTAGACTGATGAATCACTTTATAAAATGAACTTCTGTTACATTTTTCAAATGCGACGGCTACCTACCGGTGCACACAAAAGCTATCTTATATTTAAGATAGCAACGATGGTGTACTTGACAAGGTGACAAAGCAAATAAGCCAAATATCTTACACATTCTGTTACAGAAGACACCTATAACGTTTCTAATACAGTTAGCATAGATTACACAACAAACTTGAAACAATGCATTTTACTTTTAAGGTTTTAAATTTGACTGTTTTCCTTTAATTTCTAAAGTTTTGTTTGATTTTGGATTTTATGTTCAAATTCGATGCTTTCTGTACTTTTTTGTTCTAGCATTAATCAAATGTAAAAGCTCAGTGTATTGTTTGTATGGAGTAATTATAGACTTGTGTGTGCAAAAAGAGGGGTATATAATATTTGCAATATGGTGCGTATGCTATTAGGCTTTCATGGGAATCCTGTGGACTAACAGTAAGTAATTATTGGGTGGCATAATATAATGGAATGCGTTCAGTTAGTTTTATTGATGCGTAATGCCACGTGTAAGCAGCATGATGACATGCTTATGATAGTAATTACACACCACTATCTCCATATAAACCAGTTTGCATATATGAAATATGATTTACTTGCAGTCTATGACCCACTTGTGGTTGAAGGAAACATAGTCAAAACTCGGTGTGTGTATGACTTGGAGCTGAACGCCGAAGCAATTATATCTATGTAAGTATGGTGCAGCTGACTTGTCAACGGCGTTGTGGTCCGAGAACTAGCACTGTCGTAGCTTTAAAGTAGTACATGTCAGAATATTTAGACATTTCATATATTTGATATGTTCCTAGTTCCCCATAATTCAATTTTCGCCAACTTGCAAGAATAGCAACAAAGTCTCAGTTGATAAAACAACAAAACAAGAAAAAACCATTGTAGTCACAAAGTTCTTGAAGCTACATTACTAAATGACTGATACTCCTTAGGTATCATTATCATTAGCTGGGTATCAGGTAATGATAAGTCCAGCAAAATTTGTCATTTTATATTGAGGCGAGGGTGGAAAAGTCTATTGATGTGCCAGGTAAGAGAACGGAAGAAATTTTATGCTTTTGTCATTTTCTCACGTACTGTATATTTTGTTCTTGTTCTAAGTTCTTATGTTTATTCTAAGCTTGCGATTGACCGCTCATAAATATGATATACATATTGCTCGCCAGTGAATGGTCTTATTTGTGTTTATCAGAGTAATCCTAAGCTTACTTGCTGCGCTAGTATTTATCGGGACATTTTATGATTGGCTGTGGAGGAGAGGAAATTTATACCCAGTTCCTGCAATCACCCAGAACAACAACAGTAACCAAGTGAACTCAGTACAGTGCGGTTCCCCAAGAAACGTGTCATGCCATAACAAGGACTGCGGAAACAACGCAGAAACAAACCCAACAAGAAATGGTATTATACAAGCCAAATTTATGCCAAACATTTACAAAAAGGCCAATCATACCTTTTAAATTGGTGTAGATTTATTAAATGTATTGCGACACATTTTTAATAAGTTTGTAAAGTTGATATTTTGCGATATAATTATTTCAGGGATAGACTCAGCACACCATTACAATGACAGCGCTACAGAAAAGCAGAACAGTGGACACGTCTATATCAATAATTCCTATGCTAGCTCAACATCTGCAAATAGTAATATTTAGTTTAGTATTCTGAAAGATGCTAATCATTATTGTAAAATAAACAACCACAATTTTGTAAAAAAAATAAACAGTAAACAGTGACGTTCAGTGCTTTAAAATTATCGGTGTTTATAAACTTTGATGTATTTGAAAGTTTTGAAATGAATACAGATATGATGTACAATCTTTTCTTTACGTACATTTTCTATATATTCGTTAGCTTTTTCTACATGAATAAAGAATTGCTTTACGTGCTTTTTCCTCAGGCTTAGAGATGAATGAGGTTGTAGTAAATGACGACAAAATAGAGGCGGAGCCTGTACAAGGAGATACAGTGATACAACTGAGAGACACACCCAATGACGTCATAAAGAAAGACGACGGCAATCCACAAAATGCTCATTTACCGTCTGAAGATCGGCCAGTAACTAAACCACCAAAGAAAGGTATCTGCGCTTAACTGGGCAGAGAAAAAGCTTGTGAAACATTTTGATTGTTTCAGAATGACTAATTCATGAAACTAAATGTCAAATTGTCTTGCCAAGTGTATTGTGTTATGCAACAGATTTTTATCTAATTAAATACAGATTCAGTTTCTTTAAGTATGTAGTGTCATGTCTATCTGCTCTTTTGTATAAAACGTAAATTTCATATCTGTTGTATGTTATTTGTGTTGCAAGTAGCAATGTTAAAGATAGACTAATTATAAGTTTTCAATTATTGTTGTTGAAAAATCAATATGGAAAGAGTCAGGATTATCAAGTGAAGTTAACAATTTAACTATTGTTTCCACTATAATGCATTTGTGTGTCATAAATATTACTATCTGAGTACAATGTATCACGGTATGGGGATGATTGACAGGGTTAATTGACAAGGTCTTCATAAGTTTTTCTATGATGGTAACACTTCCGGTGTTCCTTAGCGCTAAGCCACCTCCAGGGATGTACAAATGCCTGAACGGAATACGTTTTCTTGCAACAATGTATGTTATATTAGGCCATACATACCGCCTTGGGCCCTGGGGTCCAAACTGGCCAGGTGAGTAAAAAATGTGAATAATACATTACAATATGTAATAATTGCATTAATAGAAGAAAAAAGCTAATACATTCAAGATGTTATTATGATATTATGGGCAATAATTCTGTGGCGTATTTATTTTAATTTTCTTAGCATAGTTATTTTAGCAATAAAATAGTCATGATTCTCTGTTTTCAGAAAATTACCTGGCTGTTTATGTGAAAAGTCTAAATGACTGGAAAATGTATAAAATTATTTATTTGGATGTTGTTGTTGACACATTTTTGATACTGAGGTAATCTGAAGCTCATTTGATTGTTTTTAAAAGAAGTGTTAGTTATATACATATTACAATTGTTTTATTGTAAATTGAAAAGTTTGAAGTCTATTTGATGCAATATTAATTGTTTGGATCTGCTTTACTGAACTGTATATTTTGCCCTTGTATTTTGTTTTTAATATTTCAAATTTAAATACCCAACATATTCCTACAATATTGTGTAATTTTACTCAAACGCTACCTTATTAACTTCTTTAGTGGTTTTCTCGTGACAACATCTTTTTTGAGGAAATTAGAAAAGAGCAAAGGGAAGCTGACGGTTGGTGGAATGGCTCTGCATTACTTCCACAGATATTGGAGGTAAACCTTCTCTTGTTTCATCAACATACACTGGTTGTTATGCGGTGTTTAATTTCATAAACTTGAATAACAGTAACAGAAGCAAGCATGCATTTGAAATTACAACCAATATACTGTTTTAAATACTGTGCTTTTTAAAAATATAGCAGCCATACTATTGGCATGATCAAGTGTATGAATGCTAGTACAGAAGAGGGCGTTTTTGTCTGTGTTTAAGACTAACACCCACGTACATGATCGTGCTGATGATTTACACAAACCTCTACCATTACTTTGCCAAGGGGCCGTTCATGCGAGAGTATACGCTTGACATAGACAGATGCTCCGAAAGTTGGTGGTCAAATCTACTCTATGTCAACAACATCTTTCCCGTTGACAATGCCGGCAGTGTAAAGAGATTTGCAAATTCGTTTTCTACTTAGTGCCTTATTTTACGTAATAACTAAATTAGGACACTTAAAAATAGTTATTTATTATCAGTTAATATATTCATATATAAAAATTAATACATAAGACTGAAATAGTTTTGCTTAATTTGCTTTATTCAAATGCATTTTGCAGGAGTGACTGGATAAACATCGTATCTAAGTGCAAAATTAAAACCAAGTGCCTCTTGGCAGAAAGCATGAGACGAAATAAAAATGTGTTATTTCCGGTGCATTTGACTTGCGCTTACTTAAGTGTACGGTTCCAGATATTCTGTTGAATTTGACAATGTTTTTCGCTTTATTAGATGCAGACATTGCATGGTTTTGAACATATATTCTTATGCATTTCAGAAAAGTGGTTTGACGGGTGCCCGAACGTTAATATTGCTGTTGGAATATGACACGTTACATACAGAAACACATTTTTGTACACATTTTTAATGTATTTTAGTGCATGGGATGGTCGTGGTATCTGGCGGTGGACATGCAGATGTACATCATTGCTCCGCTTTTCATCTACGTTTATTACGTGTAGGGATGAGGTTTTACATATGTATAATTACAATGCTTTATTCAGCTAAAATAATGCCATATATAGAGTTACTATCTACAATTTAAACGTTGAGAAGATTTATCCCTTAGAAAATATTTACGAACAATTTTTTGTTTATGTTAACAACAATATTGAATAAGAACAGAAGATTTCATTATATATGCTCTAATATGATACAGGAATAAAGCAGCTGGCATAGTCTTCACAGCGGCAGGTTTCTGCGGTGGACTCGTAGCTAATATAGTTCTGTACCATGAACAGTAAGCGTGGATTCTTGGTTGCATATTTTCCGTTCCATTCCGTGTCGACAGTTTCACGGTCGAAAGGAACAAGCTGATATGGAACAAATTATATCACGTGGTTATTATTGCTATGTAATGCTTACTGTTTTATTATTGCCGTAAGTCTTACTTGGTTTTAATTGTCTGACTGGGCCTGTCACATGATGTACTAATACTGAACTGCAACTGTTGCTTGACTGTCCTTGAAGCAGCTGTCGCAGTGTGATGACTGAGTCTGTGACATGACTGTTATTGCTCAGTGGCTGTAGATGGCGCATGAGCATATGTCACGTGATTGTGCTTACGTAGCGACTGCTATTGTCCCGTGACTGCCGATGTTAATTACAGTTCCTGTTACCAGGTTGTTTATTTTGTTTACTGCAATTACGACATGACTAAGGCTGTAATGATATTTGATTGTTTCATTACCTATGACTAAAATCTAGCTGGAAGTGCCAGGACCCATATTCACAAAGCACTGGCACTAGTAACCATCTAGCCAATGCAATATGGACTGTAGTAGTGCTTTACAGACATAGACCCAGGCTGCTATGAATGGCATGTAGTTCTTACTTGATCTTATGCTCATTAACTACAAGCTGAGAACATTGATTGTCTTTTTGCAGATACTTTCCGGTTGAAGGGGAGGAACCAATAAACAATTATCAGGACATTTATATTCCCACGTGGACGCGCTGCATTACATATTTCATGGGCATAATGCTCGGATATTTATTCCACGACATCGGAGTCAAAGTCAGATTGCACTGGGTAAGACGCAAATAACACCTTCAAAATCTTTGAAACTTTTTTTCCGAGAACAGGCAAGGATTTTTGTATCAGTTTTGTGTACTTACTTGTACTTGCTTATAAAGTGAGTTCATTTAATGCGCAGTACTATAGGGATTAAAACAAATACAATGCTATAGACACAGTTTAAATAAAAAACTAAATGTACAGTTAGTCGCTTCTTTAACTGTTTAATACTGGATTCTTGACTCGATATAAGGTGTGGGTGGCGCTAGGCTGGATCGTGGCTACAGCCTTGCATCTCATGGTCTCTTATCTACCTTATGATACAGTGGCCAATGGTGATTGGACCAACTGGGGTTGGATTATTTGGAATTCTTTTAAAAGGTTTGTGTTGTTATCAACTTATGCTTATGTATCGTTGTGTTTATAAGATGTAAATGTCTCTTTCTTTTTAATACGGTGCTACCACATTTAATAGCTGATGGCTTTTAAAGTATTTAGTGTTTAGTATGTAAAGCGCCTATTAAGATTAAGTTTATTATATTAAACAACTTGTTCTTGTGTAGCATTTTTGCACTTATATTATATTATATTGCAATTAATAGCATACTCTTGTTGAGAACTGATACCCATATATTTGCTTTTTGAAATAAATATTATATAGATTAAATATGTATAAAAAATAATTAGGCTACTCATATACTTTGAAACAGCACAGTTTAATATTTCACCTGCCTGTAATGCAATCTGGGCTACGTAGTTAGAAAGCCTTGTTTATTAATTTATAAGTTTTTCAAATGATCTATAATTTATAAGTTTTTCAAATGATTTGTTTTATGATATGCAACGTGATTTAAACCATATTTTATAGAAATTAATTTAGTGTACTTTATTTCAGACCAATGTGGGGTCTCGCGGTCTGCTGGCTGATTTGGGCATGTTCTGCTGGTTACGGAGGTAAATAATGATATTTGCTGCGATTCAACGACAACTGTTAGTTAAAAGATTACTGTTTCCACTTTTGGATATATTACTACTGGAATTACAACTATTACTGCATTTTATTAACTTTGTAATACAACTTTTATTTTAAGATCAATAAATTTGTGCAAATTTATGCTAATAAATTGCTACCTATGAGATTATTATTTTTACTTTTGGGCTATTGAAATTATAACAATTATTACTATTGGAATTATAACAATTATTACTATCTTTTTCAATTACGTACTTAGAAATAGAAATAGAAATCAATAGATTGACATTGTGGTATATTTTTCTGTTTTACAGGTTTTATCAACACGTTCCTGTCGTGGAACTTTCTGTTTCCTCTCGCGAAGTTGTCGTACGCCGCCTACCTTATACATCCTATCTTCACCTATCTCTACTTTGACGGAAGTCCGACACAGATTTACGCCACGCAGTACATCATGGTAAGTGTGGCAATTCCCGGGTTGTGCTTTTGTAAGGCAGTTTATCCATAATATTAGCCCTAGATCTGTTGATCTAATGACTTGCTTTTCGTGATGATATACCGTAATTTGATCACTTCATAACACTTCATAATAATGCTATTCTGTCTAATTGTTTAGTAATACCACATTAACGAAAAATGTATTCTCTCTGCTGCTACACTTTCACCGGAAATAATATTTACAATATATGTCATATTTCAAGGATATTATGCTTATTTGATAACGATACATATATTCTTTACATTTGCCTCTTTATGTTATTTGTGCAATTTTTCTTGCGAAATGGGTGCTTTTATTATGCAACTATAACTATAAGTTTGTATTTCTGCCTCTTTGCGATTAACATAGCTGTTGAAAGTGTTGTTCTTTTTTGTGCCCATTTTATAACTAAATTGCTGATTATGATCTCTGTGTATACTGACTTTGTATTTTCATGACTTAAGTGTATCTGTTCATAGCGAACTTGGCGATTGTATACCGCTTTGTTTGTTACTTTGAACCTGAATATTTCAGGTATATCAATTATTCGCTAAGTTGCTGATTGTGCACTTCTATGTTGACTTTGCACTTGTATGTTTCGAGTGTATATATATTCTTGGCCAGCTTACGGATTGGGCATCTTTTTATATAATTACTGTGTCTTTGTGTGTTTCAGGTATATCTAGTCATGGCTAACTTGCTGATTGTGCATCTCTTTGCTGTGGTTGTATCTGTGTTTGTGACAGGGCCACTAACTGGTGTCGTAGCTGTGTTCTTACCCGGAAAATAAACTTGCATGTCATCTCAAGCTTCAGAATCAAACCACATTATTAACTCAAAAATAGTTACTGAGGAAATAATATCATGCTTAGAATAAAAAATACAAATTTGGACATAATAATAAAAACAAAGAAAATCGTGTAAATACAAGAAGAAAGACTGACGCTTCTCATTGCGAAACATGAATTACATTACATTAATTTTCAGGACATCAAAATTTTTGGAAAAATGTTACGTGCAGTGACATTTTAGTTTATAGTTTTCCAAAGGTGTTTAAGAGAAAATGTTTGTTAGTACGTAGTCGCTGGTTGTTTTCGACTGGGTTTCCACGTTTAAAGGCGGCTATTTCCTCTGAAATAATATGCTATTACTAATTAAGTTTTTCCCCTTTACTTTTTGAAATTCTGTTTCAGTTTTATAAGCCAATGCAGTTAAATCAATGTTTTATTTTTGCTGAAAGTTTACAGAATGCCTACGAATTTAGCTGATAAAATCTCTCTGTGATGTAGCAATAAAGACGTATTCATGAGATGCGCAAGTTGTTTTTTTCTTCCAGCCTAACCGGGTGAAATTCAGCTTGTGAAATATATGTGTGATGTAGCGACAAAAGACGTATTCATAGTGCATGAGGTGTTTTCTTTCTTCCACCTTATCCGAGGACGTGTGATTTCAGCTTATGGAATCTCTGCTTGTGATAAAAGATGTATTCATATATGAATAAATATATATATATACATGCATACGACCAGCAAGCAAAAAACGTAATCTATGGTCTGAGAAAGGCCTCATATCTAAACATTTAGAAAATCCCGAAACGATACCACTTGGTCGGAACGTAATTAAGACCATATATGGATATTCGACAAGTACAGAAAGGTCCCATTTGTCACATCACAATATAGAAAAGAGGTCACAGAATAGTCTCTGCAATGCGAAGGTGCTTTCCTTGGTTGCTTTATTCAATCATTATGCAAATAGTTTTTGGTTCTGACACCAGTAAAAAGAATATTTTAAAAAGGTATAGATGGAAATTGTTTAAAATAAGCCAAATATTAATATTTCCGTTCTTGTTAAATACATATATGTACAAAATACATAACTGAGATTTTTTGTATTATATATTGTATTATTTAAGCAGTTTTGAAATGAAAATATATAAATATATAAGCAAGCAATGTGCTGTGAACGAGTGCTCCGCATATTCAAGAGCGCATGCTGTATTGAAGAACTCTTTTCAATTGCTTACGGTACAACCTATGTCGTGAATTTATATAACGCAAGTTTTGCAGACTTCATATCTAGCCCCACTTCCCGCCTTCTCATCTAAAATTGCTCTACCAGATGTACTTTCTATAAAGATTTTGTTGATATTACTCTCAGAAAAACAAATGACTTCCATAAATGAGTAAAAAGGTATTTACACATATAGACATTTTATAAAAATAATTATGGAAATAAATTGGACATCTCGATCATGTCAGGTATGTTTGAAAGCGTTACTATTTCGAACCAAAACTGTTTTTCTGTTTACACAAGGCGGTTATTATCAACAGCATGAATTCAATTTTTTACCTATATGTTAAAAGAAATTGGGACTATAATGTCAATTTTAAGGATAAGTTTTATTACTGTTTTTAATACAAACGGTTTGATGTGTTTCTTTTTATATCATATAATGTGCGTTAAAATCAGTGCTCTAAATGGGTGCTATTATGTGATTCTAGTAAAACGACAAAATAAAATCTTTCTCTGACATTTTTTTTTACTTGACAAGTTTGTCAACAGTTTTGTCATGACAATTGATTGATGACAATTGATGACAATTGAATACAAGCTAACTAGGTACAAAATTAAAGAGATGATATAGATATTTCGCCTGAATGTCAAATTTCTCTTGCACCAGCTAGTAGCCGTGTTTTCAACAACCCCTATATTTTAAAAATTTATTAAAAGTTTTAACAAATAGTTTTAAGTTTCAGTTTTTTAAATGTTCTGAGTATGAGCTGTTTTTGCTATATTTCCTCTTTCATTTTTGTAGCTGGTTTCCTTGCAGTCGACATTTAAAATTCTTGCGCATTTTATTCGAAACACCCAAAGTATGATTGGACTTTGTACGTATATTTCATGGGTTTCTACAGCACTGCTTTCTGTCTACGTGATGTATTGAGCCTGTCAAATGTACGGCGGGCTTAATATCGGTAAATAAAATAACTTTTCATGATATATTATTGATCTGTAGCAACAGAAAAAGAGTCTGTGTGAGTGTATTCTCTCCAATTGCCTTTTGTTTAATGTTATTTATGAAAATAATTCAGAAATGAATTAGTCTTATTTGTGTAAACTTAGTCATAGATTCTGTGGCATTATTTAGTTGGATTGACCACGACGAATTTCTAAAATTCAATGATTTATGTTGTATCTTTAAAATGCATATCAAGCGAATTAAATTGAGTATATGTATTTATGAATTTGTATTTTTATACAGCTTTACCGTTAGCTTTGGAGAAATAAGCGAGAGCAACTTTGAAGGCCTCTATCTTGCTGACTGGTCCGTGTGGCCTGTCCATCCGTCTGTTTGGTGTGCGCGCTGTCACAGTGAAACGATGAACTATTCAGCAAGCTGTCGATAGTCGAATATCATGAGCACCCTGTGTTGTGCATGGGTATGTTGTTAAATTTTTGCACACTTGCAGCGTGCTTTATTGCTCAGCGCGCTTTTCTCAGCGAGCCTACCGCAGCACGATTTGTGATTCAGCACGCCTTGGGATTCAGTAAGACAGTAGCTTGCATTTTTTCTGTGTCTGAGTGTTTAGTTAAAATGTAAAAGCAAAAAAGAAAGGGGCTTCAAAAATATAATGTTATTAAAACTGACACTGTAAAAACGTCGGGCCCATTTTTTTCCATTAACTATGTCTTGGGTCGTCCAGTTTAGGGATTTTGGGGATTTTCTGCTACAGAATAATTATTTAGGTTAGCTTCAAGAAAAAAGAAAAATTTTATGCTTAATCATTTTATTACTCAAGCGTTGTTGTGATTATGTATTCGATGCACTCATTTAGCAATGAAGTAATGTAACTGTATAGAACATCAATATTGTATTTTTTATATAGTTTTGTTCCTTCAAAAGATGTCTACAAAATAGACATTAGACTCGAAAATATTAGAAAATTAGTCTTTTCCAGACGTTGTAAACACGTCCAAAACGACGTCTTTTCACGTCCGCCTAAAACGTTCTCTTTTGAAAAATCAATCTTTTATATACGTCATAAAGACGTCCAAAACGACGTCATTTTTACCTCTAAACAGGATCTCCTTTTTTCGTCTTAAGACAACATCTTGTTTATGTCTCAAAAAACAGCCTCGGTTTTTGTTGCAAAGTCAGATATCATAAAGACGTCATGCTGGTCCGAAAAGACGTCATTTTGTCTGCTGTGCGGTGCATAAAAGAAATTTATTTTAATGTACGAGGCTGATAGAAATGCCATGCACACAAGGGAAACTGACATAAGCATGTCTGGATTTGCATTCTGCACGATGTCGCCCAACAAGCATGTGCATTGACATGCATGACAATAAGTCATAGTACACAGTGTCAATAGAATTGTATGCGTTCTCCTATATGCCGGTATATATCATGTGGTATTGTTACATTCGCAGTGAGAAATGCTTGCTTTCAGAGAGTTTTGCGTTGATAGTGATGGCTACCTGCACATCAAGTGATAGACAAACGATTTATACTTTTGAAATCATAGTGCTGGTATTCATTGTGATGAACACCCGCATATAACCTGGTAGGCAACCGACTACAACGTGGCTGGCAATCACTGTACACTTTTGAAATCATAGCGATGACTATCTGCATATCATGTGGCAGCCACGAAGTGAGCATCCATAGTGATGTTAAAGGTGATATCAGATAGCAGCAAAACAACCTAATTCGTTATGCATTCTTTGGCTGTCTGAAAGCAACGACCCAGACATATGCGCAACACACATTAAAATAGTGTAGTGTTTTTTTCTACTGTTTATTTTCCACAACAGTATAAAATACTAAGGCATTAAAGCAATAATGGTTGTATAAAAATATTGCTGTTGCATAAAAATCTGGATTTTATATTGAATCAGATTATTTACAAATTCAAAATAATTAAGTGTATAAGCAAATATTGAGGACAAAGTTAAGAAATGTTAATTAAATATATATGAAAGGACTGCTAGTTTTTTAGTCTTTAATAAAAGTTTGAAAAACGTCCAGTGTAGTATATCCTGTCTCTGGTGTTGGCATCCATACCATGTGTGGCGTTGTCTCTGTCAGGCTGTCACTAGTAGCAATAGGCTGATATAAACCTCTCTAGCGGATCCCTGATCAAACGGATGTATAAAGGCTGGGTCCTCATCAAGCGGATGTATAAAGGCTATGTCTTGATCAAGCGAATGTATAAAGACTGGTCCCTAATCAAGCGAATGTATAAATACTGGTCCTGATCAAGCGAATGTATAAATACTGGTCCTGATCAAGCGGATGTATAAAGGTTCGGTCCTGATCAACCGAATATATAAAGACTGGGTCCTGATCAAGGGGATCTATAAAGGTTGGGTCCTCATCAAGCGGATGTATAAAGGCTGGGTCCTGATCAAGTGGATGTATAAAGGCTGGGTCTTTCTGTGTCTTGCATTAAAAGAAGGTCATATACAGTTACATTATTTATATTATATTAGGCATTTTTGAAAACGCTAAAAGAATATGAATGTTTGCAGAAAGAACAACCGATAAATCTATTTTGCGTTAGATAAATTTGGACTTTTACATGTTTAGATGATAAGACACTGTTTGGAGACATTGGAGACAGTTGTTTGCAATAAGTTTTTCTTATATGCTGGATATAATGTAAAAACGTTACCAATCGGCCAAATGTACAAAAAAAAAGATGGGAAGTTAAAGAATTCAAGTACAAAATCATCAGATAATGGTCAACATCCAGTTTCAGACTTTGAGCATGGCCGAGTAGGTCAAAGTCACCGAGGTAACTCTTACCTATCGTCTCTTAGGCCAAAAGGGTCGAAAATAAGCTCAAAATCATCCTATCTCTAAACGTTTTCGAGATAATGGCCCCACTTCCGGTTTTTGCCTTGACCATGGCCGAGGAGGTCAAGGTCACCAAAGACCCCTTACATATCGTCTTTTATGTCCAAAGGCTCGAAAATATGCTCAAAATTGCTCTATTTCTAACAGTTTTTGAGATAATGGTCAACTTTCGGTTTTTTACTTTAACCATGTCCGAGGAGGTCAAGGTCACCGAGATACCTCTTACATATTGCCTTTTAGGCCCAAAGGGTCGAAAATAAGCTCGCTCTCTATTTCTAACCGTGTTCGAGATAGTGGCACACTTCCGGTTTTTGACATTGACCATGGCAGAGGACGTCAATCGTTTTCTAAGGTTATAGTTGAAAAAATGTGGCTTTCACGGTGTCTAATCACCCTCTATCAGTGAGCCAAATTTCATCACTCTTTAATTCGGAAAAAACCTAAACGCTGCAGCCAGCTTAAACTTGCATATGCATGCTGTGATGGCTTTCATTGAGAGTTGGGCGATCAATATACCGAGGCTGATATCATGCCAGTTTAAACTACTGCTCTCAGCTTAATTTCGCAGATTTGTTTTGTCGTTTTTTATTTAAAAAATTACGCGAATTAAAACAATACAGGAGGATCAACTAGACATACCGAAGTTTATCATATCCAAATTTCATCTTACTGGCCCTAACGGCCTCTGACTAGTTCCACGGACAAACTAAAAAAAAAAGGAAAAACATTCCACAACTGCGGCTAAAATGTTTGTACAAATTCAATATACTAGGGGATTTTGGCAAATCCCCAAGTACAAAAATACAAAGTCTGTTTTATGTATATTTACCAAAAGTAGCAGAGCCTTACACACTCTGGCTCAGATTCCAAACTTTACATCCTTACTTTGGCCTTATAAAAGAAGGGATGCATTTAAGTTCTGAATCATGACCTTTTGATTACATTTTAGGAAACATTTTTTTTCGACGTAAAATACCCTGTTCTCACTCTGTACAACATGCAATTGTCAAAATCTGTTCAGTGTCACAGCTTTAGTTGGCTTAGGTTACGTTGAGGTCCCAAAATAGAATTTTATGCGTCGAGACATAAAATGGAATTCAGTTCGACTTGATAATGTGTTTGTGATATTTGAATATTTTACTATTGCAATTATTATTATTATTTTTATTATGTATTTACATAAAACAGAGAAATTAAAATCTAGATACTAGAATAAAAAAACACTTCTGGGAGTACTGATAATGTGAGAGTGTATAATGACTTTTTCACTGACATTATTTAGTAGTTTTGAGTGAATATTATAATCTTTACAAATAGAGGAGCTCTTAGAATATAACTGCTAATTTAACTGCTAATAGGAGTTTCCAACGTACTTGTTTAAAAGCGTGGTTATTGAAAAGAGTTGTCCAATGTGGTTATTGAAACGCGTATTTGGGTTTATTCCATTGGTAATTATTTTAGAAGCATAGAAGTGTTTCTTTAAAATATTACAATATATTAGTTCTTCTATACGAAAGGTCATGTAAGAATTCATATAGATTTAATTTATAATTATGTGCAGTATACACAGGTTCCTCAGATCGTCTTGTTAATAGAAACAGGTAAATCATCTGAAACTCGGCTCAGTGAAGCGCCTCATTGCCAAATGTAGCAAAAGAGACTTGGACGAAAGATAAATCGGCAACAGTTAGCTATTGAATGCCATTTTCACATTTATTAGGAAATTATTGATAGCAAGAATTAATTTTTGATTTAAAAATTTCACCCTTTGATGTCAAGAATCAATTTTGCTGTAATTATATGTTTGATATCTGTAAATGTATTTTTAATCTCAAAAACAAATCATGATATCATTAAATATTCAGAGATATCAAGAAATATGTATTGGTATCGAAAATGAACTTTAAAGATCCAAAATTGTTATAGCAAAACTGAAATATTTGATAGAAAAATTTGGGCTCAATAATTTATTTATATATTTTTTATATCAAGTATTTATTTTAGATATCATTACTCCAAAATGAAACTTCCTAATTGATATTTTGAAATCTACAAATAATTATGATTTTGAGTTCAAAAATTAATTTTTGATATCAAAATATCACTCTACTTTTTATATAACAAATTTAGAAGCACATATCTGCGAATAAAATACTGACTGGTCCTTGTATAGAGAATCTCTCTTTTTTACTGTACAAACAAGAATCAGTTCCTGAGTGTTGTGTTGTTATTATTGATATCATTAACTTCAGATTTTCATCTCCAAAATTTAAATAAATGTTTGTGTCCCTTAAGATTTTTTAATTTTGCAAAACTGATTTTTTCATCTCAAAATAAATATATGCCATCTAAAATTCAATTAGTAATAGCAAAACATAAATTAATGAGATCTACATTGACTTATTGATATCTTTAATTATATTTTGAGATCAAACATAAGCATTCCATAGTAACAATGCAGGAAGAAAGTTTGGATATGACGTAACATTTCCTGAATTTATGGTTTTCTTTAAGATCAACATTAACAGACCAGCATTGGGATAAATTTACAATGAAATATCTAAAAATAGAATCATCTAAATATCTAGAAATTAGAAACAGGGCGTAGATGAATTACAGTTCATCAATAATTACCTGCAGAAGAATAAATCTGAATGAGAAAGCAGTGGAAGATAGCAATTACGAAGAATTACATACACCGTTTGCTGGTGTAGACGTATCTGAATTTGAAGAAGTGAAAAACATTTATAATAATGAGTTCATGCCTTATGGATACTGCGCTGAGTTAACAAAGGATGGACCTAAAACAAAATATCATATTCAGGCTTAACCTCTCAGCACTCCAAAATCATATCATATTCCATCGCAGGAGGAGCGTAGAGATGTGGATAATATTTGTAAAATATTGAAGGAAGGCTACTTTGCATATATTTTCGCATACGGGGTTCACTTAGTGTGGGCCTCTTTCTAATCCGTTTTTTGAATAGCGGCTTTACACTTTTTGAGTCTTTCTCTAATTGCATTACGCAATTTATGGTTAACGCATCCGCGGATGTTTCATTGTCGCGGCATGGGATGTTTGCTATGTTTTGACAGAGCAACTTCTTTTGTTCTATTTCACTAATGTTAAGGTTTTTATTACAGTTTATCCAGCGTAATTAAATCTTATCATAGCTTATGACTTTGTGATGTTGTTATTGTTTGTTTGAAAAAGTGCTAAGACATATCAATGGGCATCTTATGATAATATCCTTATCACTCTACATAAAACAACAACCCTTCAAAAAAAAAAGTGAAATACATTAATAGACCAGTGATACTGCTTTGATGTACCGCTCAGTAAAGCACAGGCATCAGTTCACACACTGCAACATGGCAGAGACTTTTAGACCATTTTCTGTAATTGTACTGGTATATGTGAATTTGTTTCTTATTCTTACAACTGAGGGAAGAGAATATTACACATATAACGATCATTCTTTGAAGAATGCATTAAACGCATGGGGAAATGTGGATAATATTGATTTCAATCCGAAGGCACAGCAACGAGTGTTAGCAACGGATGTCAAGCAGCAAGGGATACTCCCGAATCTCCTTAAAATTAAGGTACTATGGCTTCGTTAATTATATATCAAAGTATATATCAAAAAGCGAGGAACAGGAATTGAGGTGGAGGAAGATGTTTTGATATGTACGATATAAACATGTTACTGGATAATGTGTGACAAAAATGTGATAATAGTATGCAACTGAATAATGTGTGACAGAATTGTGATCGGAGCGTGTTGCTGGGTAATGTCTGTGACTGAAGGATCGATATAAAATGAAGCGTAACATGAAGATGTGTGACAGCTTGGTTGGTAACGTGTGTAAAAGGAGAGAGAGAGAGAGAGAGAGAGAGAGAGAGAGAGAGAGAGAGAGAGAGAGAGAGAGAGAGAGCGTGCGTAACACCATATAGGGTAACATGGCTTAGAGAAAAGCGGTAATATCTGACAGGAAGATCTGGGCTCCGAATAAAGGGTAACGTCGTTGTGCATTATTTTCAATTTAAAAAGCTATCAGTGTTGACCATATGGAACAAGATCACAAATCCTTTTTTAAGGAAATGTTTTAAAAGTTCCAGGATTATTTTTTATTAAACTTACTCTCAAAGGGAAGTAGAAGAAACTTGCTTAAAATCATTGCAATCACTTGCAATATTTATGAGAGATGTGACGTTATACTTTAGCCATTCATTCATGTAATCAAGCGATTTCAAGAATCTATGAGTGTCCCAACACAGAATCCAATTGTTCAACCCCTACTCAAGGGTTAGTTTGAAACTTTGAAACATATAATGAAATTATATTCCCAACCATGTCTATCTGGAAGAAGATAGAGTTTGAATTCCTGTACAGAAACTTTAAAGTATATTAATGGTGGTCTATGGCAATATCGAATTATTCAGAACAACTCGAAATGCTTAGTATAGTTTGAAGAATTACTTCAAAGGTTTGTTGAAGGTTACGAAATATAACGGTTGTAAAATAAGTAGTCATTACATCCAGCGCCATCTACCCACATGGATTCAAGTGACTGGTTTGCTGACTGCTCCTGAAATGAAGTTACATATGTTACGTAAGGTTCACACTGTGAGGCCGTATTCATAAATCGATATTAATATCTGATCTCTTCCATGGGTTTTTGTTATTCTTTCAGTTGCATTCTTTAAATAATAAGTTGATGTTTCAGATTGCTGACTTATACTTGAATAATTTAACAGAGGAATGTGAGCGCGACTTTACCCGATATCAGGACGAGCTGGATAAAATATTCCCTGCAGAATGGGCACTGAGAAGTAAGCACTACAGCATGGTAATAAATGGAACTGTGATTCAAGACCATCAAATATAACTGCAAATGTAACAGCACTGTTAATTAAATCGATGTTGACTCATTAGGTATAACCTAGCTAAAATTACAGTACAGTCTACAATACATCTATAACTAAATTTAATTAAAGTATTAAAAAGTAATACCACTCTTCCTGAAGCAATCAAATATACGCCATGCATTCGACTAACATTTGTGCCATTGTAGCTTTATTAACTCTCTGGCCCCGTTTTTGTATTCACTGGGGGGAGGGGATGTGACAAGTGTACTTCATAACTCCAGCGACAGCAAGAGGCTAAGATGTTGCAAATGTCTTTCCCTACGCATTAAACATGCCGATGCCGATCTAATGTAAATTTAAGGTTCCGGGGTAGGTCCAAAAATCGCTACGTTAGATCTAGTTGTAATTGATTGTTATTAGTTTCGATGATAAACGTTTTCCGCTATGTTTCGTAAACAAGGTTTATATGTTGCTTTTGGCCACCATTCTGCCACTCAAAGAAATCAATTCCATGACAGAACGACAGCTCTTAAAACATTTATATGTATTTCCATTTTAAATTGATCCAAGGTCATGGAAATTTTGATAGAAGGAAGGGATGACAATGGCACCGCATAGATATCGATTTTAGAGCAGTTTTCCGACGTCTATGCAAGAGCCGGAGAGAGAGGAGAGAGAGAGAGAGAGAGAGAGAGAGAGAGAGAGAGAGAGAGAGAGAGAGAGAGAGAGAGAGAGAGAGAGAGAGGCGTTAATTTACCTGCATTTTGCAAGCTTTCCTAATGTTGACCAGATGTTTGATTATCGCTCCTTACAGCATATGATTCCATCGACTGTGTCTTATCGATTTTCCTAATCAAACAAACCTAAGGTTGATTCAGTATTGAGTTACGACGTTGATCCAGCGTGATCCAACATCACAGTGTTATTTGGGATATATATATATATATATATATATATATATATATATATATATATATATATATATATATATATATATATATATATATATATATTTCATGCAGAACCCTAAATCTAGTTAAAACATCAAGACTTAAACTCCTTGAACTAAGCATGTTATAGTCTGTTCGTACAGAGATTTAAAACTAACTTAACAGCTGGGATTGGCTTTCTCGTCATATATGAATCAATACAGACTGTACAGACTGGTGTTTATGCAGGTGTTTACGCAGTCTAATTTTATTTTGTACAGGACCAACTAATATATCATATAAATATATACCTCGGTCACTATTTGTCACGTATAAATTAGATGACAATGTGTAATGTCCTCGGCCACTGAGATGCTTGGCCTCCATTTTTCATTTTTTAGAAACATGATTGGGAGAAAGCTCTCCAAAAGACGAGATAACAAGAAGTGTCTAATTATCCGAACTCGTGATAGAGATATCATTTAGTTATTGGAGAGGTTATGTTTACATCTAAGCCTATGTCTGTGACTGCATCGAATTGAAAAAGTGTACATATCGTCGTCTGTAAAAGCTTCAGTATCCGATAAGTAACATGAGAAGCAAACTTCTACCAAGTTTCCCATCATCTCTCCTTTCCAATGAAATTAATGAATGATTTGTCGGATAATCATACGCACACATATTTTTAACTGATTTATTTGAATACACAGGTGCAACTTGTTGCGACAGATATAAACATAACATTTGTAAATAATAAAATATTGCTTATGGTTGTGGTATGAGTTTTTGGAACAATTGAGAGTTTGAAACTTTTTGACACCACCAAGAAACAAAACCGATCTAGCTAAAGGTTCAACATCTGTCCAGGTTTGCTTTGAGATGGCGTCATCATTTTTGTCTATGCATAATCATTGCTTTTTACTCACCGATGAATAAACGTTGCATAAGCAACGTTGTTTAACGTTTTATCCACTTAGTCCTACACACTAAACGCACATCTACTTACCAGATGAGCATCTACCCAACAGATGCATTCCTATGTACCAGATGAACATCAGATGAACATCTACCCAATAGATGTGTATCTATGTACCAGATAAACATCTACCTACTAGATTAAACGTCGCACAAGCATCGGAATGTTGAATTCTTGATTTTGTACAGGCGTCGAATAATCGACCCTTTATGGTAGTAGAGGTTTTATCTTGTCTGCTTTTGTGAAGTACAGTTAAGTATGTTTCCAGCCAAACCTGATAACATGGACAAGTCCCTAACCCAGACAAATATTTCAGTCCTTTTTAATAATTGGTTACTATATAATATGAACCTGGAGAATTCGAACCTGGATATTCAAGCTATAAGCTGAGTAATCCGAACACCTTCGAATAATCTAGATATGTTTTAATTTGTACAAGTAACCCATGTTGCCCTGGGTTGCGACGTCTATTCAACAGCAAAACTACAATGATTACTGAGAGAAAAACCTTAAGACATCAACTTTAACTCTGTTGCGAAATTAGGAATAAAGAAGACAAAACTATCTTTTTTGATAAAGGTTAACAATTGTAATCTGCCCGTTTGAAGCAGCTGCATAGAGCGTGACTGCATTAGGAGGTTAGTGTGGGCATTAGGATGTCGGGGATTTCATTTGTTGAGTAATTAACGTTCACTTTACAGTGGCCGACTCAGACGGGAAATTTTCCAGCGGAGTTATAGATGGGCACACTATGTTTGAAGGCAGTTATGAGGAATGCGTTGCTGTAGAGGAACCGGATGGTCACCCGTTGGTACAGGAACCTATCCGTGGGCTCTACTGCCTCGCCGCCTGGCTCACCCCGGTGCCATCTGAATATGGGGTAGGCCATCTGATTCTGGGTAGGCCTCTGTTATTAAGCCCATTGGTAGGCTGTAGTGCCTGGACGCCTTGGTCACCTCCTTGCGACCTCGCAATCTTGATTACACTTATCCTAAGTGAACCACTGTAACGTTCATTTGTGAGCTGTCTCGGCTCCTGATGCAAAAATGTGCCAATTATTCCTAAGTAAATCACTAATATTAAGTCCATCATTTTTGTTACTGTGGATTTTACTGTTTTATTTCTTTAAAATATGTGTATATTAATTTTTGAAACAAAAACAAATTTAAACGTGTAAATTGACAGGATATTGATGTCTGAATAGAAAATTAAATATTAATGATTTTTACAAATGCTTTATGGCAACAATATTCGTACTTAGTCTTATATTTTTCAATAAAATAACGAAAAAATTGACGAAAAAGGGAAACTCTCTCTTAGCTGACAAAAAAGTGATTCCATCTTCCAGTTTCTCAATTTTACCTTATCATCAAGATATGCAATCGTCTCTGGTGTCTTATTAACCGCGTTAAGCAAAATGCCCTTTTCAAATTTACAGTTTTTAGCGCCTCAACTCCGAAGGCAATATATTGTACCTATCTTGAAATTTCACCGAAATCTCCCATTCTTAATAAATGCCTGCGCGATAAATCAACATTACCAGGACCTTGAAGAGAAAGAGTTACAGTTATGGGATTTAATGTTGAATACTGTCCGCATAAAGAAAATGGCTATGTTATCATTTAATACTGTTATTGTTTTCAAATGCTAAATAGTTGCTGATTAAAACTGCTTGCCACATAAGTAATACTTCAAATAGCACTCTGCGCTATAGAATATTGAGTCTTGTTTGTTAAGAATAAAAATGTGAAATAATTTAATGAAACTGAACTTTTATTGTTGTGAAAGCGAAGAGTGTATGTTATTGTTTGCAGATTTTGCCATACGTTAGAGGAAAAGGCTTTTGTATTCCGGATACATGTAACGAAGATGATGCCGAAATATTGCTATTCGCCGGTACGATAACCGTCATACTACACTAATAATTGATAGAGTAGAGATATTAACGTATAAAATTAAAACCTGTAAACGAAAAAAACTCAGGAAGCACTTACGAATGAGTCTTGTAAAAAGTGGAAAATGGAAAATTTAGGCATAAGTCTAGAGAAATGATTTTTGAAGAGCTACAGAATTTCGGTATACTCTACTGTACAGTTCTTGGAGTGTTGGCAGGTTGGAATAGGCACCGCTACTGGTTTCGTTGTAGTTTTATGTGACTGCAAAATCCTATGCACAATTAAATGAAATTCCTTGTGTACTCGAGTTGCTCACTTTTGTCGTGTGCATTTGCAGTGCGTCGCATGTACAGTGCATTAATGAAACTGCGTCGGAACCAAACCCTTGTAGCCCATCTCCTTCCACACGAAAAAGTCCTCAAGCTACATAAAGTTCTCTTATTTAAACTAAAAACGGAATGTTCCTCTTCAAATTTCTAGTTGTGAAATTCCTAAGGGAACTTGCATTTAAACAGGGGTTTTCCTGACATAAACTGTGCTACATGAACATTATAAAAATGTTTTATTGTGATGTGTAATTTGTCTAAGATCATCGAAAAACATACATTTTATTTGTGCCTGACCTTCTGGCGCTGTGTATCTCAATGCTTTTGTCAGACAGTTTTTAACAGAAAATGTATGTTTTTTATTTGTACATTTTATTTGTACCTGACCTTTCTGTATTTGGTAAACGACCAGGATGATGACAATTATTACAGGTTTTTCCGCCATTTTACTTGTTAAATACTAGTTCTTTCTGTTAAAAACTGTCTGACAAAAGCATTGAGATACATAGCGCCAGAAGTAACGTTGCCGAACACTTTAAATATGACATGTACATTGTTAAATAACCACATATTACGTGCTATTGGTGGAAGTATCGCATTAATGGCGTGCGTAGCACGTGTGACTTAAATAGCTACAATAATGCATATTGAACAAGTGACTGAGAGAGCAACAATGGTCTGTGACGTAAATAATTCGCGATATATAGTATGGATGACTTTCCTGAAATGCTGATAAAGAAAATGGTCATGGCGAGAGAGATGGTGACGTACCTAGTACTGGTAAAAGATATCAGCAATGACGCACTTGACAACTGGTTACATAACAAATATGCCAAATATATGACACAGTACAGCTGTAATAGAAGATACTGATAACGTTTCTAATACAGGTAACATAGATGACGAACATACGTGACGTAATGACGTGCAAAATGCGAATTACACACATTTCAAAGATGAAAAAATAACATTTGCATTGCTCTAGTGTTTTGAAGTTTATTGTTTTCCTTTACTCTCTCAAGTTTTGATTTTTGTTTAATTTTGAAGTTAGTTCCTTATGGACTGTATTGTTTTAGCATAAATGAAGCATGAAAGCTCAATGTATTATTTTCAGAGAGTGATTATCGACCTGTGTTCAAAGAAGTGTATATGGTATGAGCAATATGGTTTGCATGTTATTAGGCTTTCACAGAAATCCTGTGAATGCAGTTCGTGTTGATGATGTGCATTGCCCCGTATAGAAGCATGACATTACAAAATGTTGACATGCTTATGATGGTAATTGTGTACCAATATCCCCGTATAAAAACAGCATGCAAATATGAAATGCCATCTACTTACAGTCTACGACCCGCTCGTGGTTGAAGGAAACACAGTAGAAACCCGCTGTGTGTATGACTTGGAGCTGAACGCTGAAGCAATTATATCTATGTAAGTGCGGTGTCGTTGACATGTTGATATCTGCGCCTTCTGAGAAAAAACTGCTGAAGTCACCGAGCCTTTGTGCTACATTACCAAATGGTTGAAACTCCATAAATTATGCATACATGTAATGTTAATACAATTCGCCATTTACATAATTAATTTTGAGGTGACGTTGGAAAAGCCTATTGATGTGCCAGTAAATGAAAGAAACAAATGTTGTGCAGCTTTCTTACACCATAGGTTTTTTTATAAGTTGTCATTTTTATTTTAAGTTTCGGGTTGAACTCTTCTTAAATGGAATAAACATAGTTCAGTGACTGGTCTTATCGATGTTTATCAGAGTGATCCTTAGCTTGCTGGCTGCTCTGGTATTTACCGGAACATTTTATGACTGGTTCTGGAGGAGAGAGAATTTAAACCAAATTCCTGCAATTAACGAGAACAACGACAGTAACCACCTGGACTCAGTACAGTGCTGTTCCTCCAGCAACGTGCCACGTCATTACGAGGACTACAGAAAAAATACAAAACCAACAAGCAATGGTATTATTTTATTTGGAAGTACAAGACCATCTCTATATCAGATATTTGTAAAAGGTCAAACATACCTTTTAAGCTGGCGAAGATTTACTCACTTTACCGATTTGTAAAGTATTGATACTTGGGTAAAGTTTTGATATTTTGTGACAAAATTATTTCAGAAACAAACTCAGTATACAGTTACGATGACATTGCTACATCAAAGCGGAACAGCGAACAAGTCTATATCAATCCTTCCTATGCTCGCACAACAGAGACACAGGCAACCGAAAATGGTCATATTTAATTTGGTGCTCTTAAGGTCACCGATTGTTTTAAAATAACAACCATAATTTGCAAAAAACCAGTATACAGTGGCGTTCAATGTTTAAAACTATCGCCTTTTTTAATGAACTTTGAAATGAATACATATTTTGAAATGAATACATTTTCTATACATTCGTTAAGTTTCTGCATGAATATAGATTTGCTGCACATGCTATTTCTCTAATTGTACAATTGCACAAAATTGTAGCAAATGACGACAAAATGGAGGCAGAGTCTGTGCACGGAGATACAGTGACACAACTGAGAAACCCAACGATTGACGTCATAAAGAAATACCATGGCAATCATCAAAATACTGATTTGCCGCCTGAGGATCAGTCAGTAGCAGAACCACCAAAGAAAAGTATCTTGGCTTAATTGGGCACAGAAAAGCCTATTATTGTCTCATAATGAGCAATTTATGAACCTAAAATTTAAGATTGTGTTGCCAAGTGCATATGCTACATAACAAGATTTTATATTAAAACCAGATTCAGTTTCTTTAAGTATTTGGTGTCTGTCTTCTATTTTGTATGAAATGTGACTTCCATATTTGTTGTATGTTACTTGTGTTAGTGACCAAGTGCATTTACAAGTAGCAATGTTACAGTTTGATTCATTTTAAATTTTCAAATACTGTTGTTGAAAAGATTCAACAGGATAAGTCATGAGAATCACGCACAAAAATCTGGCGAAGTTATCAATTTACCTATTGGTTCTACTATATTCCTATATGTGTATTGTTAAAACAATCATCTATAATGTTTCATGGAATGGGGATAATTGACAGGGCTAATTGACAAGATCTTCATCAGTTTTTCCATGATGGTAACACTTCCGGTATTTCTTAGCGCTAAGCCACCTCCAGGGATGTACAAATGCCTGAACGGAATACGCTTTCTTGCTACAATGTATGTTATATTAGGCCATACATATCGCCTTGGGCCTTGGGGTCCAAACTTGCCCGGTAAGTTAAAACGATAAATAAAAATAAAACTAATTCATAAAAATAAAAATTTTATAATTACACAAACAGAAAAAATAAGCGACTACATTGTCTACATGGTAAATGCTGTTATGACACCATGGGCAATCATTTTGCAGCAAGTATTTTGATTTTAAGTACAATTGTTGATTATTAATAAAATGGTCCTAACTCTCTGTTTTCAGAAAATTACCTGGCTTTTTATTTCGAAAGTATAAATGACTGGAAAATGTTTAAACTTATTTATTTGGATGTTGTTGTTGACACATTTTTGGTACTGAGGTAATTTGAAGCTAATTATATGAATATTTTATAGAAATGCTGATTCTTTACATGTAGAAATTCTTATATAAAAATTGAATAGTCTGAAGCTCGTTTGATGCATCATTTAATGTTTAGATCTGCAATTGCATTTTTTCTTGTATTTTATTGCAAATTCAAATTTAAACACAGAAAGTATTTCTACACTTTTGTGCAATATTAGTCAAACGCTACATTGGCTATATACTTGTTCTCTTCTTTAGCGGCTTTCTTGTGACAACGTCTTTTTTGAGGAAATTAGAAAAGAGTAAAGGGAAGCTGACGGTTGGTGGAATGGCTCTGCATTACTTCCATAGATACTGGAGGTAAATCGCCTCTTGTGACATCAACTTACCCCGGTTTTTATGAACTGTTTCCTTTCGTAAACTTGCATTTAACTAGAAACTCGCAGTAAAAAAGTAAGAGTACATTTGAAAATAACAATATATCTACTGTTTTGAATACTGCACTCTTTTGTAATACAGCAATCATACTATTGGCAATGTAAAAATCAATTTCTGTGTTTACGACTAACCAAACCACCTGATCAAGTACATGAATGGTCATAGAGAAGGAGTTTTGTTTATGTTTAAGACTAACCCCTACGTACATGATCGTGCTGATGATTTATACGAACCTCTACCATTACTTCGCCACGGGGCCGTTTATGCGACAGTATAAGTCTGACGTAGACGAATGCTCCGATACCTGGTGGACCAACCTACTCTATGTCAACAACGTCTTTCCCCTTGACAATCCTGCCAGTGTAAAGCAGATTCTCAAATTCAGTTTCTACTCAGTGCACTATCTTGCTTTTGAGTTTAATAACTAAACCAAGATGCTTTAAGATAGTCATTCTAAATCTGCAGCACACCTTGGGCTATTTATCAACTATGTGTAATGTACATATCGATTCATATATAAGATTAAATTATCGTCGTTGAATATAATATATTCACATTCTCGGCTGCAGAAGTGTTTTGTTAAATACAATATTTAAGTGCGGAAGTGAAGCTTTATTGTAAGCATAAAGCAAGAGACGAAATAAAATTATCTTTATTTCTAGTGTATGCATTAGATTTGAGCTTATCTCAATCTCAGTGTATCACTGATAAATTCCGTTGAATTTCTTAATAGTATTCGATTTATATGCTATGTACATGATTTTGAACATATAATCTATCTATTTTACGTATTTCAGAATCTGGGGTGAGGGCACCCGAACATTGATATTACTGCTTGAATGTTACGCAGGCGACACATTTTGCATATATATTTGATGTATTTTAGTGCATGGGATGGTCGTGGTATCTGGCAGTGGATATGCAGATGTACATCATTGCTCCGCTTTTCATCTATGTTTATTACGTGTAAGGATGCTTTGTTTGGCTAAAATAACGCTATATATATATATATATATATATATATATATATATATATATATATATATATATATATATATATATATATATATATATATATATATATAGGCACTAGTAAATGTTGAAAAGATCTATCAGATAGAAAATATGTAGGTACAGCTGTAACTTCTGTTAAAATGCTTGGTCTGTCTTTTAATACATATATACGTAACTGATGTATATTTAACGTCGATAAAATGAAGCAACAATTTTTGTTAATGCTAACAGCAATATTGAATATTTGCAAAAGGTATTTTTATATATACCGCAATATGACACAGGAGCAGAGCAGCGGGGACAGTATTCACAGTGGCAGGTTTCTGTGGTGGACTCGTAGCTAATATAGTTCTGTATCATCAACAGTAAGTGTTGATTCTTGGTTGTCTGTTTTCCGTTTCCGTGACGTGACCGCAGTTTCATGGTTAACGGAGCTCATATGGATCAAGTTATATCACACGTTCATTCTTGTAATTTAATGCTTAATGTTACATGACTGTGCTTGAGTAATCGCTATAGGGATGAACTTATTTAAACACTTCATGGCCGCAACTCTTGTTCGGTCATGATTGTCTAACCTGGCCTGAGAGGTAGCGATAATTATCACATGGCTGTGCTAATGCTGAGCGGAAAATGTTACTTGACTGTCTTTGAAGTATCGATCGCAGTGTGTTCGCAGTCTGTGACGTGGCTGTCATTGTTTCTTGGATGTAAATGATGCATAAGCATCCATGTCACGTCACTATGTCTGTTACGTGATTGTGTTTCTGTAGCAGCTGCAATTGTCACCTGACTGTCCATGTTAATCACTATTTCTGATACAGGGTTGTTCATTTTGGGGACCATAATTGAGGCATCGCTGAATGACAAGGATAATTGATTGTTAGATTAGCTGTGACTGAAATCTGGCTTGAACAATCAAGGGCCCATATTTATAAAGCACTGTCAGCTGTAGTAGAACTACTAGCTAATGCACTCTCAATGGTACCAGTAGCAAACACTAAGCTGTGCAGATACGGCCCCAGGCGACCATAAGTGGCATGTAGTGCTAACGTGATCTTATGCTCATTAATTGCTCACTGAGCGCTTTGATTGCCCTTTTTTGTAGATATTTTCCGGTTGAAGGAGAAGAACCTATAGATAATATGCACGACATTTACATTCCCACGTGGACGCGCTGCACTACATATTTTATGGGCATGATGCTAGGTTATTTATTTCACGATATCGGGATCAAGGTCAGATTGCACTGGGTAAGACGCAAAGCTTATCTTTCAAAGGCCTTTGAAACCTTTTTTATGGAAGCACACACGGATTTTTATATTAGTGTTGTATTATGTTATGTATAAATGTTACGTATTTTACCTTGTTTATAAATAGATTTAATTTAATGCACAGTACTATAAGAGATTAAAAGATGCTATTGCAAATAAAATGCAACATACACAGTTTAAAAAAAAACTTTAAGTACTTTAAGTACAGTCAGTCGCTTCTTTAATTGTTCAATACTGGATTGTTGACACGGCTTAAGGCATGGGTGGTGCTAGGCTGGATCGTGGCTACAGCTTTGCATCTCATGGTCTCTTATCTACCTTATGAAGTAATGGTCAATGATGATTGGACCAACTGGGGCTGGATTATTTGGAATTCTTTTAAGCGGTATGTGTTAATGTGGTAATCAATTTATGCTTATGTATCTATGTGCTTATAAGATGCAAAAAGCTCTTTCTTCTTAATGCTGCGCTGTCATATTAACAGCCGATAATATTTAAAATATTCAGTGTTTAGTATTCAAAGTATCTCAGATTAAGTTATCAACGTGTTTAACATTTCACCTGACTGTAATGCGTTCTGGACTGCGTAGTTAGAAACCTTGTATATCAATTTGTAAGTTTTACAAATGATCTAGCAGTAATGATTTTGCATTTGTTTTTCCTTTGGTCCACAATTTAGTAAACTATTAATTTCCATTTTTACTTCAAGAAGATTATTTGAAGGAAAACCCATCTAATTATTCTCTAACTTGTAAAAATTCTGTTCTGTACTGATTTAAAGCATATTTTATAGAAATAAATTTAGTGAAGTAAATTTTATAATGAAATGAACTTTATTTCAGACCAATGTGGGGCCTCGCTGTCTGCTGGCTGATTTGGGCATGTTCTGCTGGTTACGGAGGTGGATAATGATAACTACAATATTTCAACAACAAATGCTTATTAAAATATTACTGTTTGCACTTTTGGATCTATCGCTACGGGTTATTACACAAGCTATCACTGCATGTTTTTTGCTTACTTAATAGTGCAACTTAAATTTTAAGATCAATAAATTTATGTTAATTTATGCTAATAAATTGTCAGCTATAAGCTTACTATCGCCACTCTTGGGGTTCTTAGCAATGCAATTACCACAACTATTACTATCTTTTTCAACTGCGTAATTACACAACTTGCGAATAACAATAAATACATTAACATTGCAGTATTTTTATTTGTTTTTCAGGTTTTATAAACACATTTCTGTCATGGAACTTTCTGTTTCCTCTCGCTAAGTTGTCATATGCCGCCTACCTTATACATCCTATCTTCACCTATCTCTACTTTGACGGAAGTCCAACACAGATTTATGCCACTCAGTACAGCATGGTGGGTGTTTCTTCTTTATGGAATATTACTGCTTTACTGCAATTCCCAGTCTTTATGTAAGACAATTTATACATAGTATTAGCTCAAGATGTGTTGATCTAATGTTGATCTAATGGTTCCTTATGTCATTCGTGTCATTGTTCTTATGAAGTAAGTGCTTTTATTTTGCAAATGTTAATCACTTTCTATTTCTACCTCTTCATGGATAACATGGTTATTGCACACCTTTGGTGGTGCTGTTTATGTATGTTTCAGTTGCCAATGTTCATAACTAAATTGTTGATTGTGCATCTCTTTATATGCTAACTTTGAATGTGTATGTTTCAGGTGTATCTCTTCATGGCTAACTTGCTGATTGTGCACCTCTTTGCTGTCGTTATATCTGTGTTTGTGACCGGGCCACTGACTGGTGTCATGGCTGTGTTATTACCCACCAACAAAAACTAAATTGCATGTCAAGCTCTAGAATCAATTCATATTACCAATTAAGCATTTACAAATGAAATGATGTCATGATTAGAAAAGAAATGAAAAAGAAAAATTTGACACAGAATGTTAAAACTGAGTAAATGACAAGAACAAAGAGGGCAAATCTTTTATTACAACATGAATTACGTTACGGTGAAAAAACTAAAATTTTTATTTTTCAATTTTTAAAATTGTCAGAAAAGCTGTAACTTACAGTGGCACTTTAGTCTATACTTTAAAAAAAATTTTACTGAAAGTTTACAGAATGCGTGCTATTTCAGCTGATGAAATCTCTGTGTGACTCTAGTGATAAAAGCGCATTCATCAGAGGCGCAATTTTTTTCTTCCAGCATATTCAAGTGCGTGTAATTTCAGCTTTATAAATATTTGTGTGATGCAGTGATATAACACGTATTCATAGTGCATGAGATATTTTCTTTCTTCTACCTTATCCAAGTGCGTGTTATTTCAGTTTTAGAAAGTGATAAAATACGTATTCATAGTGCATGAGATGTTTTCTTTCTTCCACCTTATCCAAGTGCGTGTGATTTTAGTTTTAGAAATATCTGTGTGGTGCAGTGATAAAGCACGTATTCATAGTACATGAGATGTTTTCTTTCTTCCAACTTATCCAAGTGCGTGTGATTTCAGCTTTAGAAATATCTGTGTGGTGCAGTGATAAAACACGTATTCATAGTGCATGGGATGTTTTCTTTATTCCACCTTATCCGAGTGCGTGTGATTTTAGCTTATGAAATCTCTGCTTGACGTAGTGATAAAACACGTATTCATAGTGCATGAGATGCATAAGTTTTTTTCGACCACTTTTAGAAAGTTCTTCTTGAATTGGATTTTTGGTTTTATTTCTTCTTTTTTCTGGAATAATATGCATTATAAATTCTGTAAATCAGGTATTATATGTTTTACAATGCTCAGTTATATATTATAACCACCAAAATTACCAAACCTTTAAATAACTAAACAGCAAAGACACACAGATTTTGTGTGTAACGAGATTAGTGCTTAGTAGTTTAGTAGCAGTTTTTCGGCACTTTAGTACTTTTAGTACTTTTTGCTTCGATAGTACTGATACACTTACTTGTCTTTTGTGCTTGTACGTGTTTGGCTCCTGTAAAGTATTGGGGCATAATGGTTTCTAATACCACCAGAAAGTCTTCAAACTGTTCTAAGTAGCCCACGACAGGATAATACATCTCAACGTTTTTCATTGCAATAGAAACAGCTTCAATCGAATTTACTCTATCGTAAAGAATTACTTTCATGTGATTTGAATCAATTCCTTTTTCCTTATATAAAGCAGTTAAATGGTGCCGTTTAAATGTCCACATGACTGATATTACATTGTTAACATTGAGTAAATGGCAACATAGTTTTTTGTGCTTAAAAACTAGTGGTTCTTATAACTCAGTCTGCACAACGACTGAAATATCATTAAAAACTATGAGATTGTACTATACTAGATAAAGTTGTTTTTTTTTGCTTGTATGACATTGACTGAAAAGTTATTAAAATGCCTGTTTGCAGGCAACTGCAGTGTCTTTATAATAACAAGATGTGCTTAAACAAGGTCCCGTTGATTGGATAAAGTGATTAATACCTGATTAATTTCCATTTGAACATCAATGTTTGTCAGACTTTGCGTAATCTGAAAAAGTTTATACCAGCGTGCCATACATGCTTAAATGATACATATACGGTGCATAATATCAAAAGAAATTTCATGCAAGCAAGCGAAATTAGCAGAAACATGTTGGGATTTGCATTCTAGACGTCGAACAACCATATGGATTGAGATGCATGACAAGGAAGTAAAGCAGAAAGTGTCGGTAGAATTGTACGCGTGGCATCCGGTATGCAATCAATTTTGCACTTTTGCATTCAGAGTGATTACTACCTGCATATAAAATGGTAGACAAGCGATTTATACTTTTGAAATCATAGCAAGAGCTACTTGCACATCATATGATAGTCATAAAGTTCTCATTTGTTGTAGTGAACACCTGCATATAACCTGGTAGACAACCGACTACAACTTGGTTGGCAGCTGACTGTGCAATTTTTAAATCATAGCGATGGTTACCTGCATGTCATGTGGTAGCCACAAAGTGAGTATGCATAGTGATGTTAAGCTTGATATCACATGGTAGCAAAACAACCGCCCACCTTAGCATAGTGATGGTTACCTGCATATTGCATTATGTCCGCAGAAATAAGGCACAATGTTCCACAGATTCCCTGATTTAGAAGCATCAACGCAAGTGGAGAGATTTTTGCTTATACATTCGTCGATTGTCTGAAAGCAACGGCATAAACATATGCGCAAAATACATTAAAGCAGTGTAGTGTTTCGTTCACCTTTACGTTTCACGCAACAGTATAAAATATTAAGGTATTAAATGAAGAAGTCTGTATTTTATATTGAATAAGCTTGTTTGCAAAGACAAAATAGCAAATATTGAGTACAAACTCAAGAAACATTAAATTTAATATATATGAAAAAGTTGCTATTTTTCTCAGTTTTTGATAAAAGTTCCCTTGAAAAATGATGAGTGTGGTATACCAAGCCTTTGGTATTGGCATCCATGCCATGTGTGGTGTTATCTCTGCTAGGCTGCCACTGGTAGTAATAGGCTGATATAAACCTATCTACCGGATCTCTGATCAAGTTGATGTATACAGGCTGTGGCTTTCCGTATCTTGTATAAAAACAGGACTATATACAGTTATAGTGCATATATTATATTAGGCATTTTTGATAACGCTAATAAAAAATAAACAAAAAAACAATTGATTTTGTATTAGAGATAAAACAGGCTACCTAAATCTGATCGATCAGATCACACTTCTTTAATTTGTGATGCCTACAACAACTTTTAAGGTGTTAAGGTGGAGTTTAATCCGAAGAACAACGCTTAGGCTTTTTGAAGGTCTTAAATATCTAGATGTAATGACGAAACACTGTTTGGAGACAGTGGAAACAGTTGTTTGTTATATATAAACGTTTTTTCTGAGATACTATGAGATGGATATAACATAAATAAGAATCAATCGTCCAAATGTACGGAAATAAAAACGCTTGGAAGTGAAAGAATTCAAGAACAAGATCACTGGAATCATTGTGGAAAATATTTTGCGATATTATAAATATCATCAATCAATCAGCTTTCTTTCTTCCGGTGGCATAACCAATTATATAATAACAATTTCTAAAAATAAAACAACTTTAGGTCCATATTTTCTATGTTAATGTGAAACAGAGTGTTAAATGGATTGGTGAATCAGATTTATCGCGCGTTTAGGCCGAACTTGCTGAAATGAAGCACTATAGGAATTTAAAAAAAAAAGAATTTTTATTGGAATTGTAAGACAGAAATATAATTAAGGGTTAAAATTCGAATGTGAAAAAACATGGAAAAATTGGAACTTTCACGCATGACAAAAACATAGTTAATGAATGTAGATAAAAAGAAACACACTATATATTAATACATTTACCTGGTGAAGTCTATCATGTGTACATGCCTGTCGTATAAATAAGGTTTCCTAGTGAGCTCTACTTCTGCTACAAATCGACTTTGCTGTTCATCCGAGAGGTGGCGCTTATTTGTAATTTTACTATGAGCAAAGGTGAATTTGTTGCGGATAGCCATTTCTTTGATGACATCAAGCATACTCTCACTTCCGCATTTAGAAACGCGGTTATAAAATACCCTCCGAGCAGTTCTTGATTGCTTCAGCAAGCTTACATTAAGTGCACCTTTAAATAAAAATGAGTAATGAGGTTCTGTTATTCGTGTAATTATTTCGGTAAAACTGAGGAAGGAGTGTCATTTTTGAAATGGTGGTACTATGTGTTATGCAACAAAAACTTTTCTTTATGTGTAAAATATAGAAAAATCTGTTTTGTGAGCAACATTAAAACATTTTGTAAGTTATTAACAATAAATTCTATCAATGAAACAAATATCTTATTACTTGGTAAATTTCAGCAGGGTTTTATAGAATAAACTGTGTTTAAACGTTAAATGCACTATATTCTAAATTGCTTAATATACAAAAATACAGAAAATGTATTTACTACTTGTACGAATTAAAGAAGTACCTCTTGCCATTGTCTCCATTGTATTTCCACCGGAATCCATTGTCAGTTCTGTGTTTTTGACATGTACTTCGTGAGATAATCTCGGTGACTTTTTATAAAGTACAAAATTACACAAGATCAAAGTCATAAGAATAACTGTAAGAGTAGTTAAGTAAACTAATTTGTAGTTTGCCATTTTTTCCTAACAATACACAGAAAGATAACTGATAAATTAATCTTTGTTAATACCTCAGTTTAGTATTCGGTCTCAAATCAAAGCTGGGAATGCGTCACTTCTTGAGGTTTATGTTTAGACAGTTCGTAATTATTACATCCTGATATTTTCAATTAATAGTTCTTGATGTTAATTAATTGTGACATATATCCAGGCTTTAAACTTAAAGCTATAGTGCTTTAAAATAGACATCTATATAGCTAAGTTTACTAATATTAGCCACAATTCTACGGAAATGCGCAATGCGTTGCTCTGTTATACAGCACAATAATGATTATGTTTCATATGACAAATGAAGCCTTTATACATCATTGAGATACATGCGGGAGAGTGTGTGGGATAATTTCTGTAGCAAACCAAAACTCAGCTGTTGAGTATCAAATAGCTAACGCCAACTGATATGCGACAATCATAGTAGCAATACCAGCAGCATGTAACCACAGTCACAGAATTCATCGTATTTTATCGACAAAGCGAATGGAGTTGAGGACAAGAAAAGGTTAAATTTCCTGCTTTACATGTTACTTACCTCTGATGTGTTTTGAGCTGATGTATTTTTATGTTTCATTTCACCCCCTGCACATATTAAACAGTGCTCAGTTGACATGTACTAGATGTGGGTCAATAAATATTGATACTAGTAGATGTGGGCTACAGAACATTGCATTAATGACATGAAGAACTAGAACATGAATAATTAGATGGTCGTTGTGACTGCAGCTTTCAGTAAATATATAAAATCGCCTAAAGTCAATAAATTTGAAGCATGCGATATCGAGCTGTATGGATTGATACTGCAATGTTTTAAAAGAGCGTTTTGATTTTCTGGTGTGCTGTTGCTTAAAATGTATTGTTTTCTATTTGTTTTCAATGCAATGTAATTATTTAATATTGTATATTTGTCTACTGCAGGAAATAACGTAGCAATTTGTAACATAACGTAATTTTCTTGAGTTTATTGTACTCAATAAACGTACGAGTTGTACAAACATGACCACCTAACAAAACGTTCAGGCATTTATAAATTCAAGTACAGAAGTTTTCCTGAGCGACGATAGGTAAGTGATAATGATACAGCAGCACAACTGTGAGGTTAAAAACTACGATGTATGTTTTATGCATATCATGCATATATACCAAAAGAAGCAGAGCCTTGCACGTTCTTCAGGTGCGAATTTTCGCATCCTTGCTTTCGTTATGAAAATTAAGGATGGGTTTAAATTCTGGATCACTTTATCATTATTGCATTTTTTCAAAAGAATTTTTTTCTTGAAAAGATGTTTATACCACCCGCATCTCCTTCTCTGTCACACTGAATTGCCAAAATATGTTCAGTGTAAAAGCAAGGAATTTTGGTAGATGTTACCAGTTAGTCGGTTTAATTTTGCTCGAGATCTAAATTGACATTTGCACATCGAGTTTTATAGAAAAAATTATGCATAAAGATATGAAATAAAATTTAGATCGACAGGATAATGTCTATGTCATATCTGAATATATAACTAATATTATTATTGTGTAGTCATATCTGAATAATCATATAATCAATATGATTATTACTATTATCATTATTAATACTACTTTTTTTATGTAGTTAAATAACACAAAGAAATTAAAATCAAGACACCAAGTAAACAAATAGTGCATTAATAATAATAATTATGATGTCTCTAAATCACATTTTCTTCTTTGCACTCTAGATGTTGAAAACGAAGTCATTTAAACACACCGCACCACACAAGCCAGTATTCGACATCGGGCCTATAACATTGATTTACACTTAATTAGATTTGTTCACGTTGCCGTAATATTTTGTTGTTTTACATTTTTGATATTTTAAGTTACTTGGACAGTTGTTTGGTTGCAATTCAAAACACAAATCTAGTTTAAAGTTTCGATTACTTAATAGTTTGTAAACGACAACAAACTTAGACCACTATGTTGAAACGCCTCTCTTGTTTAATAGGCTTGTTAATTAAATACCCCTGCAGTTTATTTCTTCTGTGAAATTTAATATCCAAATGATACTTTATTTAAAAGTGTACTTATAACAGCATTTACAGGCACAGCAGAAGAGGAAGCTTAAACAAGATTTTCAACCATTGCAGATACTTGGCCATGTATTGACCACCAGATAATTGCTGGTTTGCTACATTTTCATGAAATTCAATTAATACCGTCATCAAGTAAGAATATGACAATACAGACAGCAGACCACATATTTACATTTTAAGAGGATTAAGGAGTTAAGTTCTTTGGATATTGATCAGAGAGGTCAATTGCGTTGCCCCTCCTGTCACTTTGTGACACTCTCAAAGATGCCATATGCTTTATATCTGCTCGAATCTTGAGTTCTCCAATATAACTATTCAGCAGTTGTCGTTTTAAAGCGTGTACTGACATTTGTTTCCAAGACTTAAATTGTATCTAACAGCTTACGAACGAGGCTATTACACATGCTATAAATATTTTTTACACTTTGTATTACTGAGATAAAGGTTAATAAATGCGGTTGTTTATTTACTGCGCTATTTCCGCGCTACTTCGTGTACTGAATTAAGCACTGATCAAATCAAACACATAAACACTGAGCAATTCCAAAGGATAACAAACTGCCACGGCCTTCACGTTATTCCTATAAAAAGGATGGGTATCTCCAGAACTGGATACTTTCTGGTAGGCACTTTGCTCACTCTACTACTGTTACATTTCCAAAATAGGGCAGTACCTCTTTTGTCACGTAAAACATCCATGAAGAAGAATTCATTACCAAATATCGGTAAGTATTTTTGCTATTAATCAAGTGGCTTGTTGATTAGTTTTGTGTCATGTTATGTGCATTGGTAACTGTTTATGTGTGACACCAACAACTTCGTAAAGCTTAGTGTTTATTAAAGTAACTGAAAATTTGAATATTGACGTTATTTGCTAGTATTAGAAATTTGGAATGTTGAAAATCATTCATAACTTTGCTGATGCGATCCGCACTACGTTATAGGCTTTTATTCATGGCATGAACGCCAGATTTGATTGGGAAATTCAAAACTAAGTTTAAAAAGAGCTTAAAAATTCTTATCTAATCGTACATATTCTAAAGATGTCGGCTGTTGGGAAAAACCACACACTTTTAAGGTAAAACATGTTTACGGGTATATTAAGCAATATCTCGCGTTTTAAAGCTTTTTTATTGGCGTAAAAGTCACTTTCAACTCCACTGCAATAAAAATGCTGGACGCTGGACCATGTAACAGTTAGTTTTGCTAATTATATCACAGTTAGATTTGTTATATCAATCAGAAAGGAGTTTCTATTTACAAATGCAGCAATATGCAATGGCTTTCTTTCCCCTAAAATTATTTAGCAGTTTTTGAGTGACTATCAGACTCTTTGTAAATATAAGAGCCTTTGAGAGATGACTTCTAATTTAACAATAAGAGTTGTCCTATGTTATTTTTAATTAAAAAGCTTAAATTAAAAAGTTTATATTATTGACTATTATTTCAGTAGTATAAAAGCGCCTCTCTAAAATATCTAGAGCATTAGCTCTGTTATACGAAAAGTAATACAGGAATTGGTGCAGATTTAATTTAAAATTATGTGCAGCATGTGAAGTTTTATTCAACATAAACAGGTAAATCATGTTTAAATGCAAAAGCATCAAGTTTATGTCTAAGCATTGTCTTGTATTTGCAGGTAACGAATCAGCCAAGCCTACTGAAACATACACTGTGAAGAAATGTTTGCATACAGAAAGAACGGATTACGTGCGGCAGCAGTGTGAGAAACACCTTGGTGGATTTCACTACGAATCATTGCTCTCCACACAAACGCCGGTAGCTGAGAGAAGAGCTATTTATGGATCACTAAGAGTGGATGATACACATAAGCTTCTGTTATGCTTTCCAGCCAAAGTGGGAAGCTCGACTTTTAAGACACTGCTCGTTCAGTATTCGGATAAGTTCATGAGAAATGAGAAAAACCCAGGACATTTAACAGTGCACAGCGACCAGTTCCTGAGGCGCTACAACATAACACGTTTATGGCATTACAGTGACGCCGAAGCTATGCATAAACTGATGACATATACAAAAGTGATGGTTGTCCGCAATCCTTTGGTTCGTGTATTTAGCTCTTACCGTGAGAAACTGGGTTCAGTAAAGCCGCCTCATTGCCAAATGTACCAAAAGGGACTTGGAGGAAAGATACTTCGCATGTTTCGGCAACAGTTAACCCCCGAGGAAGAAAAGTGCGGATATGACGTAACATTCCCTGAATTTATGGCTTTCTTTGCTCGTGTCAGACCACTGACAGGAGATCAACATTGGAATAAATTTGCAAGAAAATGTCACGCCTGTCACATCAAGTACGATCACATTCTAAAATTAGAAACAGGGCATAGTGATGAATTGCAGTTCATAAGTAATTACTTACAGGTAAATAAATCGTCCGTGACGTCACTGTACATGCGAAACAATAAAAGTACTCTGAATGAGAAAGCAGTGGAGGATAACAATTACGAAGAGTTATACACCCAGTTTGCTGGTGTAGACATATCTGATTTTGAAAAAGTGAAAGATATTTATAGAAATGAGTTCATGCTTTATGGATACAGCGCTGAGTTAACAAAGGATGGACTGAGAACAAAATGTCATACTAATATTAATAATAAGTTATGTTGTTAAAATTTAGTCTTGTTTCTAGCAACAATGTGCATCGAACAACCTAGCCCCTTTTCAGATTTTCTGTCAAAACATAACAGAACTACTACTACTACCTTTACTGTTGCTACTGGTACTACTACTACTTCTACTACTTCTACTGCTATAGCGACAGCAACTACCACTACTACTATTTCTGCCACGAATAATAATAGTAATAATAATAATAAAAACAACAATAATAATACTCACAATAATAATATGTGATATAGTTTTCTTTCACTTATAAGTTTTTGAAACATTTATACTTCTTCTCAGCATCGGATCTCCAACCACCTGGCAAATAGAAACGGCAAGGGACAGCTCGTCTTCTTTTTTGTCAAAGTCTGGCGTGTTACTGAAACCGCAAGATTCTGTACAGACATTCATTTTGACTACCCACAAAATATGTTCAGGTTGAGAGATGTAACCTTTTTTATCCAACGCCGTTAAGACGTTTCGAAAAACTATCTATGACGTTTTTGTTAATTGTAGCCTGCATATTTAGACATTGCTCCCTAACTGAATAAAGAAACCCTGCAATGATGTCTGTATGTTGTTTTAAAGAAATCCATGTTGTTTCTCATTGTTTTCAGTGGTTGTGACTTATGACTGTGCACGCCCATTTGCAAAGCTATTTTAGAATAGTCGGGAAGTCACATCTTCGTCTGAAGTCATACATATGATTACAATTATACTTTGCATGAGACCGTAATGATTCTGTGGCTTAAGCACACATTGCACGCGTATAGTTTAACAATTTCGGCTTGGTAAGATGTTTCCTTCTTTGGTAAGATTTGTTCATTAAAGCAGCTAGCCTTATTTATGACAACGGCCAATCACGACACAACATTCTGGTGTTTGCTGTGAATATGTGCACAGAATGCCACATCTGCCCACCTTCTCCTAAGTCTTGAAAAAAGAGCGCCATATGAAAATAAGTTGAATTGACTGAAAGACCGTTCGGAATGCATCTGAGTGCATTGTGATCCTGCTTTAAATGTAAGAAAAATTGAATACTAATTGCTTATAATGTGATCGAGAAGTCACAGAAGTTTGCACTAATATTAGTGCAGAGAAAGGAGTGCAGATAAAGAATTCTAGCAGAATTTTGTTACCTTGATGTATTCTTCGGGGAGAGAGTAATGACGCATGTGGTCCATTTCATGTGCATTACGTGTGGTACGAACAGTGGGCTAAATGTTCCTTTTGGGAAGAGATATCGACATTGTAAATCGATGACTGTGGTCGGAAGCTGTGATCGATAATTATTATTGGAATTGCGATCTCCGGAGCTGTTATCGGAACAGTGATCGGACGTTGCTATCAGAATTGTGAATGGGGGCTGTGATCGAAACTGTGGTGGATAGCTTTGATCAGAATTGTGATATTTTGTGGCAGGACATTAGGTAATGCAATTGGAATTGTACCAGTTCAAGCAACGGTAAGGGTATTATTTTTCTTATTTATTGTTTTTTTTTCTGTAAATAAATGTACATTTTGTTCAAAATATAATGCAAGAAAAAGTTACTGCTTAATTTCTATTTCTGACACCGGATCAACAGCAAAAAACATAAATCGTAAGGCAAATACTACAGCATAGAGTAAACAATGATCTGTTTTTGAAGAATTCAGAGAGCATCGGTGAATCTTCAATGTTTAAGCAACATGGTCCGCAAAAAGAGGAACTGTTCTCTGTACATATTTTAATTGGTTTGAGTATATTTGAAGTGTGATCATTCCAAAGCTAATAGCTCTATTTCCACGCAGGTATATTCTTTTGTGTACGTGATCAGTTTGTGCATAGCCTCAGCGTCACTGTAATGCTATAAGCATGTTATGTTGTGACGCCGCAGGAACTGGTCTCTGTCAGCAAATGAACGGCAAAATCGGTGCAATTTTTGATCAGGAATCAGTAGCTTTTTGATAATAATCATTATCGTACATTAAATCTTGAATGCAAGCAGCAGTTATTTCTAATGCGTGGACCTTCTTTTTCTGATTGCCACCAGTTATGTTGCTGTTGTCACTGCCAAAGGTTTTTACTTTCAAGACACACAATGGCTGTCATGCAGGTGCCTTTGCGAATGCCGTCTAATGAGCGGATATTCTTGATACTCTTGACACACCACCACCACCACCACCACCACCACCACCACCACCACCACCACCACCACCACCACCACCACCACCACCACCACCACCACCACCACCACCACCACCACCACCACCACCACCACCACCACCACCACCACCACCACCACCACCACCACCACCACCACCACCACCACCACCACCACCACCACCACCACCACCACCACCGCCACCACCGCCACCACCACCACCACCACCACCACCACCACCACCACCACCACCACCACCACCACCACCACCACCACCACCACCACCACCACCACCACCACCACCACCACCACCACCACCACCACCACCACCATCACCACCACCACCACCACCACCACCACCACCACCACCACCACCACCACCACCACCACCCCCACCACCACCACCACAACCACCACAACCTCCACCACCACCAACACCACCACCACCATTGCCACCACCAACACTGTCATCACCACCAACACTACCACCACCATCAATGACACCACCATCACAACCTCCAGTTCCACCACCACCACCACCACAACCTCCACCACCATTACCAACATCAGCACTACCACAACCATTACCACCAGCAGCACTACCCCACCACCAACACTACCACCACCATCAATGCCACCAACACTACAACTTCCACCACCACCACCATCAACATCACAACCACAATCACCATCACCACCACCCCACCACCATCAACACTCCACAACCACCACCATTGTCACAAAGTGACGCCGCAAGGATTCTGGTTCCTTTGCTTATATCAATAATCACTTGCTATTGCGCATGACTGCACCACAGAGAAAACAGTTACATGATATGATTTCTTAAATCTTTTTACCAAATATATTATTCACTACTATGCATTGGCACATTGGCGTATCGAATCAACTCTAATCACAAAGCAGTTAATTCACATTGACTGTAAGCAGCTTTACTTTATTGCTTAGGATAGCGTCTCAACCACTTCACAATTTCTATCTCCCATGAAAATCTGCTGCATGTTTGGTCATAGCTATAAAACAGCTGTCTGGTCTGAGTTACGGCTTTAAAATCATCACGATTTGTTTACTTAAATGACTTACAGGAACACCAATTGCTATAAAGTTGTGTGATATTCTGCGATGGACTATGCAGTATATGAGTAAAAAAATCGATGTTTGACTTTTTTCAATAGGATGTTTGAATAGTGTTTTATCAATATGTAGTTTCTGAAAATGTTTATCGATTTCCGTCAAAATATTTGGATAAAAAATCTATAAAAATATGCGGCTGATCAAAGAGGCACTTTATGGCACACTAAACAGCACTCGCCGAGAAAAAAAATTATTGTGGAGGGTCGGATTGATATTGATCGAAGGCGGGGGGGGGGGGGGGGGGGGGGGTGGGAGGAGAGGGGGAGAGGCGTGCGTACAAAACGTTTGCGTTTTGAAGTCCTAGTTTTTTTGCCATGCAACATTTTATTAATTTGACTTCCTGAAGACAAAAATGGTTTGGTAAAGCAACTACATTTCTGACTGCAAACAAGGCAAATTAACAAAAGAAGTTTCCAAAAATTGTTCCTTGTGTAATGTGCCATGAACGTGATCAACTTATTTGCATTGAAATTATATGAGTAATGTGTGTGTTGTGAAGACGTGTGACAAGCTAGCAGTTATGAAGTCGTATGTGTAACGAACAGATTATCGCCAGACTTGCCTTTGTACAATGATCAGTTTTTTTATATACTTCAGATACGCAGCACCTATTCAGCATGTATACTGCTTATATACGGCTTCTATTCAGCAGCCATGCAGCAGGCATGTGACTACTATATTTGTAAAGCACCTTTGCGGCTCCTGTTCAACATGCACATAACGGGTGTGCGGCTCCCATTTTGCATGTAAACTTCACGTATACAGTTTTATTCAGCATGCATACAACGGGTGTGTGGCCCCTATTCAGCATGTATACTGCAGTTATGCAGCTCATATTCAGCATATATACAGCAGATGTAAAATGTACCAAAGGTCGAAATTTAACACTTGACAAGCTGTTAGCTTGCAAGGATTATATGAAGTTGTGCGAGCAGCCGTTCGTCCTTTTATCTTCTTGACAGTTTTCATTTTTTGTGTCTTCTTTTTCTCTGACACTATGAGCCCTAGGACCATGAAACTTGGAACTTACCAGGAGCTTGGGCCGAACATGCGTATGTTACTTTTTATTTTCGTTTTCGAGTTCGTTTTCTCTGTAAAAGCGCCATGTGAAAAGAGTGTATTTTTGAAAGTAAATGCGGAGCATTTAACGTACAGCACAAAACACCACACAGATGCTCAGCTTTGTGCGAGCTCTCACTGCGTAAATAGATAACACAGCGCATGCCTGATCAGTCAATAAAACCTTAAGTTAATAAAAACCAAACACCACTCGGCTTATAAGACGCATTCAAGCTGTGTTGTTTACTAATATATTTAGGTGGTATTAAGTTATCAACCTATGGACTTTTTTCTTGACAGTGGTCCGAGTGTTTAGAATATTATAAGCCGCATACATGCTGTGCAATAAGCTTTGTACATAGTTGTAAAAGACTTTATATTATTCAAGAAATAATCCATTAAAGGAAGTATTTTGGCGTTTTAATTTTTGTCAAGTGTTTAACATTTTGCTAGTGAATTGCAGTTCTAGTTTTATAATGAAGCTTTAATGTTTTTTTGTTCAGTGCCAGGGCCAGTACCATGACAAATATATTATTAAGTGCCATCATGACACTTAATAAGGCTGAATCTTTCACTAATATGTAAGATAATTTTCAGAATGACCATGTTTTAATGTTTTGATCATAGGACACGCACTCCTGAACTAACTTTAATCATATGGAATTATATTTTAAATTAGCTCTTTAGAAAATTAGAACTGAGTCTTTATAAAATAATAACCGTTAAAAATATAGTTATTCATAGAAAATGTCACTATGGTGTATTAGAAGTCTACAAAGAAGTATAACTGAGGCAATAAAGTGGGTGCGATGCTATACCAGTGTAACGTCACACCTGTATGACCAATGTTATGCTGTGCAACACTGAATTGAAGTTATTAACTTAAGCACCAATCATCAAAGCCAAAGCTAGACTTTCTGCTTACGTCACTCCAAGTGCCTTGTGACGTCATAGAACAAAGATATAATACAGTTTGTTAGCACTGCTGCAGATGATACTAATAGAACGTTTCATGGAATGTGTTTCAGGCATATATCAATCAATTTAGACATTGTTGTGTGAATATTGCAAGAAAAGTATACAGCAGATGCTTGAAGCCAAGTGTTAAATATAAGAGCGCACGTGTAGGAGAAATTCTTTAATGAAACAGAAGCACTACAATACGCGGAAAGCACTTGTGCAGTTGCTGCTCAGCGCTTGGTTGGTTGCTAATACATTGGAACAGCTGTGCGTTAAGTGTTGATACCAAGGGCGTAGGGATACTCAGACTGAATCACAAGAGGTAACATCATTGGTGACATAAAGCCATGGAAAGACAAACTGGAGTAGGTACATTTATAGCTGGGGTACTGGGATTAGTGTTTTTATATTTCATGGCAGAGATTGGAACAAACGTTGGACGATTCGGAAATTTGGCGCCTATTCTGCGCATTGATTCTGAAAGTGACCCGCGGAATATCTCAGGTGGTCGTTCTGTGCTTAACAATAACTATTTAAAATAGGTTTACACTAGCAATCTCGTCTCTTTGCATGTGATTTTATGTCTTGTGAAACCTTGTTTTCTTTCTAAATTCATTTTTCTTTCTGTTGCATAACAGTGTTTTTGTTATTTTAATGCCAATCACATTTTTAAGGGTCAATGATTTTTTGTATTTAATGAAAATAAGTGACTGATTGGAATACAAATTTGGAACACATCGAAAGTGACATTTAATGATTTGATTGATGGGAAAATAAACTATGACGTCATGCTTGAAATCTCTGACCATATTTACGCATGTAATACTTGAGTCTAAATTAGTAACACAATAATTAGAAACACAATAATATTAAAGAAGTCTTGGTTGTAGATACACCTGAAGGAAAAACTTTAAACTCGTCTGCATTGAGAAAATGCAAACGAGAGGAAAGAACGAACTACGTGAAACAACAATGTGAACTTCATATGGGTGGTTTCTTCTACGACAAATTACTGTCCATGCAGACATCGCAAGACGAGAGAAGAAACATCTATAAGAGGCTCATTGTTGATGACAACCACAAACTTGTGCTTTGCTTTCCTGCTAAAATAGGTTGTTCGACCTTCAAATCATTACTGATTCAGTACTCAGAAAAGTACCTCAGTGGAGAAGACAGGCCGGGCCATTTGGCTGTTCATAGTGGAAACTTCTTAAGGCGGTTCAATTTAACACATTTGATTGATTACGAAGATGAAGCTGCATTGCGGAGAATAAAGGAATACTCGAAAATAATGATAGTGCGCAATCCTTTGGTTCGTGTATTTAGTGCTTATCGGGAAAAGCTGGCCCATATAAAACCACCAGCCTGTCAACCGTACCAGCGTAGCCTTGGAAGAAAAGTGCTGCAGGAATCTAGGGGTGTGTTAACTCCCGAAGAAGAAAAGTGTGGATACGATGCGACTTTTCCTGAATTTATGTCATATTTTGCACATCACCTGTCACTCACATCAGATCCTCACTGGAGGCAATTTGCTAAAACTTGCCATGCATGTGACCTAAAATATGACCATATCCTTAGATTAGAAACAGGCCATAGTGACGAATTAGAATTTATCAATAAATATTTGAAATCTGGAAATATAGAAACTACGTCAGTGTATTTGCGTAACAACCAGAGCAGTTTGAATGAGACGAACGTGGCTGCTAATAACTTTGAACAGGTTTATCCTCAATTTGCTGGAGTGAGTCGTTCGGATTTCGAGATAATAAAAGAGACTTATAAAACAGAATTGTTGTTGTATGGTTACAGTGCGGAATTAACAAATCAAGGTTTGATAAGCAAATGCAGCATAAACAAAGACGCGTGTTGTTAAGGACAGTATACAAAGATTGTTTAAAATATAGGTGTTTCTATGGCTGTGTGTGTTGTTAAGTAGAAGAATGTATTTAAGCAGTCACATGATGTTTAGAACGTTCATATAATTCTATAGATACATGCATAGCAATCACTTTATCACTTAGAGCTTGGTAGTTACAATAATAATAAAAATAAATAACAGTAATAATAAGACTAATAATAATAAAGGAAGAAATAAAGTAATCACTTAATCTGTAAAGTTGTTTCAAATCGCGACTGGGTGTGTTTACTTGTGTCAATAGGAGTCTGAATAGCATCATAATAAAAAGCTAATCTAATTTTGTACTTCTGAGAAGAGACCAGAGTCACAATTAACAAAGTTTTGTAAAAGTTATTGCATAATAAAAACTTTAATTGCTGTAAAAGAAGAAAAACAAAACAAAACGATAATTTCAATTAAATGCCACATTCTGAGTACTTGGTTGGTTGCTATTTTAAAGCGGGCGACAAACACCCTTCAGTCAAGATTATAATTTTTGTGTTATTTGTGAATTAAAAAAGATAATGCTTGTCTTTTAATTTCAACAGCCAATAATATATACACTCAGTTACCACGTGATATGTATTTACACAGTAATTGACCATATATCAGTACTGGTACACTTCTGGATCAATTAGATTGATGTATAAAGACACAAGATATCTTTCTCATGTGTTGTCGCAAAGTTCTGTAACCTACCAGCTATGTTTGCTTTTTATAAATCCACAGAATCAACGGAATTTTCTTGAAGCATAGAAAACACACATTGTAAGAATATCACATAATTCAGAACTAACAATATTGAAAATTTTAAGTTTCGCATTACTTTCTCTTTATAATTGTAATTTTTCTATGATGAAATGTAGAGACAGCGAACGTCATATACTTAAACTTCTAAAGTCTTATTTAAGTTCATGTAGTTATAAACATTTTACTTATCTCAGAATAACCTTACATAATAATTGCAATACACAGCTGCATTGCTCCCAATATCCATTTGAAATAATTCTCAAGCAAAATTTACAACATTTTATTACATTTTTCTGAAAGTACCATATACTAAATTTTGAGCACTATGTTTTGATTAAGTTAAGGTCAAATTCTTTGATTTAATTTCCAGCATTGTATGTTGATTCACGCAAATTCAAACCTTAATTTTAATTTTAATTCATTTTGATTGGCTTAAAATTAAATCCTTATTTTAATTTTTAACGTTGTGTTTTGAGTGGCTTGTTTTAATTTTGAGTACTCCATTTCCATTGGATTTAATTCATGCTCCTATTTTATAGTGCTATATCAAAAGCACTGCACTGCGTGAGTGGGAAAAAACTATTTGTATATCTACGGGTGACAGTGATCATCTAGTGACCTTCCTCTGCATTTAATATGTGTGCAAGGGCATAGGCAAAGCTGATTGTAATGTCGTTTGCTTTATTTTACAAATTAATGTTTTAGCTATGTTGAGATTTAGCTATGAAATATTCATGTGGCATCATGTGATGTCCATCAATAAGCTCCAAAAAGTTTACATTTGATGTTTTTGTACAGAATTTAATTGTATAAAAAGTAAGACTGTATCTCTGACTAATTATAACGTGAAATGACCATATCTGTGTATATATGTTTGCTTCCGTGATCAAAACCGTAGTAAATCCAGATATAAAATACGCTGAACTATGTGCATTTCTCAAAATATTTTCGAAGAAGCTTCTTTCTGCGGTAAAATATACACACGAACACACAGACGCAAAGGCACACAGAAACAGACACACAGACACATACACAGACCCATTCAGTTATTCATAATTGTGTGAAAATGTCAACTTTTTACGAATGAAGAATTATTTACATTCATTCATCTTCATCCAACTTGGTAAAAAACGTATTCAAATGCTAATTTTACCAAAAAGGACTATTTTATGAATATTTATTTAGCAAAATAATAAAGGCATATGTAGCGTGTAATCATTTATTTTGATTAAGTTATAACTATTTAAAAAATATTTACCACCACAATACCAACATAACATTTACCAAATATATATATTGTTTTACTCATGGAATATCCTTCAAAAATCAGGAAAGGAATGGACAATTTGGTATGTATGTATAAACATCTGGGTGTGTATGTATGGACAGTTCGGTATGTATGTATGGACAACTCGATATGTATGTATGGACAGCTCGGTATATATGTATGGACAGCTCGATATATATGTATGGACAGCTCGGAATGTATGTATGGACAGCCCGATATGTATATATGGACAGCTCGGTATGTATGTATGGACAACTTGGTATGTATATGTGGACAGTTCGGTATGTATGTATGGACAGCTGGGTATGTATGTATGAACAGCTAGGTATGTATGAATTCGGAACAGTCTAACATGAACGCTTATCAGCAGTTCGATTCAACTGTAGGGAAAATATATCAAAATCGTCTGTATATTAATGGGAGTGAATTCCTAAGCTATGCTAACAAATAACTGGACTGTGGTGAATCAATTTTTCAGCAAAATTCAAAATTGCAGCATGAAAGAGTTCAAACATTTGAAATACACTCAGTGATGTTATATTTAAACTATTTATTTGAACTGAGTTTGACAAAAATATTGACGTTGACAAAAAACATATGATACAACATCAATTTTCCTGACGCTACGCAGAATCCTTAACATATACCTTATCTATAGAAGTATTACAAGGCTCCCCTTCTCATGTATGACATATCTTTGATTAATTGCAGAATTAATTATCATTGTAACCTGAATGGGTGCCATTTCCAGTGAGCCATAACATGATGAAACCATTAACGCCTATACAATGTTGCGAATAGGCATTCGACTCCTATCCAACGTCCAAATACCCCATTTTGTGAATCAGAGCTTATCGAATCAATTGTTGATAACATAAAAATGATATTTTGTATCTGTGAAAAAGATTACTGAGAAGCATCTTAAAGCATCGGCAAGGGGATAGCGCCTATAGTGCTATTATCTTCTGCTGTGCTGCTTAGTGCTTTAGGCACTTCTAGTAAATCAAGTTTAATATTTCGACGGTATCAAACGGTTACTGGACCTTAGGGTTTCAAATGTGTATTGCTCATGGTGTTGGTAAAACGTATGCACCAGCTCTCATTGTCTGCTTTTGGCCATTCGTCTTCGCTAGCCAACCTTGTCATGAATAGGAGGTTTTTTCATTTGTCCTGCCTACCCACTGGAGATTCCGCGAAGAAGTATTGTTCTGAAAAGATACATTTTTGAATCCAACCAATTTGTAGTTAGACATGAAAGGTTGATTTGAAAGTGACCTGTCATGGAAACCATTTCCCCTGAGCGATAACGGAAGAATGTTGGTTGTGGATACGTCTATGCAACGCCGACTTTTGACATCTATCCAAAGTCTATTTTCCGACCTGTATTCGACGTTGCACCAAAGAAGGATGATCTAAGGCATGGGACTTTGACTAGCACTTTTGTTAACTAGCAACTATGTGCTTATTTGCATGACTGAAATTAGACAGACATTAGTTACAAAGGTGACACTGCAGGAGAAAACCAATTTTACAAAAGCAACAACTATGCGGTGTGCAATGATGTGGTGTGGACTCACGGGGCAAACAACATACTGACATGCCTCAGTGACTGCGCTAGTGAGGAGGAATGTGCGCATGCGTACACTACAACCTCGGATTGTGTGCTGTGTATTTTACTGACATTAATAAAATAACCAATACTGTTCACAGTGATAACATTTCTGGCTCTGCTTATGTTTACACGAAAATCATACGTGTTGTAGCATCTAGCAAACGATCGAATTGAAATCTAGCACCAGTTGAATATGGAAATGGTGGTACTTATTTTAGTGACGAAAGTTTGGCAGAAGGAAGAACACTAACTGGATTGCGATTCGGTATCTGTGATGGTAAGTCATATTAGAGTGTAAGTCTTCAAGTGGCAATGTAAATCTTCAACGAAATGCTTCAAATAATTCAGTCTTTTATAAAAACTCGAATGATTCAAACCACATAAAATATGAAAGATATGTTCACCAGTACTGTACCTAAAATTTACCTTAACTCTGGGCAACTACTAAAGAACTCAGGAAGCATATAACTTAACCTATTGAGTTTATTAGAAAGGGTTGATCATCATCCATATGTCTGATTTGGCATTTGCAACTACACCCAGGGTCAGTGTCAGAGTGCCAGCATAAGTACTGTGCAAAATTTAAGCATTAACTAGAATATGCGGCATCTGTTTTTGAATTGACGAGTGGTGATGGGTGGGCGGGCGACTCAGTTATCAACAGTTTTCTGGCGAGTAAGGTAATGTTCTGTAAATTCCAGTCTGTATTATTCTCGCATTTTCCGCTTTCTATTCACATAATTTCCGAGGGTAAGCTTTAAAAAAACTGACGTCTGAGTAATGAATCTCACTCGAAATATAAACGTACATCCTGTGCGTTTCCAAATGGTAACATTTTTTTTCCGCACCTAGCTTTAATCTAAACGAACATTGTGTGTTTTTCTTTCTTGACAATGTAGGGGGATCCTGAGTGACAGAGAGATCTCAGCACATCTCCTCCCCCAAAGGAAGCTGCAGGAAAAAGAATGTAATCCTAATGATTGGCATATAGCAGTACCAGTACTTGCAGCATTCGTTATATGTGACCCCTGTCAATTTAAAACCGAATTGCAAACGTCACGCATGTGAGTAGTGGTGCAATAATTATTATTTATTCAAAACCAGCTTAAGCACTTTGGTGTATGTATGTCCGTGCCCAATGCCTGGAGATTTTTAATTGGTTCACCCTGGAATACATATATTCTATGAAATGTGTAAAAGCCATTTGCCTGATGTTGCAACCAAGAGGCAGCAAAAACGATCTGACAGCTACCGACTGGGGCATAATAAGAAAAATTTTTCATTTCTTACCAACCCAGCTGCGATAGAAAGCTTCATTTTGCAATGCATTCAAACGAATTTATTAGTTGATGTATAATAAAATAAATATTAAAAACTAAGGCAACAAAAGAACTGATATCGTTGGAACAAAATAATCAAACTGCGTGTTTCTGCGTGCTTTCCTGTATTTGTTCTTTTTAAATATGTTCATTTATTTGCACGTCCGGCTAGTATTCAAATAGAAAAATCAATAGTCACATAGCTAAGTTATATAACATAACGCAGTGTAGAGCATTTCGTACAACGTCTTTCAGTTTCAGTTTCGATTACTAAATATTACATTTTGTATGTATAGGAAAAACATTGAACTATCGTGCTTCCAGCTTTTACGCACGACTAGCTTAACGGGTTATACCCATTCACATTCCTCAAATTTGTAACTAAATGACGCAAAATGAGTATTTAACAATAGTCAAATGCATACACTGTCTCTCTAAAATTTATGCAAATGGTTAAAATGTTATGTATATTTTATGAAAGCTTTAGTTTCTTCCTTCACTATATTTAGTTCGAATCTACAAGCTGTATCGCAGATGCGAATGTAACTTTTTGTGGTAAATTTTAAAAAGTACGTTTTACATGTTCTTTTCTGCTTCTCTCAAAATGGCTCGGTTGATTTTGACGTGTGAAGTTTCCCTCAATCGGTGGGGTAGTGCGCTGTTACGTTTGTAATTTACGTGACTCGGTCCAAGTAAATTCGTTACAAAGATTTCAGTTCTTGTTTTGCTTAATAAAACCAAAGCTTTTTTGCGTCGTGCAACAATCTTTGTTAATGCAAAAATTGTATAAGTACTTGGACGATGATATCGTATAGTGATGAATAAGGAAATAATGCAATTCTTTTACGAGTAGAGTATGTTTGGCATTTTTCATTAAAACATAACTAGTAAGAAATTTTATTACAAGAAGCATGTTGATATTTATCTTAATTATTTTATCGAAACTCTGTTTAGCGGCTGCGCCATATATTTGTGGATATTATGCATTCTACGATGGCGAGATACAAATTCTTAGGGACCACCATGGAGATGAAGGTTTAGAAGTGCTCCTAAGTTTTGCAGCTAATAAGGTAGTCACTGGCGTAAATGTTTACCATGATGACTTGCGGAAGGGACTCACAATACACACAACCCGTGCCACATATGGTCACTATGGAGTGCCCAGTGGCACTCTCGCCGGTTACCGTGGCAACCATCTGCACTATAATAACGGCAAAGCTCGAGGTGTATGGACTATCTTGGTTTCCATTTCACATCTTGCGTCATCTAGTTATAACTCTTCTGGTGACTTTGCAATAACATTGTATAATTTGCCTAATTTTGAAAGTTAAACTGTATTACACTTTTATATTTTAAAATATCATTCATGTGATAAAAATTAGATAAATTTAAGATTCATAAGATGTTATGCACGTCTTTCTTCTGATAATTTAACGATCTGGATGTTCTGTATCTGAATTTCCCTTTCTTGTTCATTTTAACATTTCCCGTTTGCCAAGGTATGCCCTCGCTACAGATTTCTATGGCAATTATGTGTAAACACCTATCACCCCCGCTTTTGCACGTTACCAAACGTCGGTACTGGCACCAGCTTTTAGTGTGTCAACATCTATACTTCTCGCTTCGATACAACGGCGCCACCCCTCGGTACCGGCACTAGTTATTAGTGTATCAACACTTATAAACCTCGATTGTATACCACAGCTCCAACCTTCAGTTGTGGCACTACATTATAATGATTAAGTTCCAAATATAACGCAGATATTTAAAAGGTACCAAGGTTTTTGTTTGGGTTATGCTGAAAGAACAAATGGTTTTAATAGCTTCAACAATGTCACACTAGTAGGCTAACATTGGTTACAAGACTGACGATATTATTCACAAAAATACTCTAAAGTCTAATTCGGTAAACTGTCTTACATTTAGGAAAGCCAAAAGTACAATGAGTTTCTGAATTTGCATTAACAAATATAATATTAAACGTGGAATAAAAGAGGATGATGTATTTTCTTCTTTAAGATCTTTTACATTGAGCAATCACTTTCAAGTAATAAATGTGATAATTTATATTAATAAAAAGATTAATTCGTGCACACACTTTGATTTCCATATAGAAACCACACATCTGTGATTCTTATAATTGTGTTTTTGTTATTTTCGTACAAAACATTAATTGCTGAAAGCACAATTTAAGATCGATTTCTCCTCTTAAAAACATTAATACACTTTATTAAATCCAGTTTTTAACTTGAATTTATGTTCCTGACAATCTGGTCGATTAGTTTTCTTAATAGTGTTAGATGAGATAAATGACTTGTTTTTACAATAAACTGAATTGACCTGGCATGCTTTGAATTGACCCAGTAAACATTTCTCAAATGCTTTCACGGTATGCACTGCGACTCCGACTTGATTACCTGGATATGGAAATCATCCATCTAACTCAGGGTGTTTATAAACATATGAAGCTAATACTTTGTTCTACCACCAAAACTTCTCATGTAATTTAATTTTTGTTGTCACAGACTAAATTGTAAAAGGTAAAATTGACACCAAATTTTCTTTTCCTTTATTTTAACACTGAATTAAAATTGTGACATAGATGAAAATTTATGTTAAAAATATAAATCATAAGTCTTAACTGGAACACAACAAGACGCAAAATATATGAATATCAGGATCTTGTAAGTTGCTTTGCACGTGCTTTTGACAAATATTCATAGAAATCAACTTTATATAAATCCTTCGGTATCGAATCACAGAACTCTCATGCAGATTGACTGCATAATGACCTCACCCCCAAGATTGCCATTCTAGATTGTTATTAAGCCAAGGCCCAGATGTCTATACAACGTTGCTCGATGGACGTTGTTCCGACTTCCATTTCCAACCTTTAGGCAACGCAGATCAAATGCTTACTGGGAAATTTTCAAATGTTTTTCAAAGGGATGGTCGAAAGCCTGATTGGCTTTAATTTTGAATTCCGTGATAGGTAATCTAGCCCATCGCATTGGCTTAACAAAGGCAATTGGAACAAACGTCAATCTCCTGCTTTCCATCCGGAGCTGGGATCGAACTCGAGAACTTGGGATTACCATACCGACGCTCTTACCAACTTAGCTAACCGTCACCCCTAACATTTTCAAAGTTAATTTATGGTTATTTGAAATAGTTTCTGTGATGAATTAGTACAGCTTTGCGGTTGCTACTGGTCAAATATAAAATAATATTCCAAAACATTCTTCCATGAAAAGCTAAGCTCTAAGTTTTATAATGGCACAGTATTTGAATCCTCGCACATATATTTCTTTTGTTCGAGGTATATTTGTCCTATAATTTGGACGGGACGTTTGCATGTTAAATATGTCCACTGAAAGGAAACTACTGAAGATTACCTTCTCGAATTTAGATAACAGTAACGATCAATTTCTCGAATTTAGATAATAATAAAATGTGGTCATAATCCAAGGGCTTCGAATGACGAAAGATGAAAATATGGCCGAAAAAAACTGAATATTTTTTTACCGATTGCATTTCCATAGTATTTTGTTAAAATTACGTCATACACAGGAAATGATGCTAAACTGAAAAGATTCTACTTTGTATTGGAAATTGTAATGATACAAACGTTGTGCCTATTTGAAATCAATAGCTTGTACGTCGAAACATTAAGAGTGTATAAACACCAAGCTCACAACCAATCAAAATTTTTTTCACATTATCGCCCGGAAATTGAAGACATGACCAGTCCTAAATAAATAAATTTAGGCTATAAAATAAGAGAAATTTCATTTCCCCCTATTTAAAAAATACTCCTAGAACTTGACTTCATACATATTCCCTATTACCCATTTATCAAAAGTCAATGTATTTTGATGGAAGGCTAACGACCACAATGCTTTTCTTAATGTTTTCCAAATGTGTGTACTCAACTCATTTGCTAAGAAATAAAACATACATGTGGTAAATTTATTTATTTCTCAAGATCATTAAAATAACCTCGCGACAAATTCTGTTGCCGTGCAACATTTATATTTCACATATTTTGGTTAATGTATACTTCGCCATATTTTTGGGTGCAACGTAATTAAATGTAAGAACATCTCTGGGTATTGGATTTCTCAGGAATTTGTCAAACCTCATCTGATTGTTGGATATTACATCCTTTTGAATCAACTTTCTTTATTTTGGAACGTGTTATTTATGGGGTGCACAAAATTACTACCCGTCAGTGGAAATTATGTTATTTAATTTTATCGGAATTGCGGAAAATAATTGTGACTTGGATAACATAAAAAGTGTTTAGAGAAAGAAATGAAAATTTTCTGGTGTATTATTTAGAAATAAATACCTGTTGCAGCGCGAATATCTTGAACGTTTTACTCATTTATGCCGCGATGATACCGATGTTCCAAACTTACATTTACGTATCAAAGCAGTGCTTCTAAAAACGTTTTTAAAGTAATCGCCAGTCTTGTGTCATTGTTATTATCCCCGATTTATACAGCTTCCCAAATTGGATTCAAAATTTACGTTGTAACGATAAATGTATGCTTTTGAGTGTTGCTCTTTAATAAAGTTGTATCGAGGACAACATTTGTCAGTAGAGTGCGTAGCACTTTTTTTATTATATACCTACAAATATTCATGAGCTCCTGGCAAAGTATAGGGCAGAAATTAGGCCGACTTACCATAAAAATGTAAAGACAACTGCTAAGACAAACTTAGCACGTGTCCTCGGTTTACATACTTCAAATAGCAATGAACATTAGATATTTAGAATCGCGAGATCTTTTCTCATTTATATTTCTTTCACCTGTCAAAGAGCTGATCCATTTCTTTGGATTATTAATGACAAAAGTCATGAATAACAAGCCCATATCTTTAGCAAAGCCGAGTTCACTCTAACTAAGTTTTTATCTTCTGTAGTATTTGTTATTTATGTCTGTTATACTGTTCAATAAAGACTTAAAATATAAAAGGCCAGGAAGAAAAGTTTCTGATTCCAATTTCTAACAAATGTGATCTGATTGCTTGTCGATCTTTTGTTTTGGTCTTAAAAATTTTAATGAAAATCTGAAAACGTATATATTATATAACACTTATATTATCTTTTTTACTTAAATGGTTTGAAACCAGACCAGAGAGTATGTTTTCTATAATTTTGTTACGTGACCGGGCGATGAGAAATAAGAGTATATTTTTACTCTTCTTTTTCAGTATTCTCTTCCAAGCTATCTAAAATGCCAGCGCATTCCAGAGGGATAAAACAATATTTGCTTGATTGTTTGTACGAAGGTATATCATTTTGTGTTATAGTCATCTAATGTAAATTTAGAATACAACGAAGGTAATATATACTCAATTAAGTGTCGTAAAAGGCTATATTTGAAATCCGTGACAATATTTAAATAAAACATTCATAAAGTTAAACTAATGTAAAATATGATAATAATATTATAGAATACTGGTTACAAATATAACACCAAGAAAGAAGGTAAATCGGCTATATTACTGAAATACAAACGGGAGGAAAGAACACACTGCATAAAACAACTGTGTGAGTTCATTGTTTTTTTCTACGAAAAGTTAATTAATAATCAGAAAAAGCAGAAACCATAAAGAAGTAATGTTTGTAATGATTTTTATTGTTTTTCAGTTCAATTTTTCTAATTCAATAATCGGAAAAGCATCTCACGGGAGATTACAGACCGGATCATTTGGTCATAGGGAACGGTCTTGAGGAATTCCAATGCGACATATTTGGTTGATTATGAGGATGAGGATGCATTGTGTATAGCAGAGGAATACTGAATAATATGGTTATCCGCAATCCGTGTATTAAGTGCTGATCGGGAAGAAGCTGGACTACATAAAACCTCAACAAATGTCATCCGTGCGAGCATTGCCTTAGGAAAAAATTGCTGAAAGAATCTAAATAGTGTATTAACCGCTGAGGAAGAAAAGTCTGGATACGAATCAAATTTACTAGAATTTATGTCTGACATCACACCCTCAGTTGTGGTAAATGACCATGTTCTTAGATTAGAAACAGACCGTTACGTGATACTTCAATTCTGGAAACGTAGAAACGACGTTAACCTATTTGCACGTGGTTGTTGATAATTACTAACTCTGCCCTTACTTTGCCGGAGTAAAAATTGCAATGTTTTGATAGCATAATGGAGCCACAAAGGCAGTAGATCTGCTTAAGGGCATGCGGTACGTATTTGGAAGCACTAGTAACACAATTAACGAATTATCCAAGCGAGACAATAAAAGCTTATCTCCGCCCCTGCCACCCAGATCCCATCAAATAAAGCCATTCGAATGTAACTTTGCTTTCTCCTGTTGTGCATTTTATCTCCTTACATACTGATCAGCTTGGCAGAACATTGTTTTCTTAACCAGGACTAACCAATTATTTCCGAGTAACAAATAAACGAACAGCGGCACTACTGTTTCTATTTATAGGCAAATTTTAGACAGACTATATGCGTTATTAAACAATCTGTGTGGATTTCAGTAAAATGTTATTAGATTTGAATTTGATAATAAGACGTAAGTAAAACTATAATTCCCTTCAGAATTCATAAGTCACTGGGAATGAGTGTTGCAGTAACAGACAAGCAATCCTTTGCTAATTATTGTGTTAATTGACTGACACGGACACTGCAATGTGTGACGTATTGTCATTAGCCGACATTTGATTAACATTAATTAGCACAGGCAACGACACATTGGTGGGAGTAAAAAAGGAAACTTTGTTGCCAAACACTTTACACTTTTGGACTAAAACTAACTTTGACAATGAGAAGGAAAACAGGGGTTGAGTAGTAACCGTCCAACGGCGGAGTCCTTGTAAGCTCAATATTCATTTTCTTTTGAAAGAGGAGAAATGAGCTAAAATGCTGATATGCAATACTTGCTTGGGGTAATCATCGCTCAAGTGTCCGTCCCGGGGTCTACCCTTCTTTGCTGAGGAGTATTATTCCGGACCCCGTAAAATTACATTCACAAAGAGAAACTTTATCCGCGAAAAATACTGCAGTTTCGACAAATGCGTTGACTTTGGACAACTAGCCTTCGAGGCTCGGAGTGACTACAAGTAATACATAACTTAGTCACTCGACCCAGTCGGTGAGATTCAAAGTGTAAAGGCAGCAGGCCCACTGTTTCAAGCAACATAAAATTTACCTCCGACCATGGAGCAATTGGAACCCTATATATAGAATTCAAACAAGAATTCCTTCCCAGAAAAAGTGCATTAAACATGGATCAGAAAACTAAAGCGATGATTAAAGCTATGAACCCGTAGTACTTTGATTGGAAAATCAATGCAAACAGATCCCCAAATCAAAATATCTCTGGAATCAAGCTGCTCATTGGAAATGACATAATGTAAACACGACTCGTTCCATCTGTGATGACTTTTGGTGAAATTAATCACTGCAATATTGAATTAAATACAATAAAAACTTAAAATTTAGAAAGACAATGCATAAGTAGGTCGTCTAAACAATTATAATATTCGGCGCAAGATAAGTTCTCAATTTTGCAACAGTTAAAAAGACCTGTAAAATCTGTAACTGTTGTGTTCATCAACGGAATGAATTCCCTCTTAATAAATTCTTGATAAATTAGAAACTGATACTAGTTATTATCTTGACCTAACAGTACGACCACGCTTTTAATCTTTGGAATTTTTATTTACGTGTCGTTTAATTATATTTAAATGCGTGCCTCCCTTTATGTTTTTAAAATTGTAAAATTAATTTTTTGATCTCAAAAATAAATCTTTACCATTAAAATACAATAGTAAAATATAAATTAATGAGATCTACATTAATTTATTGTTATCTTTAATCATATGTTGATACAAAAATGGCGTTAAATGTTAAAATTGCATTCCATAGATTAAGTAGCAAATATTTACTATGATTATAAAAATTTGTGGTGGCAAAACCTGGATTTCAATATAAATTTATATTTTGCTTTACATGAAATAAGCCAGATGTTTTAACTTTATCATTTTCTAATCATATATTAACAAGTATAAAGTTTTTTTCCATTCAAACATTTGTGGATTTATCATTACATATGAAATATTGGAGATTGTCACTGAATTTTGAAATAACCTTTCTGTCATCCTAAATGTGTTTCAAACAATAAGTTGGCAAGTATCTTATTATTTGTTATGTGTGAAGTCTCTACTGTTACCATAAATTAATTAAGCGCTCAATAGTATTTATGTCTCGTCTTCTGCTGATGTCAATGCATGCATGAAAGCAGCAGTCTGCTGTAAGATAAAATACTCTTTGTAGGAAACTGGAGCAAAATTAATGGAACGCTGTAACTCTGTTACCATAATAGAAGTATACTCACACAAACATAGTTAACTCCTAATAATCATGCTTTCTATTACCCACAACTATTACAAAACATAAGCTTCAGTTATAAATGCCTTCAAAATTTCGTAGAACTCGATACGTAAAACGGAGCTTCAGTATCATGGAACTAGTTCTATAAAAGAAGAATGGATTCTTAACACCTGACTAACATACCGAAACATTGGCAACATATTGACCAAGTCACGAAGCAAATGCGGCTAGATTCACTTGAAAACATTAATGAACATTATAAAAGCATTGTAGTTTCGCAAACAAACTGATTATACCGCTGGTATATATCTTATTGTGTTTATTTGAAATTTTACCTTTCAACTAATCTTTACCAAAATACAAAAAAAAATACTAGAAGCCTGTTAGGGAATTACCTGCAGAGCGTTCCTGTTTGTTAAATTTCAAAACAAATGCTTAAAAGAGTATTTGTATTTATTTGCCTTAACCTTCATGTTGACAAATTTTGGCTATTCTACTTAAAAATACTACAAATCGGTTGTAAGACGTTTTGTTATAATTCCTGTCAAATATTAAAGTTATTGAACAATAACTGCAACTTTATCCTATTTGGCCAAATTGTTACACAAAACACAATTCTGGTGGGAAATCGCCCATGGAATATTTTTGTAAAATTTTAAAGGACTAAGAGAGGACTGATAAGAATAACAGTAGCATGTTTTTGTAATATTTAACCACTTAAGTTTTGATGTGATTGTGTGATGAGTAAAACTTTCTATCTTTATTGATAGGAAAATAACACTCATATTAAGGTTTTCTGCATAGATGTATTTCCATGAGCAAAAGGAGAGGTAAATCAAGATATAAACCCTCAGTGACTGCAAATTACCCAGGCACGAATGGTTATTATTTGTTCCCTGGCATTTCACCCAGGCACGAATGGTTATTATTTGTTTCCTGCTTAGTCGATTGGTCAAAACGCAATATCACAGAGAGTTCTCACGTTTTCTAAGCCCTTGCGAACCAATATAATTTTTTATGGTAAAAGTCACAAAACAAGGTCAGATAATACACCAAAAAAGCGGGATCAGAACACTCTGGTCCCAAAGAAAGGCCTTTCACAGAACCTTCATATAATGCAAATCTGCAAATAGAATTGTTTTAATTCATAATTAGAGGTTGTGACATCAGTTACAAAATATACTAAGCCCGTGGTTATGCTATAATAAATTGGCTCGGTGATAAACATATAATGCCATTCTAATGACATATAATGCCATTCTAATGACATATAATGACACTATAATAGAATGCACCCACACTGGCACAGGCTCTGTGTATTACCGCCGCATGGGTGTATTTTACAGGTCTTAGAAGCACTATTAATAAAACTATAGAAATAGCCAAGGCCAATTTCAGTTTGTAAATAATACATGAAGACAATGAGACAAGTAGAGCATTAATGCGTCGCACACAGACTACCCCCAAAATGAAAGGTAGCCGAATGGGTGAATAGATAGTCAAAACATAATTTGCAAACCTGTCTGCCTGAACATGTGAGCGTTCGGCTTGTTTTTGTGGATAACAGATTGTCATTAACGACGAGATTCGAATGGATGAATAGCTAAATTGTTAAAGTATAGGTTGTAAACCTATTGGGCTGACCCTATTGGCTTATTGGTGTGGGTAACATATTGTCATTAACGACGAGGGCCGTCAGCCGCCTTATCTCTATATATAACTGATCATCAGAGCAGAACAGTGTTGTCATTGCCACAGCAAACGCGGTAACGATATTTATGAAGAATCTACAGAAAAAAGACTAGGATATCATATATAGTATTATACTAGGGTAATATACTGCAATATTATTAGCTAAGCGACTAATAAACCAACAGCCGTGCTATATACATTTTATATTTAAACGGTGTATATAGACAAATTTAGAGACAGACTGTCAATCATTAAAACCGTTTGTAGGCTTAGTAATATTTGAGTTAGATCTGATAATAAGAATTAATTAATTTTTTTAATTATTACCGAAACTGGATATATGGTAAATGTTTCAGTGCGATCACTGACACAAATAAAGACATTATTATTTGTCACATTTCCTCATTATTTCCTTATAATTTAAAATTTTTATAAGTAAATTCAAAAATTTTGAAATTTTGATTTTTTAAATTTAAAATAGTTTAGGACGTTTGTAAGAGCACATCAACAAAATGGGTAGCGACGTTACGTTTGCACAAGTGAAAAAACAGTGTTTGAAGAATGGGGTATTGTATGAAGACCCAGACTTCCCAGCTGTTGATGCCAGTCTATTCTTCAGTAAGAGACCTCCACGCCCCTTCGTCTGGAAGAGACCAAAGGTGAGGTTATCTTTTTAGTATTTTTATTTTTTGCTCTTTTTGTGCGAAATATTTTATAGAAATAAATTACATAATTGCCTTATGGATGCATAATATCTCAAGAGCTTACCCCACAGGATAAAATAAGTGTGGTACATTTTTACAACCAAATTTTTGCATTAATTTAAATACATAGTACGAAGTCAAATATGTATAAGTCATACATGTTTGGCAGGAAATTGTTCCGAATCCACAATTATTTGTTGGAGGGGGCTCCAGAATGGATGTCGTACAAGGAATGCTGGGTGAGACTTATTTTGTTCTTTATTTCAGCAGGAAAAGGGAAATTCGTTGCAGTGAATATTAATAATAATTTAATCGTGTCGAATTATGAAAATGAAGGAAATTAACAGGTTCAGAATTATAATAGGAATTAATAATAATGGTTGAAATTCTCTTGAGAGAGGGTATTTTAAATGTTTTAATCATCTCAAATTTTGAATAGGAAATTGCTGGCTCTTGTCTGCCATGTCCTGTCTCTGTGGCAACGACGTCTACTTCAGAAAGGTGGTGCCGACTGATCAGAGCTTTACAAACGATTATTGTGGAGCGTTTGTGTTTCAATTCTGGCGTTTTGGAGTGTGGCGTGAAGTTGTTGTGGATGATCGTTTGCCGACATACAATGGAAAGCTGGTTTTTGTACATTCGCCGGAAAGGAACGAGTTCTGGGCGGCCCTGCTCGAGAAGGCATATGCTAAGTAATCAATACATACATCTATAATACATTAATAAATGTCGCACTTTGCTCTAGAAAGATTACAAGCATTTTTTCCATAGAAATTCAAAGCGTAACATTTGCATTAGTTGATTCTTTATAAGAAGTATACCTGTAACAAATGTGATATTCTAAGATAATCAAATGTTTTCGAATGCCAAGAACAACCCCAACAAACATCTTGACGCCAGAATAACGTCGGGCTGACGTCGTGAACCGACGTTTTTGACATTAAAATGACGTGTTGTTTTTTTTATTGCACATGAAATGGTCTCGACGTCGGATTTTCAATGTCAGAATGATTTTTCGTTGAAACGCACATTGCAACTCAAGACTCTAATCGGCTTTTCTAGTCCTCTTGACCACCTTGTTGAACATCACCAACAGCCTCTTAACTAACAAACGCGCTCCCCGTCCTTCACTGTGTTTAACACATCTGACTGTGATATATAGCTAAAAAAACTGTAACATGGTCCATGGTCATATATTTCTATTGCAAATGGAGTCGAAAGAGATGTGGCAGGTCAAAAAAAATTTCAGAAAATATGAGATATTGCTAAATATACCAATGAAGATTCTATTTACCTTCGAAACATGTGTTTTCGTTCAACATCCAACATTTTAGAATGTTCGGAACCCGTCAAGAATTTTTAAGTTGTTTTTTTAAGTTTGCTTTGAATTTTTAAACACAAGAAAAAATTAAAATATTACAACAGTTGGTTTACAAGTAGAAAGTATTGTTTTCAACGCATGAAGTGTACAAAGAGCATTTTCGAACGGTGTTCCTAAGTACTCAAGACCATGACTAAAGGCAAGGACATTACATCAGAGAATACCGGATGATTGAAAACATGGCACAGATAATTTAAGCTCCTGTACCTGTGACAAACACAGCAAAAAATTGTGATATTTTTGTATAATGTTAAGATCAACTGTATACCGAAACGTTTATTACAGTTGGCACCGCACCAATTGAAACGTAACTACCGCTTAACTAACGCATTGCGCTCCCCTTCAGACATCGCGAAAACTCCAAAGACTGGGACAGAGAACTTACGGACACACAACAATACTCCTTGCCACATCCGCACCATTTGTGATATAACCTTTCTAATGGGAGCATTGGTTGTCTTGGAACATGCCGAAAATAGTATCGGAACGGAGACGCTCTCAGGCCATATATGTTGCCACCAAATCCGACCTTTTAAAAGTTCAAATTTTGTTGTGTTGTATTTGCTGGGACAAGTCGCAAATACAGCAAATTGATACTTGTAAGTCATCTCCAAATATACCTCACACTTAAACGCCTAATGCAAGTCACCTGTAGATAAAATAGAAAGGAATAATGGTCAGTTGCTACCTGAAAACGCAACAAAAACAGCAACATTTTTTGCCTAACCTATGCTTTTACAACATAAATGAGGCTAAAATATTTGCGTTCATTCATTGGGTTCATGTGTGTCTGTTCACTAGAATGTGTGGATCATATGAGGCGCTTAAAGGTGGGCAGACATCTGAGGCCATGGAGGATTTTACAGGCGGAATATGTGAGAAGTACGACCTGAGTAAAAGTAACGATGTCTTTACCACTATGAAGAAAGCCATGGGCAAACAGTTCTTCATGTCATGTTCTATTGAGGTGACGTTGAAAAAAGTTGTTGTTTATTCAGTGTTTGGGTTAAAAATCAAAAGATATAAAAAATGCAGCATAAAGCAATAACTGACTGTAATTGAAATTGTAATAAAATATATCACAGTGATTAAGAGAAAAGTACTTCAATTACTTTAATTGTCATATCTATATATAATTTAAGAATATTTTTGATATAAGAAAATTTTAAATTACCAGAAACACCCAATTATTTATTAGTTTTTTTTGTTGCAGGCAATGTTTTATAAACAACAGATGTTTATTAAATAAAACAAGTATTTTTATTTTAGGCAAAACCGAATGAAATTGAGGCGAAGCTAGACAATGGCCTAATAAAAGGCCATGCTTACAGCGTTACCGGCGTGAAGTCCGTGAGTGTCAAATCCACTGTTATCCAAACATTTTTACAAAAATGTACGGAGATTGAATTTTTTTAAGACTGCAAAACAGTGTGATAGATACACAGATTGATATATTTATGAATCGACTGGTAGAATGATTAACAGAAAGGAATATGCACCGATCAATCGTTTCTATGTGCATAATAAATGATAAGAAACGCTGCTTTACTATACTAAGGTTAATGTCAATTGAGTTTTTTTTTTTTATAAAAAATTCCTTGGAGCAGTGTTGCTTTGATTATGCTTATTGTGTTAAAGTTTGAAGTGAAAACAATCAAAGTAGACGCAGTGCGCGTTCGCAATCCTTGGGGAAATGAGAGGGAGTGGAACGGCGCCTGGAGCGATAAGTAATAACCTAGAGCCAGTTACTGTGTGATATGTTTTTCGCTTTCAAATGATGTCATTGTTTGACACAAGGCACTGAAGGTGCTGAGATATGTAACAAGAAGAAAATAAAATTATTTTGCGTTGAAGCTTGTTCAGAGTATTTCGCTTCAAAATAACTAACATCAAGGAAAATTTAACGTAATAAACTTCCGAAAATTTGGCACTTGATAAAGATGCATTTTGATTTCCATGGTTTCAGTTCTAATGAGTGGAAACAGTTGAGCGACACACAGAAACGTAGCATCGGTCTTACTTATGACGATGATGGAGAGTTCTGGATGTCATTTAAAGATTTCGCAGCGAATTTCACCAGCGTGGAAATTATGCGTATTCCTCCACCGGAATATACTATTTCTGCTTTTAACGGAAGTTGGGTGAATAATGTCAGTGCTGGCGGCTGCAGAAACTTTCCCGGTAATGAAAGAGAAAAAATTATAAATAAAAATTAAATGAAAATCCAGGAGATTGATTGTTGTTCTATAAAAGTAACCTACACCACTCAAAATTAGATATTTAATTTAAGAAAAGTAACTGAAAACCTCAAGATGAAAGATAAACTACTCTAAGCAAATACAATGCATGCTGTAAAACTTACGCATATTGTTGATGCATTCTCAGATACATTCTACACAAACCCACAGTTTAGAATAAAAATAACGGAAAAGGAAGACAATGGAGAAATCACCATTGCACTGATGCAGAAAGGTCGCAGAAAGCTGAAACAACTTGGAGCGATGAATCTAACGATTGGAATTGCAATTTATAAGGTCATTTTTGCTTTAGAACATATGAATATTGTTTTAGAGTGTTATTCACAAGAAACTTTACAATCAGAATTTGTTTAGATGTTCAATACGTATAAAATTGTGTTTTATTTGTTTTAATTGTGCACCTTTGGACATTTGAGTATGCATTATAGACAAGAGAAATTCATGAATTTTTGCAGCATGAATTGTTTTTTTTTCCGTCTTTTGCTCATAATCTATAACATCTTATAGATAAATATTGCGTGTATTTTTAATGAGCTTGGAGTCTGTTCTCAGAAATGTGCTGCTTAATGATTGATTTATTATGCAAATAAACATTATTCTCAAGTTAGCACTGAATCTTGTTTGATATTTGAGTTATGCGAGAGTATTATAGTACATTACAGAACTAACCATTTCTTAGCTAAACTTATGCAACTTGTTCAAGTTCCTGGGTTTACTTTTTTGTAAGGGCTTGTAATTCTAGTTGTGATTGTTTTAAATTATAATTTTAATAATGGTTTAACTGGACACACAGTTTTGATTTAAGGAATTAAAATAATGCTTTCTTTTCTTCCTCTTTAGCTTGAAGACGATTATAAACAATATGAAGACAACGGAAAGCTCAACAAGGATTACTTCCTTTACCACAAGTCGTCAGCGAGATCGGAAAACTTCTTAAATGGTCGTGAAGTTACGGACACATTTAATCTTCCAAACGGCGAGTACTGCATCCTGCCAAGCACCTTCAAGAATAACGAAGAGGGTGATTTCTTGCTTAGAATCATAACCAAATCATCTAACACTACCAGGTATATCACCAGTTCTGTTTTTGTTTTATTACGTTGCTATACAGCGTATAATTGTCCTTAATATTTACACATTTAAGAAACTGTACATTGTAGCAAATATAAAAAGTAAAAGCAATATTAAAATAATATTTGAGAAGTTGTCAGTATTGGAAAAGGGTAAACGTTTTGTGTATGATTTGTGCAGCTGAGAGCTAGTTGGACTTGCATTAGGTTTAAATCAATATCAAGTGCACTTCTCACAATAGAGAGATAAAAATCAGTTTTGCCCCCCCCTAGAAAATTCCATAGCGTTATGTCATTGTATGTGTGTTGCATGGCAACTTCCATTATGTAGTGCAAAAGAAATTTCATCATAAACATTCCTTAATGTCGCGCTGCTTTATTCTCTGAAGCTAGGCTATCAAAAGCTGTGTGTTTAAATTTACACATGCTTCCTTTATATGGGAATGCATTTTAGTCAGAGCCTTGTTGTAATGCAGTAAGCATACTTCAAGTATTTACCACAATAGTTCAATGTTAGATACGTTTAATTGGTAAATAATGATCACATATACTTGCAGTGAAATGCAAAATGCATGTAACAAGTAAATACATAAAGCTTCTCTTTATTGTAGCGGAGAAGAATCAACATATGAACCTAAGGTAAAATTAACTTCAACACTTATTCAAAATTCAACAGACTAAATCACTGTCTCTGGGTGTGATCAAATACATATCAAGTAAAATGTTAACGTTTTGCCGTTTTGCAGATAATTTCTACTCACAAATTCAAATACCAGAATCTTTTCGTGATGTTATTTCATTATGTTTGCAATAGAAGATTGTGATTGTTTTTTTCTAAGCAAACAGCAACAACAACAACAACAACAAATATGGAGGACAAGTTCAAGGCATTTTTTGACAAGGTGGCGGGTGTTGACGGCGCACTCGACGCATTCGAGCTCCAGCAGGTTCTCAACGCCGCGCTCAAGTCAGGTCTGATACTATCGTTATGTTACTCCGGTCTAATCCTTGAGTCTAGGACAAGTCCCTACTTGACAAGTCCCTACTTAGGACAAGTCACTACTAGGATTTCTCCCTTCTTTTTATTTTTTTGTGTTCATTTAGAAGCATAGTTGGTACATACTCGCCTTTTCTGTTGATTGAATTCACATCAAAAGACGTTTGAAAGAGAGGTTAAATAGTAGAGTAGGGAGAAATCTTAGCAGGGACTTGCCCTAACTATGGACTTGTCCTGTTCCCCTAAACCTTAGAAGAATCGATCAGAATTGTAATAGTCACAGAAATTTCAAAATTCAAGAATTAATATTGAAATACAATATATATATATATATATATATATATATATATATATATATATATATATATATATATATATATATATATATATATATAGTTTATTATACATATGTTTCCTTTTTAGAACTAGGGGGTGCTGACATTGAAGTTGATACATGCAGAAGCCTCATATCGTCAACAGATGTATCCTTCATTAGTAAATGATAATTTTGTCATAAAATGTGTCAAATGTGCCGGAAACATCTATGGAGCAGCGTATGTCATGAACATTCCCGTCATAACTGTATTGGCTTACACATTTTCGACTGCACTTAAGAGGTGGTTAAAAATTTTCTATCAGGCGTCGAAATTTGCTGGAGAAAACAATTTTATTAAGTTTTATTTATTAACCATGGCAGCGTGACCGATCAGGAAGTGTGATGTTAGAAGAATTCAAGGATCTTTGGATGAAGATTATGTCATGGAGGGTAATCATACCTTAAGATATTGTTGTTAACTGTTATATCTGCATATGGTAAAACTTTTTACACTGGCATACTGTTTTATATATAGGTAAATGTTCTTCCTTTCATTACATTTTGGGTTTTTTATGGATCAATGGATAACCTTGTGTGAGTGTCAATAACAAATTGCCCGGCGCTTCGGTTTCTGAACAGTGCTCAAACCACTTCATTTCAAATCACAAATAAACAAAGTTGTAATATGTTGGAAAGAATGTAATGAATTGTTTGTATAAGGGTACATTCAAAGAACATGAGAAGGACGGTACGGGGCTCGATTCCGTTGAACTGCGAGCAGCTTTAGCTAAGTTAGGTTAGAAAATTACTTTATTTAAATTATGTGCAAATTTTGTGTAAAGTGTAAACAGTTTAGATATAAATAAAAAAAGAAATAAAAAAGGAAACTGCTGTTTGTAGATTTAAGACCACAGTCACATCGCATAATCATTAAATATAAATGTTGTTAATTTATTTTGAAATGTGATTCATCCTTTATAAATTAAATAGATCTGAAATTAGATTTCATTAGCCACATTTTTATCCTTTAAATTAATTGACAGAGAAGAATAGTTTTCACAATACAACACAAATGTTTCGTGACTTACATTCTGAATAGTTAACGTGGAATTGTGCTTTAGTAATACAAGTGCTTTAATAAACAAAGGGTCTTTTTGATAGGCTTCAAATTAAGCACTCCAGCTTTGAGTGCTATAGCACTACGCTACAGGAACCGCCAGGGCAAGATATCCGTCAGCAGCTTCTTTAATGTTGTTTCCCGTCTTAAAGCCTGCTTCGGTAAGTTCATATACACTTGTATAGCAGTATAGTGTGTGTCAACTTTGTCGATTTGATAACATTTTACGTACTATAAAATATGGTAAGTAACACCAATATCTCTCAAAATACACAAAATCCTGCACCTTCTACACGAACCGCATACTAAATCATCGGCCATCACTCACACGCAAAAACCACTAGATTCTAGCACTATACCTTTAGGGCAAGACAAACGTAATATCGGAAAAAATTTGCTATGCTGTGCATAGTAGTGAATAGGCACGTGACAGTTTGAAAATTTTAATCAAATCACACATTTGAATCTAATAGGCAATATTTTGTATGTTACAAGTCAAGGTAAACCCAAGAAGACGTGGTCTCACATAGACGGACATCTATGTGAATCAATAAAGTATATATATATATATATATATATATATATATATATATATATATATATATATATATATATATATATATATATAGGTAATATGAAGTATTCTTGAGTCATTTTGGTTTCCTGGTAAGTTATCTGTTGAATTCGAGATACTGGAGAACAATTTGCATAAAATATAATTAAACAACATACATATCTCTATTTTTATCACATGATTAGACAGTTCATGCTTGTAAACACATGTACATGTGATAGTGAGAAAATGTTCTGTTTCTCTTTCAGAGAGCTACCTGTCCTACCAAGGGCGTTCCTTCACCCTGGATGACTTTATTACATCGACCATTTACTGTTAAAGCAGCAGTGAAAACAACACTTGAAGTGATCATAAAACAGTCTTTTACTATGAGAACAGAGCATATGGCTATCCTATTAGAAGTAAAAGTTACTGCGCAACGGATGCATGATATCTGTTGTGTGCTATGATAAAAACTTTCCAATAAAAGCACGAATTACTCAAAGCATGCTTAATTACAATGAAATATTATAATAACAGTTTTAACGCCATAATTAACAAGTAAAAAGTAGTTTATACATTGAACAAAAAATGTGCAGCGATCTTGTAAAATTATGATCACAGAAAGCTATGAATTGAAATTAATCTTAATATTTTTAATCATATGATATCAGTTAAAAGTTAAACATGAATGAATGTAATTACGATGACATGGTGATGGTTGTTACTTCATTTTACTTCAAATAAATGCCCTTTTCGTCCTAAATGTGGTTTTCAGCGTAATTTAAGGCTTATTTTCCAGTGAATTGATTTAAGACTTTTTAGTTTTGATCCCTTTAGTTTTGAACCATTGTGTCAATGGTTCACTCTATTTTACTCTATTAGACCAAACTAAACCGAATTTCGCTACACGTAGCGAAATAGCCCACCGACTTGCAATGGCAGAAGGACAGAGACACAATATACCTGGTCAAAAGCAAATTTCTGTTTTGAGATTATTATCAACTTCCAGATTTTTATCTTGAATGAGACGGTCATCGAAGTAAACATAATGCCACATCTTTGAGGCACAAATGATTAAAACAAGTTCAAATTCGCGCTAAGCGAATTCTACATAACAGCCATCCTCCCGTTTTTTACCTTGACCATGGCCAAGAAGGTCAGGGTTACCGAAGTACGTCTTATATCTCGTCCATAGGTAAAAACTAAAGAGCTCAAAAATAGTTCTCTCTCTAACTGTTTTCGAGATAGGGGTCCAATTCCAGGTTATGACCTACCATGACTGAAAAGGTTAAGACCGCCGGATTAACTCTTATATAAGGTCTTTTTGGCCCAAAGGGCCGAAAATAAGCTAAGAATCTCTAACCGCTTTTGAGAAAATGACCCACATCCGGTTTTTGACCGTGACCATGAGCGAGGATGTCAAGCTCACCGAGGTACCTCTTATATAAGGTCTTTTGGGCCCAAAAGGTTGAAAATAAAATCTAAATCACTTTATCTCTAACTGTTTTCGAGATAATGGCCAGTCTTTCTCTGACGCTTTCGAGAAACAAAGGTCTTTGACCCCGAATGTCGAGATTCATACCGCGAGGTTACTCTCTTCTGACACCGTGCACGTGTTCACACAGCGCTATTTCTAACCATTGTTCGTAATGAATAGGATTTTAAAAATAATTAGACTTCAATTTCCGGATTTCATGACAACTCATTACCCTCTATACCTGCAGCAAATGTTGTCTTTCTACATCAACCCTTATATGAGGAGTTTTCTGGAAATCACTTTCAGGTGAAAGATATCTTAACCCACTTTGACTTTGACTTAGAGTATCAAAGTTGCAGATTTCACGGTATCTCGTCATCCTCTCTCTGAGCGCTAAATTTTATCATCCTACGTCAAATAGTGGAGAAGTTTTGTGGAAATCTTCGAGGTGAAAAAAACCCCAAAAAATGAACAAAGAGCCAGAATTTGTAGCAAAGCATACCCATTTGCCAGCTTTGTTTGCAAATTGGAATTAAGTACATGAAAAGGTCAATACATGCATAATAACATTGTCGGTGCCTACATGTGTTCAGCAAACATCGATGACGTCATGCTACAAACAGATGATTTTAATAAGCCACAATTATCGATTGTAAATAGTATGCGCCCTTGGGAGCAGCTGCTGTTTGAATCAGACGGTCAAGTCAGAAGGTCACATTTTTGTTTTTTGATTGAAGCGCCTGTTTATGTAAGTATTTGTCTCATTTGATTGTTCCTGTGTCACTAAAGATAAGCTTGAGATGTATTTGTTAACATTATTAACTATTTTGAGAGGTATGTCACAGGCTGGTAAACAGAAGGCTTTATCAGATCGACGGAATGGGAGAAAATTTCGGCTGTGTAAATCAGATAGAAAATTGACGTGGAAGCCTGAGGGCCATCCAATACCTCCTGGCAAGGTGACCTAGACTAGAGCTAATCCCATATAGAAATTTTATTCAGTAGCATAAAACAATTGAATAGAAACATTATTTTCTTTTATATTAAAAGCTCTTGTTTTTGGAATTATATTCTGCAAAATATCACTGCTGGAAAGCCCATTGAAACCTGAACCATCCATTTACAAAGCACAAAGTCAAATATCGCTTAGTCTGATCAATGCTTTTTCCAATAATTTGTGCGTCAATAATAATAGGTAATTTTGCATTGCAATCACTATCATTCGATATTGTAAATACCAAGGTAAAAATTTTGGGTTGTGTGTTTGTTGACAAGGTTGAGAGAACATGAATCAAATGCAAAACACGAGATAGAACATCAATGAATAAACTGTGAAACAGGTAGAATTTACTGAGACAACCTGTATGACACAATACGAGATCTAAAACGCAGTCACATTTTACATTCTCATTGCCTATCAAATTATAGCTTAAATTTAAATAAATATTTCCACACCCAATCAAAATAATTATGAAAGACAATACATCCCAGAAACACTTGTTAGCGGTATCCTCACTCAGTGAATTAGAATGAGCTTTTACGTGACCATAATAAATACACTTTATCGAGTTTTCCACTAAATCACGTCTTGCTTTGTGTATTACTTTACAATTGTATTGACTTCACAATAAACATTGCACAATTATATGCCGTTCGTCTCAGGTTTCTATCGAATTTGAATAAACTATCATTACACTTACAGCACGCTTGAACACATAAAAACGACTTGCCAAATCAAGCCCAATAATTTCAATTGAACAGACGGGCTGTTTAAAAGTTGTCGCATTGTCATTGTGATTTATTTAAACATAATCACAAAAGTGAATATTAGTGAAAAAACTTACGTAATCACATAAATACTCATAATCTAATAGGAATAATTTTCTGGTGACATGTCGATAATTTTGCAATGATCAGTCAGAAATATGTGTATTGTTTACTATTTATCTTATTAGGATTAGTTGTGTTGTTGTTTACTTCACAGAGCGGAGAATACGTCACAAATGCAGCAACAGAAGATGGCATCATACTGTCTCCCAATCGTGGTAATCATTCTGCCATTTATATTGGTGTATTTACCGTGTCTACTTTCATAACGTAGTTAGAAATCATTAATATTTCTCAAATGCAAACGCCAGCATATAAAACTGGCTATTTTAGTAAAATTGTAGACAAATATATCTTTGGTTGTAATTGATTTTTGTGTAGAGTTTTTATCTGATGGAATCATGTATTTATTGCTTGTGCTACTAAACGTCACTTACTGGTCTTTATTATATTTGATATTTGTATTGTTTTTAACTATTTTGACTACACAAATGTCAAAATTTAAAATTACAGGATAATGTATAAGGATAAAATATTGGTAAGGTGTTATTATAAATGTGTATCATGAGTTTTTTGTATTAAATTCACATTGTGAATGAATTCAGCAGTCTGTTTCTTGGGCTTTCACAAGAGCTCGAATTCAATAACAGGCACAACAACTAAATAATCTGCGGCTGTTATAGTAGAAAATCGCAAAATCACGCATGAAGGGGCCAAAATATAGTGAAAAATTCACCTTTTTTGGATTTTTCACAGTACTGTGGTATCGCCTGCGCGTTACGTTGCAATTTCTATTAAGAAACGTTAAAAGGATTTTGTCAGAAAGTGTTCCCCAGTGGCTTGTTGATTCATTCGTATGCCGTTTGTGTGGCATAACCCAGCGAATCTGCACGCGGTTAGAAGACGCAAAATTGCTTTATTGTTGCTTTACGCGGTCGCGCATCTATTCCTCATTGATGTTTATAGTCTGTATTACAGACTCGACACTGGAGACAGAAATAAAGCGGAACAAAGTGAGGAAGTGTACACGTGAGGAGAGGACAGATTACGTCACGCAGCAATGTGAACGTCACGCGGGGGGCTTCTTTTATGACGCATTACTTTCCAGGCGGTTGCCTAGCGACGAGAGACGAAATATTTACAAGAAACTTCGCGTAGATGACAAACATAAACTTTTGTTGTGTTTTCCGGCAAAAGTGGGCTGTTCAACGTTTAAATCACTGCTGATCCAGTACTCGGATAAGTATCTAGCGGAAGAAGAGAGGCCTGAACGCTTGGCCGTGCACAGTGATAACTTCTTAAGAAAGTATAATTTAACACGCTTGAGTGATTACAATGAGGATGCTGCAGTGCGAAGATTAATAGAATATTCAAAAATTATGGTTGTTCGTAATCCTATAGTTCGCGTATTTAGTGCATATCGAGAGAAGCTAGCTACAGTAAAACCCCCTAAATGCCAACCTTATCAAAAAAGCTTAGGTAGAAAGATACTTCGAGAATCTAGAAGAATCTTAACACCACAGGAAGAAAAATGTGGCTATGACGCTACTTTTCCCGAATTCATTTCTTATTTTGCATTGAATACAGACTCATTAACTCGAGATCAGCATTGGCGAGAGTTTTCCAAAACATGCCATGCTTGCCACGTGAAATATGATCATATTTTGAAATTAGAAACGGGTCACAGTGATGAAATAGAATTTATAAACAAATACATGACTTACGGGCAAAATGAAGTGACGACAGTTTATTTACGCAACAACAAAAGCAGTCTAAATGAAAGTCACGTGGCACTTAATAATTATGAACAGTTTTACCCACAATTTGCAGGCGTTAAAAGGTCTGATTTTGCAAGAATAAAAAGCATATACAAGACCGAATTATTATTGTATGGATATAGTGCAGAATTAACAGACAATGGTTTAAAAACTAAATGTAAGACAAAAATAAACAAGGACGTGTGTTGCTAAGGTATAATAGTTCAATTACGTACTATATAGTAATTATGTATTCTATATAACGGATAAATCCAATTTCTGGCACAAATCACAGCTCATATGCAAGGATATTTTCCAGTGCGTTGTTTGTTTGGTTTTGCTACAGGTTCGATCACAATATTGTAATCTGATGTCAATGAAAACCTAAAGATACAAAATAGCATTTATTGACATCATAATAACCAACAGAAATCTAAAATTGACTTAGCGATCAAAAGTTTCAGCAAAAATAGGTGATCTGGCCCACTGTTTTCGCCTTGCTGAGGTCGTGAGAGTGAAAGTCAATCCCCCGATTATGACCCATGTTCTGCTTCGAGCCAGGGACTTCGGGATTACTAGACCAAGTGAAGTGTTACCGCCTTAAAATTACTTTTTGATACCAAAATATCAGAACCATAATTTTGACACCTAAAATTCAACAAGAAATAATGAATGGCCCTTTATACAGATTCCGTCTCTTCATTTTCTACAACACACTAATGAAGCATTTCTTTGGTCCCAAATTTTTGTTTGTTAATATCAAAAATTCAGTTCTTACATCTACAAATTTTAACTGACTGTTGAATTTTATTGAAATGTGTAATGCTGTTGAAATTTTTCAAGTTGACAAAATTGATCTCAAAAATTAAATTTTGTTATGTAAAAATGCAACTATTGGCAGCATAATAAAAACATGTAACGTTCTGAAGAGTGCTTGTTTAGATTTAGCTGGTAGACACAGGAAAAGTATATATGCATTTTCATCCAAACGTTTTTAGTCTACAGTATTATTATTATATCACCATTTTGGGCAAGTGTAAAATCCTCCTCTTCTCAGCAAGATCGGACTATTTTCTTCGTCATTTCCCTTTTTGGAGACAGATATTCATTATCTCGCACGTCCTCAGAAACGACCACAGAGAGAAAGGAAAATGGAGTTGCTCACGTGAAGAGAACCGTGAGACCGTGAGACTGGAAACCACTGAAAAATTGCTACTCAAAATGTTATGCAATTGTGACGTAGTTAGAAGGGCGATATGCAGTTTTGCTCAACCGAGAAATGGCATATTACAGAAGGCGAAGTCTTCGAGCGTGCACTGTATGTCAATCTTCTAACAATATCACAATTAGTTTGTTGCATTTGTTAGATCTGCAGTAGCTTAAAGAATAAGTTTCTTGTTGCTAATGATGCAGTATTTCGCTGATGCGAGGCGCACTACGTCATTGGTTTTCATCACGGCCATTCGTACTTAAAAAATCTCTACAAACTGCCGTTTAGGTGTTGTAAACAATGATGCAAACTTTTAAAAAAAGATTTTAAAGTTTATCAAAGGACTCACAGCTTTGGAATTCTTGACGATTCGCAAATATTCTCAAAAAACGGGATGTGCAGCACAAAAGCACATTTAACAGGCAGGTCGAATGTTTAAAGGTACAATTAACAATACGAACTCATATTTTCTAAAATATTTGCAAATAAAAAATATGGGACAACAGCCCGTCTAACAGATTTGTGAATCATGATATGTGACAGTGTAACATTGTAACACTGTAACGCTCTTGTAGCATTTTCCTATTTGGGCGAACAAAACTGTATGTCACCAGCCTAACTACACCGGTACCCCGGAAATCGAGCTGGCCAAAAGTGGTCCGATTTCCGGGTTTCGAGCAAATTTAATGTTTAAGAGTGCATTTTTGTTATTTAATATGCACCCATATGAAATGAAATAATAACGCCTCTTGCTGTTCTAAAATCATCAAGTTTATTCTTACATCCAATCTATTGATCACAAAATAATTCAGTGACCATTCATATGTTTACTTGGGTCGAAAAAATCTGACCAGAAAAATTAATCCATTTTGTTAAATCAACTTTACAGCCAAATCTACATAATCTGGAGACTAAAACTAAAAAAGTCTGACACAGAATAAATCTGTGCTGGTGCATATTTCCAACTAAATCGACAAAATCTAAGGGAATAGTCTACTGACATTTCACTTTATTTAAGATTTTTCACAGCAAATTGGTCCGTTTTTGCTCTGCTTGGAGGTGCACTTTGATTTTACAACGACGCTTTGCAATTACATCTCGATGTGGACAACGCCACTCAGGCACCTGAGATCTCTGGTCAAGCAACTGATCAACAAACCTTAAAGCCTGTCGTAGCGTGGTCATAGTGGTGTCTAAATTTTCTTGTGTACTCAAGAAGGCATAATCCCCACCCCAGTCAAAGCAGCCAATGACTCTGTGATCATTAAACATTATAAACCCCATCTCCGATAACCTCAATTGTTGTGACTGAGTACATGTCACAAAAGTGGTCCTATGGTTCGATTTGTGGGATGGTCAGATTTGTGGGGTTCCTTAATAATAGAAACCGATGGGTTTCATTCGGTTCTGGCGAAAGGTGGTCCGATTTCCGGGTGGTCCTATTTGCGGACTGTTCCGATCCCGGGGTTCTGGTGTATATCATAATTATTATGCTGAATTTGTAGGAGTCAGAGAGGGGGTGGGCGGGGGTCAACAATCCATTATTTCGCTGATGCCAGGCGTACCATATCATTGGCTTGAGTACTTACGAGCACTTCTAAAAATACTCTCTGTGCTGTTCAGACGTTGTGGGGATTCGTGCTTGTAAACCAGTGTCTTTTTGGTTTATGATTTTATTGGGAAATTCAAAGCGAAATCGCAAAAAAGGCTATAAAATTCTTAGCGACGTGCAAACATTCACGAAATGTACAGTCAATGGACAAAATTGTTCGTCATTTTGCAAAATATTCCCTAGTAATGCAAAAAAAATTGTCTTCCCTTTATATTTGGTCAAATTACCCTTCATTTTTATTACATCCGAAATACCAGCGGGAATAGTGTCGTATAAACTTTGGTTTCGAGTTTGCGGAGTGTTTTCCCAGATGTGTCTGATTTCAGCCATTAGCTCTGTCTGGTTGTGCATTCGATTTACGGCTTCTGGTAGCTTTCTTTTGATATATAACCACATATTATTATGGATTGTATTGGCTACTCTGTCGTATTAATATTGTTTTCAATTACAAATTTTGCACAGTTCGAGCCCTGTGAACCGGTGCATTGTCATCTATAAAAACATAATTGCTTCGAAGGAAATGCAGTGCCATTACAGGCTAAAGGTTTTCGTCTAGTATATCTATGTATTTTTGACCATTTATTGTACCTTTAACTTTGGTAATTGCACCTTCCCCTTAAAACACATCCCCAGACCATTGAACTAATTCTGTGTGGGGCACACGAGTTGGGGGTTGTAATTCTAGTCGCCTTTTTTTTTCAAAACATAAATGCGGTTATCATTTCCCAAACCTATTTGACTTTCATCGCTAAAATCCATTTTTTTCACTTTCCCGCAACTGACCAATGTTTTCTTTCTTTGCACCATTTAATTCTTTTTTTTTTTCTTGTTGACATCTGTAACTGAGCATTGATTATGGCTGTTGATACCCTAAACTACTAATATTTCTTCTGATAGTTCTGGTACAAAATTTATGTGATTTTTGGTTATTAAATACACCACTTATATCCACCAAAGTTTGTCTTCTATTCGTTTTATTGATATGGGAAAGTTGGTGTTTGTTTCTTTCAGTAAATATTTTTTTCCTTCCTCTACCAGTACAATTTTCAACACCTTTTTCTTTTTCAAATTTTTTGAAAATACTAGGATTGTAGTCCATAGTATTAAAAATTCTGCAGTATTTTGTTGCAGTTCAATTCCATATTCCTTCCTATCGGAAGCCATATCTTTATATGTCAAAATTTTACATGTAAAATCAAAACAACTTGTCACAATACTGATAAGAACAATTAGGCTGTCAAGTACCCAAATACAACGCCCTAATATAGAACACACGCGGTGCCCAACGCGAACTCGTATAAGGTGACGAACAATAAATGACCTTCGACTGTAGGATGTTGAAGGAAACCACACATTTTTCAGGTAAAAGGAATGTTCAAGATGTATTTAAAAATAACTCGTATTTTCGTAAGTTCCGATTAATCTAAGACGCCACTTTCGCCTCAGTTTAAAATAAATAAATTACGGGACAGCGGACCACGTGACACTATGTAGCAGACAGGGTTGTCAAACACTTCTCGACCAATCAGAATAGAGTTTTTTTGTGCAAATGTGCCAGCATTATTGGAAATTATTGGAATATTTTTTTTTTATTGTGGCATGTGTCCATGCTGTTTATTATATTAATTTACCCAATTACTAATTGAGAATTTCGTAACGTAAGGTACTTTCAGACATACAGATGCAATGAGTCATCTTTCCCACCGATCCATCCTAATCCGCATTAGTGAAAACTTCCTTGTGAATACGGTTCAACATATAGAACCGACATGGTCTATATGATTATAATACTGCGTCCAAATGGTGGTCTTCAAAGTATTGTGCACAAAACAGAAACCTTTCTACTCGGCTCTAATACATGAGCGCGAAAGTGTCGCTTTTTGTCACGCTTGAGCTGCACGGCATCTGTACTTCTTTGTTAATCCGATCTGTTCTATCCAGTTTTCGCTTACAATTTTTTATTTACTCAGCAATATCATCAAAACACTGTATTTGAAATACAGAAACGATCTTTCAGAGAAACATTACAAAATGTGGACAAAACGTTAACTCCAATGGGAACAAAAGTAATTTTTCGCAGAGCGTTGTCCTCCTGTTACGTCATATTTCACACCAGCACTTGACTATCAATGCATGAATGAAATCAGTAGTAATTTGCTGAGAGCACACATGGCATGAAGTGTCTTTGATGTTAAGTTCACACTTCTGTTTGAAGTGGCGAACTTTTTTCCAATTCCCAGCCATTCTGAAAAGTTACAGCTGTTTTTTTTTCATCGCCACCAAATCGCATCGTCTATCCGTCGTCTTTTTCCGACGTTTTATGGACGTCGGGGACACAACCATGAAGCAACCTTATCATATTGTAGCTCACCGGAAATAACAGCATTAATTACGGTATGCCATTTTTACATTTATTAGGGAATTATTGATGTCAAGAATTAATTTTTGATCTCAAAAATTGGTTTTTTGATATCAAAAATTAATTTTTGATCTCAAAAATGCATATTTTGATATCAAGAATTAATTTTTGCTATCTGTAATTGCATTTGTAATAACTCTAAATGTATTCTTGGTCTCAAAAAAATAATCTTTGATATCAATAAATATTTAGAGATATAAAGAAATATTTATTGTTATAAAAAATGATTGATGTAGGTATTGCGACGTCTTGTCAAGCTCGGGGGGATATCCACCTGTCGGCGTTGGATAGACGTCGATTATCCGATCGCTAATCAACGTTATGAAAAGGTTGTAAATAGAAGTAAAAAAAGAAAGAGAAGAAACGCTGTATGGACGTAGAGGCATCTCGAGAGCAAAGTCGTAAATATTCGAAAACTATTAATCTTAACAGTAACAATCGTAAGGTGAAGTGGTGACCCCCTCTTTCACAGTACCCCCACACGTGATTCATCCGCTAACGCAGGGCATTACGAAGTCAATGCCTGCGTTCCCCTCCCCCCACCTCCCTCCCCTCCCCCCTGAAATTCTTATAGCTCATGTTGGTCGATTTTCGAAGTGTCATGTCATGGTTGCCATTTCTTGTGAACGACAACATGATGCAGTTGCTGTTTGATCCCGGAGTTTATATTTTTGTGGTGATCAAAGGGTTCGTTTTAAAAGTGTGAAGTTTGTCTTTTTGTGTGGTTCCCAGGTGTTTCCCGATCCCAATATTGTAACTGGTCAGTCAAGCGTGCTCTCTTGTTTAATATAAATTCCTGGACCACGTGCATCGCTGTGCCAGTTTTCTTTGAGATGTGTTAAAGGAGGAGCTGTTTTGGGATTTTAAGGCCCGCATAGTCGGTAAATATAGAATTTTGCTTTATATTAATTCGTGTTACTGGTGAAATTATCGCGTGTAATTATTGGAGTTATGTCGCCGAATTATTGAAGTGATTTCATGTACGAGTTTCGGGCCGTAAGTTGACCCTTGCGAGTTTGGTCAGTGAATTGGTGTCAAATTTAAAGGCGTTTATTTCAAAGAGTATTTTTTTGTTATTGCATTGTACTTATAAATTGTTGTTTGTTTTACAGACAACCGCGTTTTCAATAAACGGGTGTTTTCCACTCTCGGCCTTTGATTCCGTCACGTATACCACGTCGATTTTTCGACGTCTATATAAAGCCGACTTTCCCACGTCTATTCAACATTGCACAAAAGACGTTGATTGCTGGAGAAAAACAAGATTTTGGTGGCGAGCAAAAGTAACGTCTCAACAACGTTGCTTATCTGTCGTCTATTCGACGTTGTGTCCAAGACGTTGATTATACATAGATATGTGGTCTCGAGGAATCACAACAAAATGGCAAACCAGACTGGATGCTGCGGTTTGGTCGGGTCGGGGTCACAATCGCAAGTTGGGGCGATATGTAAAGATTGCCTTACGCCCATAACGTTAATACCCAGTAACGACTTTATTTATATAAAACATTAAAAACTTAATCTAAATGCCTGCAACAATTAACACATTTGAAATTATTCAAAAAGTTCTTGTTGCTTCTTTCCTTTTGACAAAATGTCCACTTCCTTAGAATGCTCGTTGTTGTTCAACAGACAACCTCTTTGGCCGTTGGTCTGTTGTGTATAACACGTTTTACTCCACATACCTACTAGGGAGATAGATCTCATCAGAGGTCAGCTGTTTTATAACAACGTAGAATGCTCAAAGTTGTGTTCACGCCACACGTTTGTGAAAGAACAGCCAGTCTTTGGTTTGGGGTGGCGATGAGGGGCGGGGGGGGGGGACTTATTATTATTATTAGATTATAGGGGTTGGGCAGGGAGTTAGGGTGAATTATGAGGGTCAAGGTTCGGTCTATCACTCGTCAGATGCATGTTGAACGACGTAGAAGGATGGCACGCATGGCACGCATGACGCGAAGAACGCACATTTCTCCCACCCTTAGATTGCGTGCCATAGCCTTTAGAGCCATTGTACGCAGATGGGTTGAAACTTGAAAGGCTAGAATTCTCCTGCCTTCTACACTCGTACGGGGCATACCATTCCATGCCCTCAATATCTTAATCAAAATAAGGTCCCACAAGCAAGTATGCCGACTGAAGTTGCTACAGCACCAAAAATCCTCAAGGGAAAAGTAACCTGGATTCTGTCGAAACAGCGATATTTCTTTGAAATTTTGTTGTGTTCCTCCATTGTATTTTTTTACGTTATGGCTAAAAATTAGATAATTTATTTCAGAAATCTTTACATCAATTGGATTTTAAGCGATAAGCGAAGTGAGGATGCAGGAGGATTCAGAACTGGCCTTGCTGTGAACGGGAATAATTTCCTAACGCAGCTATATGACGCGGCTGTATGACGCAGCTATATGACGCCGGTGTATGACGCAGCTGTATGACGCGGCTGTATGACGCCGCTGTATGACACAGCTATATGACGCCGCTGTATGACGCAGCTGTATGACGTGGATATAGAACGCAGATATATGACGCATCTGTATGACGCGGCTACATGGCGAGGCTGAATCACGCGGCTGTATGGTGCAGCTATTTGACGCGGCTGTATGGTGCAGCTATATGACGCGGCTGTATGACACAGCTGTATGCGCTTCAAAGTGGAAACTTTGATATTGCTTTTATATTGCATAGGCAATATAAGGATTATGTCATTTTAACGTGTTATAAAAGCATTGAGCTAATCTTGCGAAAAACATGAAGCAGAATTTTAGCTGATTTCAAGTCGGCGAAATCGCAAAAAAGTTCATCCTCGACCGGAGTTTTTGGAGAAAATGACAATATCGATGGTCGGCCTCGTCAACTAAAAAGAAAGAGAGATGAGAAAACAAAACTGTTTTTATCCGTGGCCTAAGATTCGCTAATCTGTTGTGAAATCATTTCGGTTTAGAGGGGCTTTCAGGAAATTTATATGAATTTAGGTGTGTTATAACGCGTGGGATGTGGATATGAGGTCAGTACCGGCGGATGGCAGAGCTCGTGGAGAGGAAGTCGTTTTCTCTTGTATTCAGTCTTTCGAAAACTATTCATATCTGCATCTATAGAAATATGCTTCATAATTCAATAGTTGTCAGGAAGAACATTTTATCACGTAAGTTGCGTTGCCATTTTAAGTTAGTCTGAATGGCAAAGCATGTGTGGTGGGTGCTAAGGGGAGGGGGGGGGGGGGGTTCAGGGACGTTCACCTGGTTGAATTGATTAATTAAATTGATAACAATGTGTGTCCATGACAAAATGCGGTTGAATGATACTGCCATTTCTAATCAACAGCGTTAATTTGAAGTCTTTCAAGCCTAAGGCTCGAGATATAGTTCAAAACGATAGGCTGAATTTGCCCCCAAAAGACCATTTTAAGTACCTTTTCTGCCTTCCGGGTTAAACCTTTCAACCTTTGTAACCGGGCCTGTCTATCCTTCAGATCCCGCCGGGTCACTTGTTTGTATCTTGCGCTATTTTAGTGAGATGAGAAACAAGGGTATTTTTCCCATGCCTTATTTGTTTTCTTATTCAATAATACAACCTTGTTGGCCAGCATAGTGAGTGCGGGGCTTCGTGCGTATCGAGTGGTTAGAGCTTACCTTGAGCGCAACTATATATATATGCATGAAAGCCTTCAGGACAGGCTACAGTTTACAGCAATGGGGCTGAATGGGGGTGGGGGGAGGGGGGAGGAATGGCGGGATGACGCTGGGGGTAAAATATAGGATTAGCATATAAACTTTTCACAAACTCTCCTTTGCGTCTGAGCCACTTTTGTAACCATTCTGAAATCACGATTACCCCTGCTGTCAATGACCGCCCCCCTTCCCTAACTTACCTTATTTATCTTCATTCACCTCATTTTATGTTGGCCGGTTTACCTATGTTCTGAGCGTTTACAAGGTTAGAGCCTATTCAATACAAGGATTCCATTCCCAAAACGCACGTTCTGTGAAGAAAAATGAACAAGATTTTGCAAATCAGTTATACACAGAGTTAGAAAAGAAATCAGTTTTTTTTACATAAAATTTGCAAGAAAGGGGTGATTTTTAATGGACAATAGCTGAAGGAATAACATGATGAATCACTGAGACGAGGAATATACACGGTTCTGTGTGATAAATGTGGATCTTGCCGTGACAGATCGTGTGGCGAAGTTGGAATCGATCAGCTGTAAGTAAACACGTTTGTTATGGTTCGAAACCGGCAAAAGATTTTGTCTGTTTTTAAATAATGCAAAATCAAATTGATGTGTGTATTTCTACAACGGTATCGAAACTCTTCCCAACTGGAATTTTCCAACACGACACTTCCCAACCGGACATTTACCAACCAGAAACATTGCTGCAAGGAAACAGAAAAATCAGATTACTTTTCCTTTGTGAGTCGTGGGAACTGATGATAACTTGAATCGACATGTTTTTCCTTTATAAAGACACTTAATTGGCTTTCTTTGGAGTGACTCATTAAGGTGAGAAGTTATGAACTATCACGCGCGCATGTAAGAAGTTATGAGCTATCACACACACATGTTGTAAGTTATGAGCTCTCACGCCGGTATGAGAAGTTATGAACTATCACGCGCGCATGTGAGAAGTTATGAGCTACGACGCGCACATGTGAGAAGTAATGAGCTATCACGCGCGCACATGTGATGTTATGAGCTATCACGCGCGCACGTGAGAAGTGATGAGCTATCACGCGCGCAGCTGTGACGTTATGAGCTATCACGCGCGCACCTGAGACGTTATGAGCTATCATGCGCGCACATGTGACGTTATGAGCTATCACGCGCGCACGTGAACAGTGATGAGCTATCACGCGAGTACCTGGACAGTTATTAGCTATCACGCGAGTACCTGAGACGTTATGAGCTATCAGGCGTCCACGTGAGAAGTGATGAGCTATCACGCGCGCACATGTGACGTTATGAGCTATCGCGCGCGCACGTGAGAAGTGATGAGCTATCACGCGAGCACCTGGACAGTTATTAGCTATCACGCGCGCACATGTGACGTTATGAGCTATCACGCGCGCACATGTGACGTTATGAGCTATCAGGCGCGCACGTGAGAAGTGATGAGCTATCATGCGCGCACATGTGACATTATGAGCTATCACACGCGCACCTGAGACGTTATGAGCTATCACGAGCGCACCTGTGACGTTATGAGCTATCACGCGCGTACGTGAGAAGTGATGAGCTATCACGCGAGTACCTGGACAGTTATTAGCTATCACGCGAGTACCTGAGACGTTATGAGCTATCAGGCGCGCACGTGAGAAGTGATGAGCTATCACGCAAGTACCTGGACAGTTATTAGCTATCACGCGAGTACCTGAGACGTTATGAGCTATCACGCGCGCACCTGAGACGTTATGAGCTATGACGCGCGCACGAGACGGTAGAATTTTAGCATTTCAACTGTTTTGCGGCAGAGATCCATTGGACACGTTTCCAAGTACAGTCTAAAATGACATAAAATCTCGCTAGTGCTTGCTTGACTTTTCTGGTATAAAACCAAGACAAAGCCCCTGTGTATTCAAGAAAGTGAACAGGTTTTGGTGAGGCATTGATCAAACGTGATAAACTGGAGTGGCTAGCACATTTTTAAAAGTGTTGTGAAATTTCTGTTTTGATAGGGTTCTAACATTGCTCTCTGGTGATGCGAAACCGTTTTTCCAACACCTTGTTTCGCAAGGAGATTACGTAACTGGTAGTTATGGATAACACATGTGTAATTTGTTTTCTGAACACAGAATCCTACCCACGGATGGTAACTGGGCCTTTGATGATATTGTGCAACCAATTAAGTATGCCCAGCAATATATATAAACCCGGCAAAAAAAAAAGCTTCTAGCCACCTGAAATTTTGGAGAAAAGAAAGGGTTTAAATTTTAAAAATGTGTAATATATATACATTTCCAAATACCCCTGTATATGTGTGACAGAATACTGTGTGCTTGTGTGCTAAGATTAACCAATATGTTTAATCCGATTCGCCCTGCGGTGTTGAAAATCAGTGATAATGGGCAGATTATCTAATCTTGATCTGGCCTGTCCCATCGGGCTACTGGAGGCGGGCTGGAGGAGTACACCGAATGGACTGGCAGTTTTGCTCACCCGACTTAAATCCCAGAGTACGCGTGAGATTACTTAGGAAGGGCACTACTTCGCCGAGTAACGGCGCAGAAAATCTTAACGATATTAGGAGGTATCTTTTGGAAGAATGAGAACAGAATGCCAGAACAGTACGTTAGAAAACTCGTGCATTGCATGCGCAAGCGCTGTACAGAATGCATAACAAATAGAGGTGGCCACACCCATTACTGAACAGGGATTTCCAAAGTGTAATTTTTGAAAATGACCCCTGCTGTAGAAATTAAGAGTGATGGAATTTTTGGGAGAACATATCTGTTATAAGTTTCAACTCAGCTTAGGATAAGCGATGCTGGAAGCAAAGAGCAGTCATTACCTCGTAAGTGGACTATATTTTGAAATATTCACAAGTATGTAAGTGACTAGACACTTTTTTGCCGGGTTTATATGTTTATTAAGGTATGGCAAGGGAATGAATCCGAAAAACACATAAAGTAGAGTGGTTGTTCATCCCACAACTCTGTGCTTCAAACCTCATAAACTCCCGCATCAATCCTTCCGGAAACTCAATCATGCTTGGTCATTCTGCTGCTCAATAAAAGTAGGCCAACGAACAGCCATGCTGCTGTGACAAATGCACATGAAGGCGGCGTACACATTCTATTCAATTGGACACTCCAACCCCCACCACTGGAACACTCCAACCCCCACCCCTGGAGCACTCCAACCCCCACCCCTATCCCAAGAAAGAAAAACGGGGTAGATTAATTTAATTAATTAAAACTCTATCATCTAAGGTGCACTGGCAGGCTAAGTGCAAGGCCTGCAGTCTATTCTCGCTTCCACGTTACCGGATAAGTGACAGAAGAGCGAGAATGCGTTGTCTTGTTCATTTGCTAAATGCGCATTCTTTTCACTGCACCCACAATTAAAAAATACTAGAAATCTGCAATTTCCTGTATACTCTGCATTCAGAAAAGGGAAATTGACCCTTTGTAATATAATGTTTTATATTTTAATGTTCCTATTTACAATGTAAATATTGCGATAGTGTGGCAGCAAGGATAATAATCCATTCGCACATCATCCGTCCTATCCCACTATCCAAAAGTAAAAATATCTTGCCTTAAAATATTTTTTTAACTTGGAGTGTGAAAAAAATGTCGCAACGAATCCCCGCTAAATATTCTTATGGCGCTCCCAACGTTATATAGCGACGTGGGGGTAAGCGACGTTCTATAGACGTGAGGAACAAATCAATCTAGATTCGCCGTTAAGACAGCGACAATTATAGTATGGTCACCATCGTGCCGTCACCATCTTGTGGTCACCATATTCAACACCGATTTCCTGACGTCTATGCAACGTTGCAGCAAAGACGATCACGTGCATTTTGGTAGCGACAAAAAAAAAAACAACGTCTAAACAACGTTGCTAACCCAACGTCTATTCAACGTGGCGTCAAAGTCGTTGGTGAGACTTTGGCCAATACAACCAGAATACAACCAGACTTATGGTTGTGGGTTGGTCGGATCGACATCGCATTCTCAAACCGACGCAAGAATGTTTACTTGGATCTCACGTTTTCCTCAAAGAACGAGTGGATTCTTTCGGAACTGTTATCCGAATTTGGTTATAAAAATGGGGTGTCATTGCAAACTTGGCAGTCCACATTTAGGCGTGGTTTTAAAGGGTTATGGACCATGTGCAGCTGCATCTATATGCTCCATGAACTGAAGGCTTTGAAATAGCTATTTGGCGAACATTTGATGTGTCTGTCTGTTGTATTTTCTTGAGGGGTTGGACACGAAAAAGTAATGGTATTTGTTGTTGACACAGTACACATGCTGACGGCGATCCAACGCCGGAGTGAAATTGCGACCAAAAATCAACATAATTTGGTTGTGATTCGTCGCCACCGTAGATCTACGTCCTATCAACGTTTATCATCGCAACCAGAAATCAACGTCTCATCAACGTCTCGTCGTTTCGGCCATAGATATACGTCCTGTCAACGTCTCGTCAATGTCTTCGCCACAGAATGGAATGGCTGTTGGATAGGCAGAGTTGCTTATGGTGACAACCAAAGCCTCACTTTCTCTGACGTCCATTCAATATCTTTGATGATAAATTATACAGACGTTGGAAAATCGACCTTGCAGAGACGTCGAAAAATCGACGTTACATAAAAGCCCGGATCACAACCAAACAACAGCCTCCTCACGTTATCGCTCACCGGAAACAGAAGTCAGGTCAAATTGATTGAAACGTAGACAAAATTAAGACGTAAAATATGAGAATTTCAATAGCTCTCAAATTGTAAGGATTTTTCCCTCAAAAGGGCAGGGGGGAGCAATCGGTCATCCTGGAGTCTTGGGTGTGTTTGGCACTTTTGTATCACGCCTGTGCCAGCGCGACATTTCTTCAAAGTATCATAATAACGGAAAGCACATTGTACAAGAAAATTGCCATCTTTTTTAAAGGCCACATATTTCCTGTTTTCATATTTTAGATTTCCTGACGCTGTACTGCACTAATGTCATCACATTCCTGAAAACGAGACCGATAACTGTACCATGTGGATATGATTGGTCACACTGAGCAGAAAGCAGCGATGACGTCATTTGATTAACATAAAAACTGGAAAATTATTAAAAAGAACCTGTACCAAATCACATAAATTCGCTACCTGGAGAGAGAGAGAGGGAGAGAGAGAAAGAGAGAGAGAGAGAGGTGGTAAAAGGGATAAAATGAGTTGTTGGGAAGAATATCAAAAAGTGAGCAGCCAGCCAATAATATCCTGTCTCACAATAGGCTGTCTTATGATTGTGGTATGTTACCTGCAATTCTATTGGCTCAGCTATTCTCATTCCAACGAAAGTGCTCAGACTGTCAACTTCGCGTCATGGAAGCGTACAGAAATCAACAACACAGGTAAAAAGTCACAATATTTTTCCTTATTAGCAAATGTTCAGGAAGTTGGTGTAAAAATGGCATTGCAGTGATCTCCGAAGGAACACATTTGATCGATGTGTCTATCTATACTGTAACCTCGTGTGAAATTTACAATAGGGTAGAAAATTATAATTTAATGACAATTGAACTGTTTTTTTGTTTTTCAAATTTTTTTAGGCCAAAAGAAAAATTGTCTTGTTTCACATCCTGATTAAAAAATGACCCAATCAGAGTTTTAAACCAATGTTATTGATTCAGATTGGAATTTGTTTCTAAAATTTTCGTGACCTTGCATTGACCTAATTCGTATGTGTTTTCTTTTCTCGCAAACTGTGCTTTAATGTTTTTTGATGATTTTTAGCAGTGTTCTGTGGCACAACATTTCATCAATTTGGAAGTTGCCACTTTGAAACGTTTGAAGTGTTTCTCGGATGGAAGTGCGAGCCTCGAATTGTATCTAGAACCTTGTTCGGGAATACGCGTATTTCCTTTCCGTCGTTAATTCCTTGAACCACTCAGGGAACGTGCCTATCAGCTGATTACGTCTATCTGCTGATTACGCCTATCTACTGATTACGCCTATCTGCTGATTGCGTGTATCTGCTGATTACGTGGAAACATTATCCACTTTCTGTTATTTTCCCAGGCACCAGCTACGAGCTGCCTTGTAAACATAGCAAAAACCCACTGTTAGCGTTTGTTTATCAGAAACAATAAAAAAAAAAAAAAAAAAAAAAACGAAGTGAAAATTGCATCGCGTCTGTATTTTATTTTGGCGTGAGTTGGCGTTCTTCTTACATATTTGACAGTGCTGTTGCTGGTAATTTTAAGGATGCTTTTTCAATCAATACAGAATGAATAAAAACACGGCCATTCACATTACACATGGTCCTTTGGAAGTAACTGTGCAGAGGTGATAATAATAATAATAATACAATTAATAATAATAATAATAATAATAATAATAATAATAATAATAATAATAATAATAATAATAATAATAATAATAACAATATGATGATGATGATGATGATGATGATGATGGTGATGACGATGATGATAATGATCATGATTATGATGATCATGATAATAATTATCACAATAACATACACTGGAAAGTAAGCTCTATTAGACACTTCTATATCCTCAGGGGTCACTGATTTTATGGTTCTTCGTTCGAACTCCCGACCTTATGAACCACAGACTTTGCCCATGACAGCGGCTTTATCCACTGGAATACATCCTTTCCCTTACATTACGGAATAAGAAGGAAGATAAAACATCTAGTTTGCGTGAAACAGCGCAAGCGCTTCGAATCTCCTATAGCGTATGCGCGTAGCTTGTGATTGGGTGTAAGTGTTGTGGAAGTGCGCTGTGCGTGTGTGTGTGATAGTGTGTGTGTGTGTCTTTGTGTGTGTGTGTGTATGCTGTGTAAGTGTGTTGTGCGAATGTGTGGGTGAGTGTTTATGTGTGTGGGTGAGTGTTTGTGTGTGTGGGTGAGTGTTTTTCTGTGTGTGGGCGAGTGTTTGTGTGTGTGGGTGAGTGTAGGTGTATGCTGTGGAAGTGCGTCGCGTGTAGTGTTTGTGAATGTGTGCATGTGTGTGTGTTCGTGTGAGTGTGATTGTGCCTGTACTAAATAATAATAATAATAATAATAATAATAATAATAATAATAATAATAATAATAATAATAATAATAATAATAAGTTTTTATATACTGATTTTCCAGACAACCTGCTCAAACCGGTTACAATGTGCGCATACATGTATATAATTATTGATTACTTTTTAAAACTCAGGATTATTTTAATTTCGACGTGCCCATATAATGTCTCTGAAATCCCTATCTACTGGCACATAAACCTAATAATAATGCAACTCTAACTTGGTATTATAGGATTATATAGAACACGGGCTACACTCGGCCACCACCCCCCCTCCCTGGGTGGTATCCGGTTGGGTGATCGTAACAGAATGTTAAAATAAAATTAAACATAATTGTTTTGCAGATGTGACGTCACAGAGGCCCGCGGTCAGAAAGTGTAACGTGGGCGAGCGAGCGGCTTATGTGGAGGAACAGTGTCTCCGGCACAAGGGCAGCTTCAACTATGCCGCCCTCCTCTCCAAGCAGTTACCGCTCAGCACGAGAAAAGATATCTACCGGAAGTTAAAGGTGGATGACAAGCACCAGATCATCGTGTGCGTGCCGGCTAAATCTGGAAGTGCTACGTTTCACTCCTTGTTATTGCAGTATGCGGGCAAGTTTGTGAGGGGGAGAGATGATCCAATGAAATTAGCTGTACACAGTGCTCAGTTCTTGCGTAACAATAACATAACCCACCTGAGTGATTACACTGAAGATGAGGCTATCCACAGATTAAAAACATATACTAAAATCATGATAATCCGTAATCCATTAGTGCGCGTATACAGCGCGTATAGGGAGAAGCTAGCTACCATAAAGCCACCGCAATGCCAGCCATACCAAAAAGGATTGGGTGCAAAAATACTCAAAGAATATCGAAAATCATTAACACCGGAAGAAGAAAAATGCGGATATGACGTAACTTTCCCAGAATTCATGGCATATTTTGCAAATAAAACTACACGACTCACAGCTGACCAACACTGGAGGCAATTCACCCGGGTGTGCCACGCGTGTGACGTCAGATACGATCACGTGCTCAGGTTAGAAACGGGAAACAGCGACGAACTAGCATTCGTGAACAAATATTTAAATACAGAAAACGATGACGTGACGTCACTTTATTTACGCAATAACATGGGCACGCTTGATGAGGAGGTTTTAGATTCAAATAACTATGAAAAAGTATACACCGAATTTTCTGGTGTAAAATCATCCGATTTTGAAGTTGTCAAAAAGGTCTATACGGATGAATTGACGCTTTTGGGTTACAGCGCTGATTTAATCGATAAAGGTTTAACAACAACCTGCCGGACTTATATCAATAATAAAACGTGTTGTTAGTAGAATTCTGACTAATCCAATACTTTCCATTACCACCCCTCACACCCTCGCCCCGCTCTCCCACCCTTCCCACCCTCCCCGCTCTCCTGATTACAATTTGAGGCGAATTCTAGTAAAGAAGTATAATATACATTGCCAATGCGCATTAGTAACGAATAATACATGAAAATCAGCATGAAACTAGAGCGATTCTCACAATTGCGTACTGATTCATCCACCACATAAGACTCTTAAACGTAAGGTTTCAAAAATTGACCTTAACTCAGAATTAGTGTAACTTCGAGAACCGCGGTCTTCCACATAGTTGTATTTCAAGATATTTGTGGCCTTTGATCTCAGAATCTTTGCTTAGTAATCTTTTGCCATTGCTGTTTTATTAGCTAGTAATATTGCCAGCACTAGCGGTGCTTACATACTGGCTCAAACCTTTAACTTTGAAAATGTAGGACAAAGTTCAAATCACGAATTGAGCCTTTTTTTGTAACCGCGTATAGAGAGTGGAGTCCGAAAATGAGGTCAAAATTTGCAGTTAACAGTGTGACGCTGGATAAAGGCTGGATAGACGCCGCACCCGACGTCGGATCAAAGTCGGGTTTTGGTTCATTATCGAAGTCGGAATAAGGTTTCCAAGACAGTACAGGTGATCTGACTTTTGAGTAACGGGGATGATACCCCCAAAACGAAACCGACATTGGATTAACATCGATTATCCGATGTGTCATCGAAGTTTCGTAAAGGCTATAAATAGATGTGAAAGAAACGTCGGTGTTGGGAGAGCACCTTGTATAGACTGTCTGTTATCTACGCAGTGGCTTGGTCACCGCCCTTCAAAGTACCCCAGATTTACCCAATATCTTGGCCCTCCCGGTGTCGCAGGATATTCTTTTTAAAAAGCAGGCGGGTAATAACTTCTTCATTTTTTACATAGTGCTCATGCTTTAAACCCGTCATCTCTACCACGTGGATTTTCAACTTTCATGCAACGTCGATTTTTCGAAGTCTGTTTAACATCGCGACCCAAAAACAACGCCTAAAGAACGAAGACTATCCAATGTCTTTTCACGGTACCTAAAAGACATTGATAAGATTTTGATCTATGGTTCTGACGAATCATAGCCAAGTTGAATCCAGGTTTGCTGGGTTTTTTTTTGGTGGGGTTGACGTCACACTCTCAAATCGGCGTTTGATGACGTTGGAATATTTATTAGGTTGCGAACGGTTTTTGAGCTGTGGTTCTTTTCCAGTATTCAGTCTTGACTAGGGATGGGTCGGATTCCCCGGGACCCCGTCACATATTTAAATAAATAATTTTAATATTTATATTTAAATAATATAATGAATAACAAGCCATCGTCGAAGGCGCAGACCCCAACCTGACACAGTAAGTCGCCATTTTGGCAATTTTTGACCAATTTGAAAAATAATACGACGTTGCACAACTGTAACACATATATACTTACTGTGCAAGGTAGCATATGCGTAGGATAAATAGTTTCGGAGAAGTCGCGTGTAACACACACAAGTCTTACGTTGGAGTTATCTTAAGAGATCTCAGTTTTTGGCAAGTCGCCATTTTGGCAATTTTTGGCCGATTGAAAAATAACACGACGTTGTACAACTTCAATATATATTTTCATTGAACAAGGTTGCATATGCCTCGGGTAAATAGTTTCGGAGTAACGTGCGTCATCCAACGTGTGACACACGAACGGACAGACAGACGGACGGACGGACAAAGGAAATCCTATAGACCCCCTCCCGGGTTCTCCCGGTTGGGGTCTTAAAAATAATACAAAATAAAAGGTTACAAATATGAAATATCAAGTTATGCTATTTCATGTACACGCTGTGTATACCAAAGACTACAAGAGGGCATTATGCTTCTAGATTTCTGAGGTGCCCCGATTTTCGGATTGGAGCACGTGCGGGTGCATAATCTATAATAATGTACCCGTATAACAATCGATAAACAAGATTCACGTTTCATGTTTATCTCTTTTTCAACCAGTTTTATTAAAAATAGAAAAAAAAAAAAACAAAACAAAAAAAAAACAATAAAAAAAAAACAAAAACGGTGAGTGATAATATGAATAGATTAATTTGTGGTTCTGTCCTATACTTTTACTCGACATCCGGGATTGGTGTGGTTTCCACGTCAAGAGTATCAACGAGTTTGAAAAGGGATTGGAACTGTAAATGTGATTTCATCGACAAAGCCCCTCTCCACTCAACCATCATCAAAACCTTTGTTATTTCGGTTTCAGTATACTGGACTACACACATTTCCGTAAAACATGCGGCAGTCAAAATTCACCACAGTTCACAAGGGTTCAAGAATTCTATTGTTTGAAATGACAGTAGCGTTCTGCTTTTAAATAATTAGCGTTAAGGCTCCTAAATACCAACTAGTGTTATACATGTCGGCATTGTATGGTTTCTTGATTAGCGCTAAGCTGTAAAAAATCTTCTCACTTAAGCACAATAGTGGAAGATTATCTTACTCAACCTTGCACTAAAATGACTCCAAGCCTTGCAGTTTGTGTCCGTCCTTTGAGAGACATTTTGTAATGAGCTTTTGACAAATTTCAAGGAAGGATTTCGATATTCGATAGCAAATAGTGTAAATAGTGCATAAAATTTACAAGACCATTTGTTATACAGGCCATTATATATATATATATGTTACAGGCAAACTGTCAAATCAGGCAGATTATAATCTGCCTGAAAATTTCAGGCAGATTGTAAAATTCCTGGTTCGACCAGGCACATTGTAATCTGCCTAAAAATTTTAGGCAGATTGTAATCTGCCTGATTTTGGAGCCTGAAAGTTTGACAATTTGCCTGAAATGAAAGGAACGTTTGTAATCATGATCTCCCCATGCGATTTGGTTGTTGTCCATTCAAATACGTGATCGTAGGAATAAAAGGCGATTGATGTGGTCAATGGCAATTAAATGGGAGTGAATAATGGGTCGCTCGCGCGTTCCATGCGATTTGATTGAGATGCATTTTCTATTGTTTCATTTTTATCCTGTCTTCATTGACAACTGCAGCAATGTTATTGTATCGATCTGTGAGGGTTTTCAGATCGCAATTAAACGCAAATATTTTTTCCTATTTATTGTACTAACTAAAAAAATAAATATGCATCACTGTAAATGTATTTATCAGGTATCAATTTTTCACGCCCCTACTTGTACTGTGCACAAAAAAATCCCATCAAATACCGGAGAAGTAAGAATTAGGAAGCTACATTAGCATGTTGATCTCAAAATATAATACATCATAGAGGTGTGGGAGGTTGCTGGATTTGACATTTATGTCATTGCATTTATTTTATTAAGAATTGCAATTTCCAATTGCATCCAATCACATCTATATTATTGTAAAAGTGTGATCAATCAAGACAAAGCAATCAGCAAAATAGTCGCGCATTTACTTAATCAAGAAATTGCAATTAGAAATTGCATTTAAACATGTCAATAGCATTATGCAGGTGTAATAACTCAAGGCATAAAAGACAGCAAGTGGTAAACAAAACACATGAAACGAACGAGAAAACCGACCACTCAAATATACTAAATTGCAATTAGACACATCAATCGCTTTTTATTCCTACGATCACATATTAGAATAAATGACAACCAAATCCAATAAAACGCGTGAGTAGATAAAAAATACTAGTGTTATGAATGATCATAACCGAACATTTCCCTCTATTTAATTGCAACTGATCACATCAATCGCCTTTTATTCTTACAATCACATATTTGAATAGGTAATAACCAAATCGCATGAAACAGACGGTTATGAATGGGGTGGATCATGATTACAAACGTTCCTTTCATTCCAGGCAAATTGTCAAATTTTCAGGCTCCAAAATCAGGCAGATTACAATCTGCCTAAAAATTTTAGGCAGATTACAATGTGCCTGGTCGAACCCGGAATTTTACAATCTGCCTGAAGTTTTCAGGCAGATTATAATCTGCCTGATTTGACAGTTTGCCTGTAACATATATATATATATATATATATATATATATATATATATATATATATATATATATATATATATATATATATATATATATATATATATATACAACTGCAGCATTAGGTCGACTAAACGCAAAAATCAATTAGAGTGGCAATAAAACTGCAATTGAGTAACTGGAAAAATTGACATAAGTTTGAAATATTCATCTAGATCTATTTTTCTATATATGGGTCAATGCAGATGAAAGTGTGTAAAAATATACATAAATCAAACACATTATAATACGTACCATACTGACTAGTGTGATCAATAATGGTGTGCAAAGCACATGCCATAGCTAGTAAGTATAAGAAATAACACCAATTTATACACTCAAGATCTCGTTTAAGAATGTAATAGGAAATTACTCCACGTCTTAGCTTGTTATCCGCCGGGAACCGGACTGATATAGTTTTCATTCTATCCGTCTGTCTGTCCGTCCGTCTGTCCGTCTGTGCAATTTCAGTCTCACGCGCCTACAGCCCGCATTAGTGGGTGGATTGATTTCAGATTTTACCCAGGGGTGCTCCTAAGCATCCCGCAGTGCAGTGACCAGGATTCGACCGGATCCGAGCAAAATTGTCAAAATGACAAAACTTAAAAAATGGAAGAAATGAATTAGGAATGAGCATAACACATATCGGTTTCACGCGCCTACAGGCCGCATTAGTGAGTGGATTGATTTAAGATTTTACCCATGGCTGCTCCTTAGCATCCCGCAGTGCAGTGATCAGGATTCGACGGGATCGGAGCAAAATTGCCAAAATGGCAAAACTTTAAAAAATTGCAGAAACTGAATAAGGACTTTGCATAACACACATCAGTCTCACGCGCTTACAGCCCGCATTAGTGGGTGGATTGATTTCAGATTTTACCCATGGCTGCTCCTAAGCAACCCGCAGTGCAGTGACCAGGATTCGACCGGATCCGAGCAAAATTGTCAAAATGACAAAACTTAAAAAATGGAAGAAATGAATTAGGAATGAGCATAACACATATCGGTTTCACGCGCCTACAGGCCGCATTAGTGAGTGGATTGATTTAAGATTTTACCCATGGCTGCTCCTAAGCATCCCGCAGTGCAGTGACCAGGATTCGACCGGATCCGACTAAAATTGTCAAAATGACAAAACTTTAAAAAATGGAAGAAATGAATTAGGAATGAGCATAACACATATCGGTCTCACGCGCCTACAGGCCGCATTAGTGGGTGGATTGATTTAAGACTTCACTGACCACAAGGCTGTATGGTGTTCTTTGGAACAGTTGTTCACAGGAACATCATAATTAGGTATATAATTTGCGCGAACCCGGCGGATTCATGCTTCTCGAGCATCTAGTTACATATGGTTGTGAATCCACGTTATTGTTGTATACTGTTGTAAGTAACTTTGCAAAACATCATGGAAAATATGCTTTACTTATGGAGGGGTATGTTGTGAAAAGGGTGCTACTATTTATCAAAGTGTTTCAGATAATTTCGTACAACTTAACTTGCAAAAAACACTTTGTGGCCATTTTTAGGACATAAGTTTTGCAAATGCATGTTTTCAAATAACATCGAATAGTTCAAGAACCACATGTAATTTTTAAAATAAATATTGGAATAACCTTGTGTTTGAAACAGACCTGCAGAAAAAAATCGCAAAATGTTGGTCTCGTGTTTAATATTTCAATGTTAAAGTGTGCTACTGACCGAAGCCTAACCAGTTTACGAGAACGACCTGCAGTGTCCACTGTACTGGTCATTGCTTCCAGCTTAAAAGCAACGTTTGAAACCGTGCATCATGTAGCATCTGCAGCGGTCAAACAAATAAATGTTGTTTTGTTTGAAAACATTGGCACTCGTTTTAAAGGCCGTAAAGCCGTCCGCTTTAAAAATATCGATCCACAATTATCGTCATTAATGAGCATCCCCCCAAAAAAGACTACCAGTTACGTAGATGGTAGTTTAGGAATAGTTAGTATGATTACTAGGTAATACCATAGATGTTTTAGTATTCCTGAGTAGACTAAGTCCCGAGTGGGCTGATTCAACCATTGACGATCCATTATTGCTTTTGTAGAATTCCTGGATAGACTAGGCCTCGAATGGGTTAGCTCAACCATCAACAATCCATCATTACTTTTGTAGTATTCCTGAGAAGGCTAGGCCCAGAAATGGGTCAGATCAAGCATTGTCTATCTGCCTGGATTATTTATAAAAGCACTTGACCTAAAATGAGCTCAAGTAACTGTGATTAATATTTCTACACTGCCTTTGAATGGTCACATGCAACAGACTTTTATTTGTTTCTTTATTTTTCGATAACCAACACGCGAAAATACGTTACAGAATACAATGCTCTTTATTGACTTATATCTTGACAGATCTAATTATCAAAATACATGGTAATTCAAACAATTTTGAAGCAATTCAACATTAGGGCCACAAGTTCTCGAGTTTATGCTTCTTATGTCAAAAACCTGTGATCTGTAGCAATATATTTCTGACGTATTATGCAAAAAGTATAGATGAAGAATTTTATGAGACACAGTGCAAATTTATTACAATATTTGATTAACTCAGCAAAGGTTCATTGATAGCCTACAGAAAACATGAATCATTCGAAACAATACAAAAAAGGTCAACAAATACGGGCGTGCGTTAACATTGCAACCGGAAGTACGGCAGCAGAAGACACCGCACTGGAAAGAATTTAGGAGTCCTAAAGGTGACACAATTTTCATAAAGCCTTTTTATGAACATTTTAGCCAACATAATCCTCAAAATGCATGAGAATATTGCATTTATATTCACTATATCTTTGTTCTGTTACTTCATGTATTTAGTCCGAGTCAAAGGCTTGTTTATGACAACATGGTTGATATGACCCTAGAACCTTCTAGAAAGTGTTTGGTAGAGTTTTAAGGTAAACGATATATGTCTAAAACCACAGGTCATTAAAACAATACAAATTTCCGTATGATAAAAAGCACTCTTTTGGAAGCAAAGTGTAGCATAGTCCCGGCAAGCATTTCCAAGTAAAACCAATGTAAAACCCAGGGTTATTTTTGGCCATTCCCACGTGAATCCCATGCATGGGATTTGCATGGGAATGAAAATCGAGGTAAAATCCATGGTCGGAATTCCCACGCCTAACCCACACATGAAATACATAAAATACTTGGGCATTCCCGGGGAGATTTTGGCTAAAAATGGCCAAAAAATGGTGTCTCCACGGGTTTTACATGGGAAAGAGACAAAGTCTAGGCAAAACCAACGTTTCGTTTTTTTGACTGCGAAAAACGTGCATAAACTATGGTTTTCCCATGTAAAACTCATGTATTTCCCACCTGTTTTATGCCAGGGAATGCCCAGGCATTTTCCATCTATTTTCCTGTGTATATCCCATGCATTGCCAGTGCGTATCCCGTGTATAATCGGTGTGTTGCCCATACAAAACCCAAGCGTATTATGCATGGGTTATCCCATGCATTTAACGCATGGGTTTTCCTATGCGTTTTATCCGTGGGGTTGCCCATGGGTAGAACGCATGGACTTGCCCATATATATCCCATGCGGAAAGGGCAACGTTTTTCTCATGTCTTTCAGATGAGGAACGTCTTTAAGATGTTAAAGAAAATGCAAATAACATCTCACAAACATGGAACAACACACCAGCATTACAATTAAATATGAATATGTTTGCATGTACTTTATGCAATGTGTAAGTAATTGCCCCCCAAAAAATAAAAGACATAAAATTGCATTTCATATTATATGTTGCCATCCAAATTTCTCTGCACAACAAATGAACAAAATTATCCGATCTACTGCATCATTTCGGGAAAGTATTTACACAGCTTACACATTACTACAACAGTGTATTCGGCCTTGAAGTTACTATTGGAGCAGCTAAAGTGGGTGCCGATACCACCACACATTACATAATTAACTAAACGCAAGAGCGAAATACCCCCAGGAATACAGCATTTTCACAAAATTTCTGGCGCATCGGCAAAATGTGCGACATATATGAAGACATTTAAGTAATCAATTGCAAAAAAAAAACATGAAAATCGAGACCACCCCTTGAATGTTTCAGGCAATAAGCATCATACACTGAAGAAAGTCACCCTTATATAGAATAGAAGACTTAGGGATTGCACAAACTGTGGCCACCATTACTCTGTCTAACCACTTAGGAATAGTCCATTCAGAGCACAATGCTCATGACTTTCTGTAGTACAACATCAACTAAGGTATACGTCGCAACTTGTTTTAGTTAAATACAAGGACTGGGAGAATTTAGATAAGGGGTCATCCATAAAGTACGTACGCAAAAATGTCTTAGATTTTGACCCTTCTCCTCCCTTGTACGCAGCGCGAACACATCGACTCAGAACTCCCCCCTGTACACACGTACGCAAGATTTTTTTACCCACCCTGAACACATACTAGAGCAGGTAAATACACCTGGGACTCGCTTAACAAGCATGTCCAAGGACATGACCCAGCCGAGTTAACAAACAAGGAAAGAGAGAAAAACTCTGAAAAAAACACTGTTAGGCCAAAGAATGGAGAACTTTTTTCTGAACGTAAGTTTTTCATAATTTCAATACACAAAAACAAGGTTTTCCGGGTGAAATCGCAAAAAAAACACACACACACACACACAAGCAGGCCCAGGAGCATGGAGAGCAGCCCACGAACATTCACGGGTACTATTGAAAGGATTCAATGAAAAACAAAAAAACAAAAATAAAAAAAACTACATCAAGAAAAAAAGAAGTAGATTGGATTAAAAACCACTTCAAGAACTATGTAAAATGCCTGGTAGGCTATTATTTTTTTGCAAAAAAGTTCTGCCATTTCGGCAGTTTTTGGCGAGCCGCAAAAAAATTCTGGGGAACATTCTTGATTAATACCTAAACGATTACAGTAAAACAGTTGAACAATAAAGTTACCCTTACATTGACAAACATATGCATCGGACATGCAAAACCCTCAGCCATGGACTTTTGAATCATGTTGCATTGGGAAATCATATTTCGTTCGTAAATGCACTGTATAATAATAATACCTTATCTCAAATCAACTGCGAATTAAACGTGAATGGACACAAATCAAACTAAAGAATATAGAAACCAGCACGTTGCACATCTACCCTATACATTCTTTTACTGTGTGAAGCCACAGAAAGGCTTTGTATCAAAAAAGAGGCGTGAACAAAGTAGAGAACCTAAATGTTAACAGACGGACGGACGGGCAGACGGACTGAATGACCGATAGCAATAGCCCTCCATCCAAGTTGGCTGAGGGCTAACAAAAGACTTAGGTGTCGCACAAACTGCGACGACCTTGAGAACACTAACTGTAAGCACTATATGCTTCCCACGGGGTACAAACTAATAATTTTGCACTACATCGAAGACATACAACTGTCATCGCCTGCCTTCGTAGTGGAGTTTAAACAGAAGTCACCATTTTCTGACGTGGCCTCTACTTTTTTTTTGCGATGTGTTCGGCCACCACCCAAGTCACGGCTGTTCACCAACCAGTTCATTGCAGCTTTTGCTATGATGTCGTTCGGGGTGGTTGACACTGCGAATCTGTAGCGTACTACCTCGAATAATACCTTAGTGATTTGCATGCTTTTCATGCCCATCTTACCCTCATTCCCTTTCCCCCTACCACACCAGTTCATTTTCACTGCAACATCTTTATCGAGCATGGCTGCCATAACTCTGCGTGTCATTTGGCTTGGAGTTTTTCCCCCGCCTTCTGATTGCAAAGTCTCCACCTACAATTTTTATCGGCTAAGTATAGGCCTAATTTCTAAATAAATCAATGCGCTATTTTTCTTTCTATCACACACTTGCGTTACACTTTTTCTTTGGTAAACATTTGTGGTTAACTACAATTTCAGCTTTAATGTCACATACAAGGTAAAATTTACCATCGCAGAGTGGTACTCGGGATCTTTCAGTTTCTCCTCAATCTCCTGCAGTTCTTCTAGGCTGTTGATGGGCAGCTTCGTGTCCTTCATGAGGTCCAGGTATTTGTTTCTATTCCCTCTCTCCTGCAATCTTTCGTTCTTTTCTGTCAATTCTGTCAGCGCATCTGCTATGCCACCAAAGGTTATTGCCAGGTTCTGCACCCTCTGCTTTATGTGCAACACTGTATTGAGAACTGTTTGCGTTAACTCGACTGTAAAGATAAATGCCAAAAAATATATAATACAGTAATTATTATTATGTAATATATACTTTTCACTATAACATGCATTTATACATTTATCTTTACAAATATCTCAAAAGGAAAACTGAAATTTGTACTAAACAAATACTCTTCTTCTTTTATATTTTCTGTTGCAAATAAATATGTGCAAAGTGTGAGCCTATAGCTATTACCTATTTCACGATTTTCCTTGCTGTTGTCTTTCCTGGGTTCCTTGACAACCTTTACGTCTTCAACATCTGTATGGGGTGCGTCCTCATCCTCCGAACTCTCAAATAGGTCACGTACCCTTTTTCTAGCACTGAAATCAAAGAACAAAAACAGAAATTAGTGTTATTTTTGCCTATCGCTGCAGAGTTTTAAATGCCTCTACAACTGAGTTGCTGGGGCTTTTGGTATTCAACAGGCTGGGTCATCAAAAGATTTGAATACATAACAATTTAAATGTTTCACAGTGACTTGATCTTTAACCAAAGAGTACGAAAACCTAGTAGGTTCAAGTACATTAGCCTACCATTTTAGATACCAATTTTAGTTGAAATCCGTCAAGCCATACTTGAGATATCGTATCGACAAAGGAAAAATTGACAGTTACTTTGACCTTTACCTCAAGGTCACCAAAACCTAATCAGATCAGGCGCCTTTGCCTACCATCCTTCCTTCCAATTTTGGTTGAAATCCATCAAGGCATACTTGAGATATCGTGTCCACAAAATCGTGACGCACATGACAGATGGACGGACAGACGAGCAAAAAACATAATACCCTCCTGATGTTAGAAATCAGGTCGGGGCACAAAAACATTTCTTTTTTTAGCCTTACATTTTGTCTTGTTCTCGCGGCGTCGAAGTTGCTATTGGTGCAACTAATGTGGGTGCCGATACCATCACAGGACGCCGCTTCGGGTTTGAAGTCTTTTTCTTTTGAGTCTCCTCCATGGGTGCTGAATCCTCACAATAGTTCTCGTTCTCTTCTTCACCCAAAAGCCATGCGACGTCAGCTGAATTCGAGTACCTGCGCTTTCTCTTCCTACAATACAAGTGTGTTTCAATTTTTTGCACATACTTAACTATTGTCCAAAACATTTGCAGGCAACACCGACTTTTTCTGAGCGGAATATTGTCTATAATTAATTTCTGTGTGTAAGACAACTTTTCGAATTAAATATTGCATTCCTTTTTTGCTTTTATATATTTGTCAAAATTCTGTATGTTACCTGGCTTTCCTTCCCTCTTTCAAACTACAGTCGCTTGCCAGGTCCGTGTGCTCTAACAAAGTTTTCATTTTCTCCACGGCCGTTCTGTAGTCATCTATGAAATATATGACATATATTGGCTCGGCTCCCAATTTCATCTACACATTAATATATATATATATATATATATATATATATATATATATATATATATATATATATATATATATATATATATATATATATATATATATATATTGTATTTATCTAATGTTTTATAAATATGTCATAAAAATCGCCGATTTCTGGATTGGGCAGGAACAGCACAACCCGTTAATGTTTTGACCTAAGCCAACTGCTGTAATCTGGAAGCTCTTTTACCAAAACCTGTAGGAAGAGTAGGCATTTGAAAATTGTGAGGCGCGTACACACACACATACACAGCGACGACACACAAACAAACATGAAATTATACCTGAACGACTGGCGATCTTCACTTTGAACTTGAGGGCGTTATTGAAGTCAATGTCCTTCTCCCTTAAAAGCATCTTTTTCGCTGCGTCATCTGTCATACCCTTGGGCCAGTAACACACGTCCTGACCGTCTTCATTTCTGACCCATTTGGATGTGATGATCTCTGTATATTCACGTTCCCCATCCTCCCCACCAGGAAAACGTAAAACAAACCGTCTCCTGTACAGAAGGAAATAACGGATAAGTTTTTGCCTAATACTGTATTTCGCTGGTATATGCAGCAACAACAAAGAAATCTTTCAGCGGCATTCTGAATCATTTTGATTGCAAGTCTTGAATATCAAGAATGTGGAGTTCTTTAGCTAATTTCTTACATTGAATTATAGATAATTTAGCAGAATCCATGGGAGATGAAAAGAATTGCTCCGTCTTTTCAAATTTCTTGACCACGAATTTGCAATGGCCTGACTGTCTGTTTACAAGAACGGTTTGAATGACATATATTTCACCATTGGCCAGAACACACGAGTCTCTTGCATGTATACTATAACACATGTCGTTATGCACAACGCCTCTAAATTACACGTAATTTTCTAATGCCTGAATGTCTTCAGGTAGTGGGCCTCCCTTTCCTGGCTTTCCTAGCGGTTTTGTCACGGACTTACTCCGTTTTCCCTCCACATTTTCAAGGCCTCTGTACTCCTCTATTCGTTTTACAACTTGTTGTAAAGTGGTACCGGGCTTGCGAACCATTTTTGTCAATCGCTGCAAGTGATTTTCAAAGGGAAAAGCAGATATGCCTTCCAGATTTCCGAATTTCAGGGCGTCCTGGGCCATGTGTATCACCGCATGAACGTTATACGTCATGAACTCACGACTGTATAATGAAACGGAATCTTCGACAAAATGTTTCAGGAGTTCGCGCGCAACTTGATTCTGTGAGACGCAAAGGGAAGAGTTGAGCAAAATACGCATAGCGCACACGAGCAACAGATAGTGCGTGTACAAATTGTAGTGGTTTGCTTTGGCGAAATGGTTCCCACAAAACTACCACGCCTGTATATAACAGGAATGTTCGGAATTCTGTGGCTTTCCACCGATCACGTTCTTTTAAGCCCCGCGGTTTCCTGCTGAATTCGGTTGGACACCAATGAGCAAGTCCAGCAAGATGGCTACTAATTAGCTCTCTGTTGGCAGTGCCAAGCAACACGTTGAAACGCCTTCCTTTTACCCATGCATGAATTAGCTTCCTCACTACCCCTAATGCTATTAGGTGCATGTACTCCACTGGAAAGCCCGTTACCATTTCTGAAAATATAAGACCGAGCCGCCTTAATTATAATATATAATGTTTTACGTCCCCACTAAGCTGTGCTTGAACCGTAACCAGGCTCTTTGACTGTATTTCGTACATTATTCAATTACTTATAACTTTCAATTATACTACAATCCATTTCCTTCGTTTATGTACGCACACACACACGCACCGGCACACACGGGCACATATATAAATGTTTTCCAACAGTAAGCTTTGTTTTAATTAGGCAAGGTAAACCTACCAACATTTAAAGGCACTAAAGGACTAAGTCCAATGTGATGTTGGGGGTCTGCGCGTGCTTCGAATTCATCGTCTGTACGTAGCCGTGCCGTGCTATCGGTAAACCGTACTGCGTCAGCTACCCATTCGCCTTTTGTCCAACACTTGTCGCAGCCCTTGTATCCCGAGTGTGACTTTGTTTGCTTGACGAAAGCCCTAGCAGGAGCATCGCATATAACACTGTGAACGCGCGCTGTTAAGTGTTTCCCGTTGAATGTAAAGCCTGCAGTATTCAGTCTGCGGTACTCTTCAGCAAAGCCTTCAAAATATTCATTGACGTCACTAGGTTTTGATTCACCAAAAAAAGCTCCCACAACAAAAGGCGATGTTATACAATTATTGTTTGTAATCCTGCACAATATGGGCCAATGACTTGAATTCACGCTTTTATACACAGGAAGTCAGTCAACGTTTATTTGTAGCTGCAATACTTGGTCTTCCTCTATGTTTATTGCGCTTTCTAAGGCAAGCGAGATTGTTTTTTCCAGAACGAAGTGATGGTACAGACCGCCACCTATGTTTTTCAATGCAACTGTACGCGATGTGCGTAAAAGCGCTCTTGAATCGCCAGGCAAATCAAACTGAGGTACATAATTACGGAAAAGGTTCAGTATTGCGGTCATAGATTTATGCGTCATGTTATGTCTAAGAAATACTTGTGCCAGGTCATGCTTGAAATTCAACGCCGTGCATTTCTTAACGTCGATATCTTGCATGCAATGCTCCTCTTTAAAAGTATGTTCCTCCCCGATATCTCCTGTGTCTGTATCCGAAGAACTGGAACTAGACCAGTCAGCTAATATACCCAACAACAAAAGAAACGCCGATTCTTAGAAATTCCACATCTATCTTCCTAAAGTTGCAACTGGACTCAATGTTACATATATCAAAAAGGCAGTTCTTATAGCATACTTCTAGACAGTTTTAGTCACTTTACAGAAGATAGTCACGGTTCATTTAACACAACAAAAGTGCCTCACAAAATGACGAGTTAAAGTGCCTAATAACGAGTGTGGCCTCCGTTCGCGTTAATCACCGCCGTACACCGGCGCCTCATAGAGGTCACCAAGCGCTGGATTACGACTCTGGGTATGCGATGCCACTCCTCGATGAGGGCTTGGCGTAGCTGTGGTAACGTAGAGGCGCACATGATTCATGGCCCATTGACGCCTCGCTTGGCGCCTAGCACCGGTTAAGGGCATTCCGCGATACGCGCGCCGGCTTCGAATACCGTGTTCATGAAGCCGTCTCCTCACTGTTTGGGCACTGATGTGATTGCCCTGACGTCCTGGGAGTGCTCCGGCGGTGGTTGTCGCTGGAATAAATCTCTGGCGTAGGTGTGAGACCCGAATATAGCGGTCCTCCTGGGGAGTAGTAACACGTGGTCTACCTGACCGAGGTCTGTCGCGAGTAGATCCAGTGCAACTAAGACGACTTCGTAGGCGTCGAACTGTACTTTCATTAACACCAAAGTGGTGCGCGACGTCAGCGCGGCTCCTTCCGCTGTCCAGCATACCCACGGCGCGTTCCCTATCAATTTGTGAGAGCCGTGGCATGGTTTTTCCGTTGAGTTTGTTTCAATATTTTAACGTTTTTTATCCCTTTTTAAGCTTGTCTTTACTATGCATTTCAGTTTGTACGGGTCATTGTAACACATGTTGCCTAATATGGAAAAAGGTGTCAAAACGACCACTTCATTGAATTGACCAAGGTGTTAGGGTAATTAAGCCACCACCAACAGACCACATAAAGGATAAAGAAAGAAAAATATTACAGAAAAAAGTTCGCACACAAGTTTCCCAGAAATCGCCAAAAACGCAAAAAAACCACACGAAAATTATTCGGCGTTTCTTTTGTTGTTGAGTATACATCATCCTCGTCATTTATGGGCACGCCGTTACTGTCTGTGTCAGAGTCTGTATCCCAGTCACTTGAATCTTCTCCCACTCCCATAGGCTGAACTTCCGGACAAGTTTTTTTTATGTGGTGTGCTGCTTTTGACATTTTCGGTAGTTGGTGCAGGAGAGCAAATTTGCGACATTGGCGTTTTACTGTTCTGTAAAAGGTCGACCTTGAGGGAATCGCGTTACGGACATACTTCTTCCTACACAAAAGGAATTGAAGGGGACTTAACTACAAAGTATACCAAATTGCATAACTAGAACACACCACACACGCACACCACACACACACACGCCACGCCACACACAGCATACACGCATTCACCACACACATACCACACACATACCACACACACCACACACACACTCACCACACACACGTATATATACCACACACAGACACTCACACACGACAACACACCACACACACACTCACCACACACACCATAAACATACACACACCACACACTCACCACACACACCCACCACACAATGCACACTCACCACACACGGCACAGATACTACACACACACACTCAGACACACAGGGAGACATAATTATATAAACTTACTTTGGACCACCCTTTTCTTGAGATTCTGCCATTTTACACTTCTTTTTCTTCTCAAACTTCACGCGTACGTCTGCTACTGTTTCTCGTCGAAGTTAAAGGAAGCGATTTGAGAACCTGAAATATCGACTTCAAGTGATAAAATAAAGTTCATATAGTGAAGTCTACAGCAAAGAATTTTAAGCAAAAAGCATCATATCACACATAATCTGACTCGTTGGGAGCTGGTCCTGCTAAAAGAATAATATTAGTTGATCGAAAGCAGGGTGGTCGCTTAAGATGAGATGAACCTGCAACTGTACCTTCGTGAGATCTGAAGGAGAAACGGTGCATAATCCCACAGAGAAATAAATAAAATTAATTTAGTTGATCGGAAGCACAGTGGTTGCTGAAGACGAGCTCAGCCTCCAACTGTGCCCTTGTGAGGTTTGAAGAAGTAACGTTACATAATACTGCATAAATAAAAAATAAGAATAATATTAGTTGATCGGAAGCAGGGTGGTCGCTGAAGACGGGCTCAGCCTCCAACTGTGCCTTCGTGAGGTTTGAAGAAGGAATGTTATATAATACTGCATAAATAAAAGATAAGAATAATATTATTTGATCGAAAGCAGGGTGGTCACTGAAGACTCGCTGAACCTCCAACTGTGCGTTCGTGAAGTTTGAAGAAGTAACGCTACATAGATATAAACAATAAGAATAATAATAGCTGGCCGGAAGCAGGGTGGTCGCAGAAGACGGGATGAAACTCCAACTGTGTCTTCGTGGGGTATGACGAAATAACATTACATAGTACTGCGAGATAAAAAAAATAGCTCACCAGGAACGGGGTGGTCGCTGAAGACGGGTTGAACCTCGAACTGTGCCTCCGTGAGGTATGACGAAACAACATTACATAATACTGCAAAAAAATTAGCTCACCGGAGGCGGGTAGGTCGCTGAAGATGGGCTGAACCTCCAACTGTGCCTTCATTAGGTATGACGAAATAATATTATATAATACTGCAAAAAAAATTAGCTCACTGGTTGCGGGGTGGTCGCTGAAGACAGGCTGAACCTCCAACTGTGCCTTAGCGAGGTTTGAAGAAGTAACGTTATATAATACTGCATAAATAAAAACAAGAATAATATTAGTTGATCGGAAGCAGGGTGGTCGCTGAAGACGGGCTGAACCTCCAACTGTGCCTTCGTGATGTTTGAAGAAGTAACGCTACATAATACTGCATAAATAAAAAATAAGAATAATATTATTTGATCGAAAGCAGGGTGGTCGCTGGAGAATTTTTGAACCTCCTACTGTGACTCCACTAAATTGCATTAAAAATAACCTCTAAAACAAACATACTGAACATAGAATAGGCACGGGGTGACAAGAGAAAACAATTATGTATACCAAAATTGAACAAATGAAATGTACGGTGGGCAACTGTCTGGGAAGGGATAATCAATCGAAAAGTTTGCCAAACGAAAAACAGCTGCAGTATATGCATATGTGATATCGGAGGGGCCCGATCCATGAACGAGTTGGTTGTTTTACTCATGCAAAAATGGCTGATTTTAGTTAGAGTTTTCAAACAATTCGTTTTGTATGAGACAAATTACGGACCACCACTCCCCCTCCCCCCTACCACTTTTTTTGTCTGAGATGAGGGTGTCAACTTGGGGGTGGGGGGAGGGCATAAAACAAAGTTCAACTTAGTTTATTTTCGTGGGGATTTACAAAGTTAGCACGACCAGCACAGAAAGTTTATTATTACCTTGGCAGTCAGATAGCCCTCATTTCCAAGTCGGATTTCTTTTCCTATTTTGGATACGATACTGGCAAATTTGTGCACTGGTGTTCAGGCTCACGTCAGTTGTTCAAAAACCCAGGCAGGCGTCAGCTGGGATATAAACAGATACGCCAGTTATACAAACAAACAGTTTTCATATGAGCTTATCAGTGCCCGAGTAATGCAACAACGCAGAAAACTGACAGATGCACGACAGCACACCAGTACCGACAGGGAGATATACAGTTAGACACAGACAGTCACTCACACGCATCAGACAGATGAATATTCACCTCACAAGGTATACAAACAGACTGTCGGATAGGTAAATAAGTGTATGCGCAAACACCCCCCCCCCAAAAAAAAGAAAGAATACCGTCCCTCCCTCCCTCGCCCACTCCAACCCCCTCCCAACACAAGGTCAGACCAAAAGCAACAGAGAACTCACGAAGCTTTCGTTCACTCATCACGTATCTGCAAATATGAGGAAATTTGAAATCAATAGTCACGATTCGAGTTGTGCTCTCACTTCTTGGCAGTCGGTTGAAACTGAAATAAGAAATGCCTGGATATAAATAAGAGATATCTCTGTAACTGAGAGGGGAAGTGTTCGTGAAAGTTAACTGCTTACAAAAAGCGGGAATAAGCTGACCCAGAAAACTCCAGCATTGCATTAAATGGCCAAATTTATTCATAAAATTTCAAAAATAACCGAGCCTGACCCTCAACATGTTGAAATGTTAGGGTCTGGTGTTGGATTATTATCCACAAAACTAGCTGATTTCAACATTGTGACATCCTACTCAGTTTTTCACTGAGGCATGCACAAGCATTCAACGCAACAAAACTATCCCACCAAAACCCCCCTCACCCCATACAAAAGAAAACAACAAGCCTACCCAACAAACTTAACCCTCCAGCCCCCCCCCCCTCCCGCGCCCCTACTATGATAAAACAACACCAACTCCACCACACTAAAACCAGCCCAGTATAGCCAATCGAAAAAAAAAGTCCACCATCCTGCTAATAAGCCAGTTCGCACTTTGACTTTAGCTGAAAAATTTTGCGTTTTGCGCTGAATTCAGGATGGATAAGGATATAAAGAAATGATAGAAAAGAACGGCAAAAATCAACAAAATTCTATTTTGTCAGAAACATATTCACATGTTTGTTATTAAAGGGACTGAATAATATGTAAAATATTTTTAAAAGATCATATGATGACTTTATAAATTTGAAAGTGAGCATGTTGAAAGAAAATTAGAATTTTGATGTTTTCCCTGATCATTTCTTTATAATTTATCCCCCAACATTTGAAGTCGAAACAACACATCCACCAGAAAAATTCGAAAGTACGAATTAGCTTATTGTGGCAGCATACACGTATGCCAAGGCCATTTCTTTGGTGACCAGACCGGGGGAGGGCGGTTACTTGGATGTAACAAAATGCTATCAACAGAAATATTTATAAAATTCTTTCTTCGGCAAAATAAATAAATCAATAAATCTACGCATGATATGTTCAATAGAGCACTTAAATAAGAAACGGAAAACGGAAACATCCATTGACCCCGAAGAAAGATAGGTACTTTGTGTCACGTAAAACTATTTGGCTAAAAGTATATTTATTCACGATACAATATTTACAAATGTAAGAAAAACATCCCAGAAAACTGTTTTGCAAAACTTACCGTATTGATGTATCTTGAAATCCAAGTTCCAGGTGGATAATTTTTTTTGCCGACTCAACGCAAAAGGTGGTGGGAAAAAAGAACGATACCGAGGCGCATGCGCGTATAATTTCATAATTTACGTATCATGTTACCGAAAATATATGCTATATTTCCCGATGGCTTTAAAGTTAAAAAATGACTTAGTTATTTGCAGATAAACATTGATAAATATAATGGCTTAGTTATTTGCAGATAAAAATTGATAAATATTAGCAGACAAAAAAATCCTTATACAAGATTATGAAATATGTTTATCGTACTGTATAGACGCCATGCATAGTGATATATGAAGGCAAAACAAACAATAAGAAAGACAAAAACTTTAGCGTTTGGTGATGATAAGAACTCAATTGCTGTTCTAAAGTTTTCTGTATTTTTATGGAATTTGTATGTGTGATAATTGTTATTTGTCAATAAAAACGTTTCATATAATGTCAATAAAAGCCATAGAACATGAAGTGCAGGAGGAAAAATGGTTTTAAGGAAAAGAAAAACGCACGAAAAATCCCACCTAACAGCGAGCAATTTTGTCAAGAAAATATTCACCAATAATATTTTTACGTCTTAATTGCTGGCTTTACTCTGAAGATGCCAAATATTTCCCTTCCAAAACCCATGCATTTCCCACATGGGGTATACTTTGCAATGCCTAGCAAAATCCCGGGTTTGCCATTTTTAGACGCCAGAAATGTCCCCAGAAATGCCCATGTATTTCCCACATGGGGTACACATGGGTTTCCCAGCAAAATCCAACATGGAAATGCCCACATGTAATATGGCTGGGATGCAGGCATTTTTCCTAGGTAATTCCCATCCTGGGTCTTCCCATACAAATCCCAGATAATGGTGAAGATGGGAAAATATAACACGGGGTTGCCTATGTATTTCCCAGTTGGGACCCACCTGGGTTTGCCCGGGTGGGATTTACATGGGCTTTCCCATACATATTTCATGTGTATTTTACATGGGGTTTCCCAGGGTGGGAAAACCCAGGCATTTCCAAGCCAGAAATGGCTCCTTTCTCCACGGGATTAATATGGGTTTCCCCTTTCCCACCTTCCCATGCAAATCCCAATTAAAACCCACACGTATCCCACGTGGGAAAATTTTCTGTGCTTATTGGGATCAGACGTCAGGTATGACCTCGTGCCATGATGATTAATGAATTTACTCATAGCTATGTGGAGTATAACCCTTAATATGCATTAATTCAAAGTATTATTATATATTAAAAACATTTCAGAGACTAGAGACTATGCGATGGAGAAAGAGCAGAAAGAAAATAAAGACAAAAGGTGTGAACTTGTGCGAGAGACAAAACCCCGGAAGGATTAATGAGATAAAAGGGAAAACGAAAAATCCATAGACGTACTCTATTAGAAAAGCAAATGCGGAGTGATGCAGAGGAAATAGTAAAATTTTCCAATTGTTTAATCTGCGTGTAATCTGCTTGTAATTGCTTTATCATACAAACACTAAAATGTGTTAATATACTTTTGAAGTTTTTAAATATCATATTTTCAATGGCATTTATGGCGTTAATTAAAATATTAAAGAAATGTTTTCAATCAGCACCTCAGTATAAGAACAAAACGTAATCGTAATCTATGGGAATCTATGGGAATCATGCAAGTCAAAATACCAAAGAGCAGCTAAGAGGCATAAAAGGTGTGTGGTAATACTCGCGTTAATGAGTATCAAAGACAAGTACAAAAATGAAACAAAATGAAATAAGAAAATTGATTTATACTTTTTAACTGTGTAAATAAGTATTAATGGTATACCATATTCAATTTGATTGACAGATACGTAAAGAGGTATTTGAAACTGTTCAAGTTTATAAATAAAAGATCATGGTAAAATGTGGTGCTCTTTTGGCATCAAGGTAATCTTTACAAATCTAAGCAAGACCAAAGTATGAAGTTAAGACTGAAAAGAAAAGAAAAAAGAAGAGAATCGCAATTTTTAATTTGCCAAGTTAACAGTAATCATCAATTCTTTTTATCAGTCTAGCTTAAATATAGTTCATATTTTTTTAATGACTAGCATAAACATGCAGAGACATTTACAGAGAACAGAAAGATAGAGCATAAACAGAGAACAACAAATAAGGCAGGTCACCAAGTGATAGAAGGTTTTAGGCGATAACTTCCAAAGAAACAGATCAATGAGCCTCTGCAACAGTTTAAAAAGAACACACAACAATGAGCAAGAGCGAAATGTCAACCTCAACTTTCTGTATCTAAATAAAAAGGCATGAAATGTTATTGCTGAAACTGAGTTAATTAACAATAATGACGGATGGTGCCAATAACTGCGTTTTTATTGTGTTCGTTTGGGATTAAAAACTTTCCATGAGAGTTATTGCAGCGACAGTTATTCTAAACTTTCAACTTTCTTTATCTAAATAAAAAGACATGAAATGTTATTGCTGAAACTGAGTTAATTAAAATAATGACGGATGGTACCAAATAACTGCATTTTTATTGTGTTCATTTGGGATTAAAAACTTTCCATGTGAGTCTTGTTATTGCAGCGACAGTTATTCTAAAGTTATGATAAAATTATACTGATATTTTATAATATAAGATAATATAATATGAAGAACGAAACGCACATATCAGGTACACGTCTAAATACCAGTTGCACATCTACGTTCTATATGCACATCTATGTGCCAGATACACATCCACGTACCAGACACACATCTACGTAGCAGATGCACATATACGCACTAGATACACATTTTACGTGCCAGACACACATCTGCGTACTAGATGCGCATTTATGCATTAGATACACATTTACACGGCAGATTGACATATACATGCCAGGCACACATCTGGCACCAGATAAACATCTACGTGCCATATACATATCTATGTGTCGGATTCCCATCTTCGTGCTGGACAAATGTCAGCTTATTGCATGTATTTCCAGCAATAAAGTATCATAGATTTAAAAATATATTTTAATAGATACGTAATGAAAGGCTAATAAAAAAGGTAAGCAACGTAACTCTGAAGAAGGCACGCAGAGTTCAGTTTTTATTTTATACATATCTACAAAGTAAATTCCAAGTGTTATACCAACAGAGTCACTACACTGTCAATTGATACGGGATATTTGCACTTTCAGGTGAATTTTTATTTTTTTTATGACCAGTGGCCAGAAATGACAACTGTACTCCATGCAAAATGTACATCCAAACGGGATGAGGAGAAATAGCTCGCAAGAAAACAAGCATACTTGGGGACTGGGAGTTACGCACCCCGCTACAGAGACAGTGACTCATTTGTTCACATTGGAAATCAACAAGGAAAACTCTACGAATATCGTAAGGAAATAATAAGTAACATAAGAAAGTTATCTACTCTATTGGTTTTTCGAAGAGAGCACAAACGAATGGGAGACAAATTGACAGAAAGTTTAGAATTTATATAAACAAACCAAAACATAAAATCATAGTGAATAGCATGAATAGCATAGTTAAGAAAATATACTCTGAACTCAGTGAAAAACAAGTGATAGCTATCCGTTCTACAAGAATATAAAACCTCAACCGACAGGCAGTCTGTATACCAGCCTCCGGGTTGGTCCTCCCTATGAACCAGATATTATGATAGAAATGGCTTCTAAGGAAATATATTTCGGTGATGGATTTGCAAAATGTTCATATCATGTTAGAAATGTTCTTGCTAAAACACACAAACCGAATTGGAAAATCTGTGATGTCAGCTCTCATAAGGCTATATTGTACTTGCATGCCAAGCATTGCGTAAATGAGAGGAAAGTTGGGGTGTTGATTGATTTAGCACCCGTTTTGAGAAGCAACAAACAACTAAACCATAATGAGCTGTGCATCTGCACAAAAGAATCTATAGAACGGTTGACATTCAGACCTAATCTGCAAAAATACCACACACATGTGATGAATGATCCTGAAATGATTGATACTGGATATTCAGAATGATTCCAGGAATGATTGATACTGGATATACAGAACACCAAATACTGAGTAGTATGAAGCCAAACAATAAAATGGCCTACAGTGTAGCCAAATGTTTTCTGCTATGGACAGAGAAGCAGGAGTTGATGTTCAAAGACTTGAGCGCAAAATGGTATGGCTGCAACAATGTGTTCTCTAATCATGCACTGCAAGTTTGCCTCATAAGATTTCTACTGAAGTGCAAAATAGAGCAGCCAGTGAAATAACCTTATGCCTACTAGCATATTGTCTCAGATCAAAAACGACGATAATAAAGTCAAGAACAATTTATGGTATTATGGCTGTGATTTTTTTCTGACTGATTACATCTTAAGTGACGATGTTGAGAATGAGTGGCGATGGACTCGCCCATACACAGTAGACGCTATGCGTTTTCTGATATACAATACAGTATCGAATTTGAAAAGACACTCTCAGCTGGGAAAGTTTGGCTTGTCTCATTATAAATTAGTGAGCATGCCAAATAGATATACTGTGACTTTTCATTATTTTATGAAATTAACAAATTGTCTAGTGTACACGAAGTACAACCTTGTAAAATTCGTCCACGACGCGCCGAGTGTTTTTGTGACTGGAAGGAAAACATGCCACTTCCGTTATCACGTGCAGACGACATGGCTGGAGCACATGACTTCTATAATGATGGTTGTCGCATGTGCTCAGATGACACTATTCTACCATACGTGGGTACCATACGTTGCTCATTATCCCCTATGACGCGAATGGCAAAATATTATCAAGTCGCTTACATGATGCTAACCAAGCAGCTGAGAGGTACCCCAGGAGCAACACAGGCAACTAGGATAGAAAACTAATTCTTTTCTTGTTAAATGACCCAATTACCAACATTGCCTGTAATGATCTCTATGAAACTATTGAAATATTTGGCAAAATTATGAAGGTATTATGGTCCCGTAGATATTTTATGTGGAATCACCGGAGGCGGAGAAGAGACTCACGCAAAATATTTAGCATCTGAAGCATCATACGATAGAGGCAATAAGTGGAACAAAAGGTGATATTGCGCAATAACAGATTTTAATAACTATCTATGCCAAATATTAAGTTAACATGTATTTTTATATGCATATAAGTCACAGTAGGGGATCCAAGGGTAAGAAGGAGTGTTCAAGAATTTCAACCTCTTCCTCCTCCACGAAAAATGAAGGAAACCAGGCTGTTAAACTACGTGGTTCGCAAAAACGTAAATTCGCTACTTAATGACTTTTAGAGGTTAAACCTCCCCTGCTCTGACAAACCTGTGTCCTCCCTGACCAAACCTGTATTCGCTCCTGAGGTTTTCACAATATCGCCATGCTATCTGCAAACGATATGAATTGTGGTGAACACACAATTTTTACGTGACAAAATGTTTCCAAGATAAACTTTGGGTATTGGATTACAATTGCTTTAAGATTGTTCAAAATGACGGTTCTACATATCTCACAACATACTAGTACCTTTCTTTATATAGCAGGTTACGCCTTTTTATAAAATGAACATAAAATTTTATTCACACTAACTTGCAATGCTTTGCACAAAATTTGAGTTAAACAGTCGAGGCATTGGTTATAATATATGGGCTGTGCTAATACTCTATGGGCTGTTGTTATAATGTATGAACAGTGATGATAATGTCTGAACAGTGGTCACACTGTATGTAGAGTGGCTATAATGTATGGACAGTGGTGATAATTCATGGATAGTGGTGATAATGTGTGGATATGGTGATAAGTTTGGACAGTGGGAATAATGTATGGACAAAGTTGATAATGTATGGACAGTGGTCATAATGTATAAACAGTCTCTACAATGTAAGCAAGCAACCTTATTTATAAACTAGAACTAATCCATTATGTGCTATATAATAAACTATTTTTAATCGAAGTGAATTTTTCTTTGTATGCATTTTACTTTTACATAAATTTACATTAATTTGCATTACATTAATTTGATCATCTATTTTGACAACATGTTTTTATGTGCAGCCGCTTAGTTATCAAGACTGAATAAAATTCTCAGGAGTATGCGCAAATATAGAAAGGACAATAACCAGCCTCATCCATTGCCACAAGATCGTTCGAACATTGAGATCCCCGCCGAATACACAACACTTGCTAATGTACGACAGCCATATTGGCGATGATAGTAGAATCCTTATTTTTGGCACAGATAGAGCATTAAATATAACTGACAATGACGAATACCTGTACATGGATTGTATCTTCAAAATTATGCCTAAGCTATTCTTCAAATTGAATACTATTTACGCCTTAACGCAACCTGGACATATTTTGCCATGCTGGTACATACTGCTAACACACATAACACGAGAAACATACGGTCGAAAGTTTGCTGCACTGAAACAACTGCGAGCTAAGCTTCATCCAGTACCATAATGCTAGCCTTTGAGAAAACCGTGATGCTATCTGCGCAAGACGCGTTTTCCGACGCAACCCTTAGTGGATGTGTTTATCATCTTTCCCAAAATGTGTACCGGAAAAAAACAGTCTGAAGGCCTACAGAACGACTACGCAGATGATGACGCATGATATCCGCAAAATCTTTCGTGTCTGTTGATGAGGTTGTGAACGCGTGTGTAGCTTTCCAAGAAGAACTGACGCCAGGTTTAGATTATTTTGAAGATACATACATTGGTCGCCAACGTCGCCAAAACAGAGCAAATCCAAGATTCAAGCACGCACTATGGAATATGTAACGTCGACTTGCGGACAATTTACCACGAGCTAATAACCACTGCGAAGGGTGGCATCGTAAAATTCTATCCGCTATCACTGCCCACTACCCTAACCTGTGGATATTTCTTGATGAAAGAACTGAAGAAAAAACTGAAGAAAAACACTCGGTAAGCAACGTAGTTATCGCACAGGCTTGTGGTAGACAGGTGGCCGCCGAACCGCGCCACCATTACTACGAAATTAATCCACAAATTAATACTGTTTTTGCTGATTATGAAAATCGGCATGTGTTGGGTGATTTGCGTGGTATTGCATAGAGACAATACTGTGCAACCATAGCTGAGATCAAAGTTTAAAGGCACTAATAGCACTTTATCGTTAAATAGATTTAGATTAGAATTAGATGTTTTACGAGACCGTTTATAATGTAACTGATCAGAGAGCTTCATTGATGTGTGATTGCAATTTAGTTGTTTCGGAGTTACAATGTAACTGGTCAAAGAGTTTCATTCATCTTTGATTGCAATTTAGCAATTTATTTACTTGACCGTTCAAAGTGTTAATGTGAAATGTTTAGATTGTTAAATATTATAGAAATAAAATAGATATAAAGTAAAATATGTTTACCACAATTTTTCACATTTTCATCGGCAAATCACCGACCGGAAACTAACTAGACCTGCAATTCACCCACCGGCGAATTACCTCCACCAACAATTTACCCACGGGCAAAAGACTACCGTCAAATCATTCATCATCAAATCACCAACCGGAAGACCACCTATTTCGTTTTTGATGGCTATTATATAATAGAAACAATTATATTTTTGAATGAAAGAAACGCAATCAAAGAATGTGAGCTGAGGTTGTATGTTTGAAATTTTATTGGCGAAAAGGTGCAACAAGATTAACAAATATGTTCCACTTTAGAAAAATTTTAGTTATTTTGCAAAGTTTTTAATTTTTGGAAAGCAAAATAAGATAAATGAATGTTCATATTAACCAAAATAATCTGAAACCCATTAAATTACCTGAAAATAGGAAACAAACGCATCATAGTATAAACTAAAATATGATAGTCACATGAAACATCTGTTCATAATGCTCTCACATGAAATATCTGTTCATAAACATGAAAAAATACATTGAATAATGAATAACAGGGTGAATTTTGTATCGAAAAGAAAATATGCACTGTAAAAGGTGTAATGCTTCACTAAAAGAGCTCTCTTAAATGTGTCGAAATAACAGCTTTCTATTTCTAAATCGTGTGCTGTGCTTTGATATCTATTAAAACCATTGTTCATAATATACTTAAGGTATCGTGGAATAAAATAGTTGTCAAGAGCACAACAGGTTGTATTTACACAACGTAACTTGCGCTGCGGTTTCATTGCTGTCGATTAATAGAACCAAATCTGGTATCTTTCTAAAGGTGTTTATTTAGCTATGTTAACTAATGTGTCATTTTAACCGCTTTTACTTGTATTTGTCACGTGGTTCTTTTAACTTGAGTAAGCATCCAAAAAAAAACAATACGCAAATCAGCAACATATGAACACTAATTGTAAACAGAGCTGCTTTAAATCACTTTACACTTCAGTTACAGTTTTTGATTGACTTTTGAATGTCTCTTAAATCCAAATAGTGTTTAAGTAAAGTAATATGTTTTAAAGTTACGCAGGTTTCTTGACGCTGTCAAATAGTTGTTTTTAGGACCTCAGTCTACCAAGGTTACAGGTTTTAATTGAAACACCTAGAACAAACAAGTTGTGCGCATATATAATCTGCAAATAGTAGCAGCAAATAGTAGCCAGACATTTTCAAAAAGATTAAAATGAGTACATAAGTTTGTAAAAAAATCATTTCTGATGTTTTGCTAATCAGTAATAATTCAGAAAAAATTAACATGAAAAATAGAACGCAATATTTTTACTTTTAATAAACAATCATTAGCGAAGAGAAAAATGCCAAAATGTAGTTTACCTCGACGCTGCACAAACTGAGATAAGCATTTTTTGTTTTGCTGTAAATAACGAGATTTGCACCAGACAGAGTGGTCACCTCACAGCTGGCTGTTATGACATCGCCGACAAAGTTTTCTGGCACCTTCAAAAGACAGGATATTTTGTCCTATTTGAATAGTTTGGTAAGCACTTAGCAGGGATTGTTCTGACACTATGCCCAGCTCTCATCACGTTTTCTTTAATGGTACATAGTATGGACTAACATAAACACTAGGTTTAGTATGTTACAAACTAAAATGACACATCAAAGGTGCAATAAAATTAGTTCACGGTATATTTTATTAATTAAACAGGTGTCTTTCTTACAAAAACTGTGCTGAGTGGTATTCGAGGAAACTTTACTTGTACAAGCTGCAAAAGTTCGTCACACTTTTGAATAAATAATGTTTAGAATTCTATTTGCTATGATTAATAAATATTACGTGTGTCGTATCGAAGCATTACATGAAATATCGGGCTATACAACATTTGGTTTTCTTTGCGATTCCCTAATTTTGATTTATTCAGATTGTGCCATCCTATCATGCCAGCGGCAAGATTTTGTATCGTCAGCTTGGCAACGAGCAGCAAATTGGTCTTTTAAAAACGTTTTAAGGTGCAAGTTAAGGCATCCTATGTTTTGCTAATTATAAATGGTGGGCATTTGTAAACTGTGTAGCATGCCCTAATGAATAAGCATGCTTTCCAAATTGCCACGTTAGTAAGTGCGTCTGTCCAGGAAGATTAATTTGTGAGCTTTGCATGCTTATTGCAAACACATAAAAACAACAAGAAATCAACGCGAAGTCCTTTCTAAAATACATGCTTTTTCCGTAAACTATTTTTGCCACATACATGCAAAAAATAGAAACAATATCTGTCAATAAATAACCAATAACCAATGACCAATAAATAACCAACCACGGAGTCTCCACATGGGACAAAATTCTCTTCAAATTCGTCATCTATTTCTGTTTCAGGAGTCAGCGGCTTGTCACCATAATAAAAGCCCACCGCCAATTTAGAGGCTCCTTCTCCTTGATACAAGAACAAATTTTCTTTTGCTTAAGTGTTTAATCGCATAATCAGACCGATTGAGAATAATAATATTAATAGTATTACTGGACTGTGATTGACTATTTAACTATTGATCAAATTAAGAGATAATTATATAATTGCCCATTCATTATGTGTATGTTTAATGTTCTCGCCTATTAATGCATGTCCTGGAATGATTCTGACACCACAAATCTTAGCCGTGATGTTAGTAAGGGCTAGACTCCACCATGGCCATGAATTGCTTGAATGTACCATGGATCTACTGCATGTCGATGGGTCGCCATCAATGGCGTTGCTCGCATTTAGACTAAAACATAAAAGGTCATATCAATGCCCATTGCATTATGATTATCCCATCCCATATTCTGAAGCGTGAGAAACTTTTAATGGATGTTGAATTGTGCAGTTTCTAAGTTCGTTAAAGTGTAGTGATTTATTTGCTGCAACTGAGCCCTAATTATAAATTTTAAAAATATTTTGAATTTGAGTTTGGTTTTCAACTTGCTTACTCTGGTAAATGCTGCATTGGAGTACCCGCTACGCTGTTAGCCCAGTCACATTCCATTGTGTTAAAAAAACTCTTCCTTTTCTTGTTAAATGCTTAAAACAAATTGTAATCACAGTGGATAGACCCATTTTACTAAAACACTAGAGTGAGACTACTAGCAATTCAACTTATTCTTTTGCAGTTGCGCGTTTTCTTTTTCACTGAATTAATGGTCAAATTATCAGCTGATCATTTTCTTGAAAACGCATGAGCAATTTACACAAACTGTCCCTTCATTGATTCCAGTTTGAAATTGAATATTGCTCTAATAATAGTTAAAGTTTAAGCATTTCATAAAAGACCAAACAAACTTTTCCCACATGACACTTCTGATAGTAAAGGTTAATATGTTTTCCTGCAGCTTATATGACGAAAAGATTTTTGTTGTCCTTGGCAAGGCTAGAACAATAAAGATACACCGAAAATGCCCATATAAATAAGATTCTAGATTTTCTTGCTGTTGAAATTCAACATTTTTAGCGATACTCCTAACTTATTAAGCTTATAGGGAAGGTTTCTGAAGAAAAGTGAGAATTTTCCGATAAAAAAATTTAGATGACAATTGTCATCTACTCAAAAAATATCCCGATTTTTTGGGTACCTTTCCTATTGCTATGTATCGCTGTATCAGCATCAAAAACATCACGATTCTCACTACTTTTAATGTGGGCCATTAATTGGCTTAACATCCCCTCACACATTGTGATAACATTATCATTACTTTTTTATAACACAAAACACTTGTAAGCATTAAAACTAGTACAATGTTAGAAATTCCCATACTTATAAATACTGTACATAATTCACATGCTTATAAGTGCTACTAATATAAGAATAAATCTTTTAGGTGCATGTTAATATAAAGAATATCTGTAATGCAGTATTGATGCTGTTCCTGTAAGTATAATAATAATAATAATAATAATAATAATAATAATAATAATAATAATAATAATAATAGTAATTATGTCAATCGGTTATTATGCAACATGTGACTGGTGTTTTTGCAACATCTGCTGGTTATTTTGCAACATGGCGGTGCTTTTGCAACAGCCACCGGTTATTTTGCAACACTGGTGGTTATTATGCGACATGTTGTGCAGCTTAATGATAATGTTATTTTTTAGTTTGAAATGTTATTTTGCAATTGTAAATCAGGTAATAATTGAAATTCAGACCAAAAGCAGGCATAATGATTTTGGTTGCCAGATGTACTTAGTATCACTGTTAATAATGTGTTAAGTTTAACCGATGCTCATAGATGTTTTCTTTTAAAAACTCCAAGTTAATCGTTGGCACGCGTGCAAAAAACTTTCTTGCTTCTGATTTAAGGTAACCTTAAAGATGATCATGATCAATGATAAGTACTACCTTATATTTTAGACCAGAAACTATCATAAAACTTATATTAGAAGTCAAAAGTAATAACCTCTTTCAAAAATTTATTAAGTGTTTATTTCTGTTGGAATTGATACAAGTCTTTTTTAGACGAACAGTATGGAAAGATAAACAGTAATTGCTTTAAATTACAATTTATGAATGTATAACACACTGCTAGTTTATTAAGATGTTTAAACATAGACACTCCTGCTTACAGTTGGTATTTTTACAGTACACTCGTATGGGAACTTTACACCTAAATTGACACAGAATCTATATAAAAACCGGTTTTTCAAAACTCAGACATGTCAATACTTTTTACTCGTTTGGCAAAATGTATGTCTAGTTAATATTTGATATAACTATGAGAGGTAAAGCACGCGCCAATACAAAATAAGCAATATAGGTACTTCCAACTGCTTTCAACAACTTGAAATAGTAATAGAATATTATAGTAATCGAATACACATTTTGGCTATATTTTCGTTGCATATTTTTTAGAAATAGTTTGGTCAAATACATAAAAAGTGATTTCTAAAATGAAGATTTTTAATGGATATATAACACAGCGCTAGTTTGTTAGGATGTTGAAAATGAGAAAGTACTGCATGCAATTCATAGCATTTATACCATTAAAATACATTCATACATACATTCAGCAACACTAACCTTTGTGGAACCAAACTTAAAGAATAAGTCTAATTTATCTGCACTGGTCTAACTAGGAACGCTAAAGGACAATAATAATATTAAGTAATAGTAATAAGTAATCTGCTTAGGTTTTTGTCTAACAACTAAACCGTCAGTCATCTTGCATTTTTTATTACGTCCACATGTCTAGAGTCATTCCGGCAGGGTTGTTGCTAATTTGAATGACAGCACGATACAAGTCAACACGCAAGCACTTTTTGGACAGAGACATTACATTCGTGGGTTCTATTTTTTGAGATGTGTTTCGGTATTAAGGAAGTAGTAATGTATGGTTTAGGTACTGTATTTCAGCTAAGATTGACAATTGTCGATAGCGTGGAAAATTAATTAGCGTCCAAAAACTACACAGAAAGATTTAAACAAAAATAAATTTGCAGCTCTTCAATAGTAGAAACAGAGTGGCCTTTTCTTCAAAAGTAGGGGTAAAATAAAAATGTGAAAAAGACAACAAAGATGGAAGCTGGAACCATGTTGACACAAACAACTTTTATCAGTTCATACATTTTGTATGCAGGCTTCATACACAACAAACTAGAGGACTACCTTTATCTTTCAAACATTCCGGCGGTTTGTCAAACCTTTCTTTAAATAAAGAGGGAGAAGCTATAACTATATATATATATAAGACAGCTTTGAAAGAATGCATAAACGTGACTTATTTCAACATCTTCACGAATGAGCTGTGCTTCAAACTTTGCACAGCTATTTAATGTCTGATTCTGAAGATTGAGTTAGCCAAGGCATCCTTCAATTGTACGTACTGCAGGCGGGATTTAAACTAACAAACTGATGGTCCTCATTCGCTCTCTGCCAGTTCCATATAATAATACTGCTATTAATATCACGATATTATGAAACCATTCAAAAGAATCCATTTTAGGATAAAGTTGGTATTTGTGCATCAAATGACCCCCTATAACCTATAAAAAGTGTTGCTCAATTTGACAAAAGTGACGGAATGTTTAAAATATGTAAGTGAACAAAATACAACAGTTGTTTAATGGTTTTTGAACACTTTAAATCAATTGTTTTCTTGTTAAGTTTTGATGCACCACACCGTAACAGAGGTCGTGTGGACACAATCATTGCATCCCCTTACTCCCAGCAGATCAGCTTAACCACATTCTTCATAGTGGCTTTTCATATTACATGTTACATTAACAAAACTTTGGACATTCAAACGTAGTAAATTTTGTTTAGTTTTGCAAAAGTGACGGAATGTTTAAGACTTGAAAATGAACAAAGTACACAATTTAAAAAAAAATAAACCTTTAAAAGTTTTGCTCAGTTTAACAAAAGTGACAGAATGTTTCACATATATAAGTGAACAAAATACAACAGTTGTTTATCGATTTTTCTTGATCACTATAAATCAATTGATTTATTTTTATGGCTATTTTTAAAGTTTATGAGCGCTGCACCAGTTTGTAACAGGGGTCGTGTCGACACCCTCACTGCATCCTTTCACTCTCAGCAGAGCAGCTTAACCACATTTTTCATAGTGGTTTTTCATATTACATTTTACATTAAATTTCTTGTTACACTTTGGACAGTCAAAAGTTGAGGTTTTAAAATGTACGTATTTGATATGGTTCAGGCAATTTGAGTATGCCGTATAATGTTTTGAACAAAGGGAACACTGCGCGCCATGCCTTTCCTTCAAAACATATTTTTTGGCTTTCCTGACCATGCTGTTGCCCTTTGGTTTAGTCTGTAATCAAATTGTTTGCAAAACATCAAGAGAAGCACAGTTAAAATTGCACCAGCAAAGCAAATTAAAATATTTATAATTCCACAACTATTAAATTATATATTTAACTCAGCTAAGCCCAGGTGGATTCCATACTTTTCTACCATAGAACTCAAACTAGTGCCCTACGTTATTTTCTACACCCGATATCAAACATTTACTAATCGGCATGTCTTTGACAACTGATTTTATTCTGTAATACGGGAGTATTGGGTGGAATGGGTGAGGAATCAAACAGTTTGGAGAAGATCACTGTTTCTTTCAATCATAAGAGAAGTATTATAGCTCTCCATTTTAAACTTGTTCGCCACTTCAGGTCAGCATTTTCAAATTGAAATGATGATGCCATAACATACATGCTTTAATTTGCAAAATAAATTAGACCGTCCAACAACGTTAACTTTTGCTTTATAGCGTTTATTTCAACAATATATATCATGTAATTACATTTGTTTTCTAGCTTCGTTAATACATGTGCCAGCATAACTTATGTAGCAAGCTCTTTTGCATTTTGAAGTCAGAAAATACTTCTAAAAATTGAACTACCCATGCGAATGTTTAATTTAAATTTGCGTATTAATTTTCTTAAACCAATTTAATTTGACAACTTACTTTTTCGCATTTTCTGCCGAATGTTCTTTTCATGTGCTCAGAATCACGGTCACTCACCTAATAATATGGAAGATTTATTTATTAACAATGTATAAAAGTAATTTTTTAGTTTTTTCCGACAATGGTGTATTTTAGACGTTGGGTTGCTTATCAAAAGAAAATTGACGCTGAAAAGGTTAGAGGAGACAAAAAATTCCTTTTAAAAGTTTTGAGCCACATCAGAATAATACAAGACTGACTGAGCGAAACGAAGCTGAACATTTCGTCATAGATTACTTAGAAATTTCAGAAAAAAACAATGCCAAATCCACAAATCATTTCCTGCAGTTACCGGTTAATAGTATCATTATTAAAATTTTCTGAACATTAGAAAAAACTACTGAGCTACTTTCATATATATTTTTTTCTAAACTTCTAGTCCCCAAGCAGACATTATATGGGATTACTTACGTTTTCCCACTTCCGTTCATTTGTGCTTCTTGTCTGCTCAGGATCACTTTCACTGTCGTTCTCCTTTATGGTATACAAAGTATATTCAAATCATTTCAAATGAATCGCTTTTATATTTTCATTACCTAAATTTTGCATCCATTTCAAATATTATACGAAATTGTGGATTATGTAAAAGTTTATTGTGTACGTTTGCGTTTATTAAGGAAGTCGATTGACTAAGCGATGAGTAAAAATTTATCAAAACCAAAGTTACTGTTTAGCCATATATGGTATGGTAAGAAATTACTTGGTAAGTGTCGTTTTTGAAGAAGTTACTCATGGCAGCACTTGTCGAGGGCTGAACGCCACTATCCAACTAACAACAATTAAGAAACCAACTGTACAAATTTATTCTAAACGCTTGCTTGCATATCAAACGAAAATTATCATACTAGAGCGGCCATTGCACACAAAACATAAGAGTACAGGCTTATGTTATACACTTTCAGTCGATACCTACTTAGTTTCTTGTTTTTGTAAACAAAAACAAGTGTCTTTTTTCATCCGAGTCTGGAAAGTTGTCGCTAAAACGGGTTTTACTGCAGGCCCTTCTTATCCAGATCTGAAGTTGGTCACTATAGTAGTTTTACTGTACGTTGCATTTTCTATCCGGGTCTGGAGGTTGGTCAAGACAGGCTGGTTTTAACGTACGTCTTTTTACCCGAATCTGGAAGGGGTCACGACAAACGGGTCTTACTTTTATCCAGGTCTTGAAGGCGGTCGGGTTTTTTTGCTAGCCATCATTATCCACACGCCCTCCCCCCTCCACCCTAGCTATTTAATGTAGGTCCGACTATAAACACAACTCTTACCCTATAGCTAAGACCTATAGCATTCCATGACCTCGTAGATAACGACTCCATCATGCAACACAACTGACACTGACCCCGACTGGGTGGCATGTTACATAACAGCCGTAGATGAGAAACGCACAAAAAGCTTAATTTCCGGCACTAACAAATAGCAATGGACCAACAGTAATGCGGTTACTGTTTTGAAGCTTTCTAAAGAATGCAGGAACACTCGAGAATCTTCTGAAATCCCCAGCGTAGTTAACACCTATGCTTATATAACAAAGGAGCCAACAAATGGGGAGGCCGGGGGAGTGTTGACGTTATGCAGCTTTCTTCATTTTCTACACGAGTTTAATAATGTTCAACCATAACCCTGCGACTTATCCGAGGAATAACTACAACAAATTTAAAGTCGATCCGACTTTCCGATGTCGAGAAACAACATATAATTTTTTACCCGTCAAAAGATGAAACAGTCGTCTGACTGAACCAAAGAATATCCATATAAACTTTTCAGTCGAAATGACTTTCCGTTATAGAGATATTATGAATGCAAGATCTGGTTCTAAATATGCACATATTTTACGCGATGACGTCACACGTGGCACTCGTTCGTTCTACTCGCAAAAAAAATTTAAAATTTCTTTCGGACCTACCAAGCAATAATTCCACCAAGTTTCAGCTTTCTCCGATGTTCAGCAGCTGAGAAATTTTGCACACAAGATTTTTACGTGATGACGTCACACAGATGCCCTAATCACGTGACATGCGTGAAAAGTTGATAGAATCGTCCGACTGACTAAAAAAATATCCATATAAAATTTAATGTCGATAGGACTTTTCGTTATCGAGATATTTTGCACACACGACCTTGTTCATAATATATACATGTTTTACGCGATGAAGTCATGCGCCGCATTCGTTAGTTCTACTCGCGAAAAAAATCCTATAGATTCTTTTGGACTTATTAAACAACAATTCCACTAGGTTTCAACTTTCTCCAATGTTCAGCAGTTGAGAAATTTCGCACACAAGATTTTTACGCAATGACGTCACACGCCCGCCCTAATCATGTGACACACGTAAAAAGTTGATAAAACCGTTCCACTGATCCAAGAAATGTTTATATAAAATTTGAAGTCGATAGAACTTTCCGTTATCGAGATATTTTGCACACAAGATCTTGTTCAAAATACATACATATGTTACATATGTTACGCCGCATTTGCTCGTTCTACTCGCGAAAAAATTCTATAGAGTCTTTCAGACCTACCAAGCAACAATCCCACCAAGTTTCAAGATTATCCGATGTTGAGCGGCAGAGTTATTTTGCACACAAGATTTTTACGTAATGACGTCATACACCTGCCCTAATCACGTGAAGTGCGTCAAAAGTTGAAAGAACCGTTCGACCTAACCAAGGAATAAATTGGTCAAGTTTGAAGTCGATCGGACTTTTCGTTCTTGAGAAATCTTGCACACAACACTTTGTTCACAACAGACTGACACACACATACACACACACACACACGTACATACATACACACACACAGAACGTACAAACACTATATGTCTCCCCTTGGTCGGGGAGACATAACTAGACGCGGAAGAGAATAGAAGAGACACAAAAAATTCCTTTTAAAACATCAGAGCCGTATTAGAATAATACAAGATTGACTGTGCTAAACGATGATCAACATTTCGTGATAGATTACGTAGAAATTCAATAAAAAATAATGTCAGATCCACAAATCATTCCTTGCAGTTACCGGTTAATAGTGTCATTAGTTAATTTCTTCAACATAAGAAAAAACTACTTAAGATACTTCCTTCCTAATTCTTACAGATTTTTCTTTAGCTTCAAGTCTCCAAACAGACATTATATGGGATTACTTACATTTTCCGACCTGCGTTCATTTGTGCTTCTTGTCTGCTCAGGATCAATGTCGCTAACCTTTATGGCATGCAAAGTATATTCAAATCATTTCAAATGAATCACTTTTTTTCATTTTCATTATCTTAATTTTGCATTCATTTCAAATATTATACGAAATTTTACATGTAGATTATGTAAAAGTTTATTTTGTACGTCTGGGTTTATTAAGAAATCGGAGGACAAAACGATGGATAACAATCTATCAAAACCAAAGTTACTGTATAGCCATACAGTGAACTATGGTAAGAAATTACTTGGTAAGTGTCGCTACTGAAGAAGTTGTCCATGGCAGCACTTGTCGAGGGCTGAGCGCCACCAGTAAACTAACAACAATTACGAAACAAACTATAAGAAATGTTTAAAATACAAGTGTATTTCAACGAGTATGTTAAACAGCATACAAAATAATTTTATTTGTAAAGTATGGAGATCTTGGGTCTATTGCAATACTTTTTAAGAGGGTAGCAGCTTTCAAAAACCTTTTCACTACCTCTGGAAGGCCATCAGTTATGAGCTCTTCTGGTTCATCTGAAAACAGAAGTTATTGGACGTTTTTCTCATTTATCTTTATTTACCTTCATTTATCTGATTTATCTGTATGTATCGAAATAGAATAATGACTGGTGATTATGTACAAAATTTAACATACTAAAATATGAATAAAGGAAAACGCGTCTCATTAAAATGAGTCTACCCTTTTTATCACACACAAGGCATCGCAAACCTACCGAATGGACGCACATCGCTCTCTCCGACTTTTTGTCCAGTGATCAACTTTCGAATAATATTTGAAGAGCTCACTGCCCGCCCATACGCTTTATGTTTGTTATAATGCCGTCTCTGAACTTCCTCTGAGTGTGCCATGTGGTTCCCCACATGACGGCGCAGACGGGGATTATTCTCCAGTTCCCGATCAACCTAAAATATTTCCAGTTATAACTATCCTGTACTAAAGCTCACACCTATGCATAATGAATTTGAGACTTCCGTTATATCTTATTCTTTCCCACATTAAAGCTAAAACGACACGTTATTTACCGTAAATCCGTTTAAAATATGTCAAAGTGAGTAAATACGACGCTTGTATTGAGATACGAGAACCGCTTACAACAAGAACAATATTTTACCATGGAGGTGGTGTAAGAGCGCAAAAAATTCGGATTGATGCGCCCTTTCCCAAACTCATCGAACCGGCGGCTCACCACGGATGACACATATGACGACGTCATTGAAGTCCCATGACCAGTTACAAAAAACGAGCTACATGAAACCTCTCTTACGCTCTCCACCATTGCATCGTAACACCTCATCATCCCAAGGATTCTGCGGCTGATTATCAATAACAGGGGTCCATGAGTAGATTGAGTCTTGTGGTTGTGAACCTAAAATAAATGTCAAAAAGAGAAATCATCGTCATAAAGCATATAATTGGACTAACATTACTTTACTTTTATTCAAATTTAAAGCGTTCACTTCACGTGTCGTTAAATTGTTTTGAATTAAATCATTTAATGTGAAGTAATCTTTCTTTAGTTTGCAAATGATTATACCTCGAACTGATCTCTTTTCTGTCTTGATCTTACTTAATATAAGCATTATGCTGCAAATTTTAACACATAAGTAATGTCAAAAGAGTTTTCATTTTTACAACGTTTACATATTCAAGTCATTATACATTAATAACAAAGCTGTCATCTTGTTCTTTAGCATTCCTGACTTCTTCTTGGGTAAGATTCGCCAGAGCACCTGTCCTGTTGGCATTCGCCAAGAGGATTTCCACCATGAGGTAATCTAAAATGTAAAAATTGTCATTGCATTAGAGGATTTATCTAATAGTTTAAAGGGAGGCTTTTACAAAGTTTGCAACAGCAACTCCAATCCTCTTTTAAAAGTAATCAGTGGAAAAAAGTTATTACCCCTTGCCGCGGAATGACCTTCAACTGAAAAGAGCCCAATATCAAGTACTTCGGCAGCTTTGAGTCCGAGAGGTGTTTGACTTAAATCTTGGGCAAACGAAAGATCAAGGTTTTCTATGTCACCTGCAGCAACAAAAATCAATATGTATTAAGAAACACAATAATGAGGACAATCTACAAAACGATTTATTATGTAAGGCAGGCCTCTTCAGTGTCACACAGTCTTTACTATTTGCAACACGTAAATAACGTTGACTACATTGTTTTCCTCACACTACATAAAATACCTTTATCACCGTGTTCCTGAGATACTCCTATCATTATATTAAAACACATTTAAGCAAAACCTTCAAGCTGTTCTTTTCTTCTATGGATTCCTTGATCGATTTTCTGGTTCAGTCCTCGCACCCACCGTGAAAGAAAAACATCTAACAGCTTCAAGTTGAAGCTATTATCAACTGCAGCTGCGTAGTACGAGACTACATTTTTTAGACCAAACAAATATGCTCTAATGGAAGATGGTTGAAGAGGGCCATTCTCTTTTTGCTCCATGTAGAACAAATTTTCGACCGCTTCCTTCCCCTCAGCGGTGTCTAAGGCAGCGATACCTACGAGCTGCAATAACAACTAAGTAAATACATAATAATTAATTGTGTCGAATTTACCACAATTTTTTTTGTTTGTTTATTCCCTTTTATACATGTTTACTGTGAAGCGTTGCCTCTCACTTACCTGTCACTTTCGATCACCAAATGTTTCCATAATAAAATAATACATATATAAATATTTATTTGAGAGCAACTGTAACAGAAAGAATGGTTTGTGTACTTAGGTACCACATCGCTACTTTGTAGTCCCCGCCGCTGCTGTATTTCTTCACTGACATTCAACTGATTTATCAAGCGGGTACAAAAGATATGTCCAAAGAAAATACGTTGAAATGTGTAATGAAGACAAAATGTACTTTCTTTTCACTTATAAAACTTTTACAACTCACTCAATTTTTTTGTAAATAAAAGATCTATTAGGTTTTTACCTACAGAGATGATTCGACATTTGTCTTTTAATTTGTAAAAAATGTCAAACAAGCTAGCAGAGAACGATTTCACAACAAAGTCAACAGATTTACTGGTTCGCATTACCGCACGCTTAGTTTTTTTGTTATATCGCTTTGTATTTCAGCAATGCAAACTTTTTTTGCTAAATGTATAATGTACATCATCATTGATAGTCTTATACAAACCTGAGCTTGCTGCAAAATTTTTGATGCTTGTTTTAAGCAGCGTTCACTGTAGTCTTTTTGTTTGTTGGCTACCAAGTTATATCGAATGAACTGTTCCGTGTTTATGTCTGGTAACCGTTCTTTGACGATGTTTACTTCTCTCACTTCAGGTTCTTCTTCGGAACCATCTGGCAACTGCAGGCGCTGTCGCCGCTCTCTTTTAAGCTCTTCCCGAAGACGCCTTACGTCTGACTCTCTATGTTGCTTGAAAAATACATAAGTTATTTGGAAGATAACATAAATTCAGGCAAAAAGTAAATTCTAATCTCTGTCTTACTGTACATAAACAATTAAGGAAACAGCCCAAAAATCTAAGGGTTTCCTTACAATATTGCAGAAGCATTTTTAATAATAAGCTTAATAAATAACTGCTCAAATAAATCAAAAACACTTGAAAAGTGTTCTCGTTTTAACTATAATTACTTAGGAAAGTACATTAAACTCACCCTACGCAGGTGTAAGTCTAATCTTTCAGTCTTTATACCACAGCGCAAACACGTTTTAATTGGTCGTCGCGGTGCTTTCACGCCCTTGCAGGCCTTCATGTGTCTTTTAACATTCGTACGTAATTCGTTGCAATTTGGGCACAGCTGTCTTCGTTTCACTAAATACATAACAGGGTACTTCTGATTGATAATAATTCATGGCTTTTGACGATAATATTAAAGTGTTTTTTAATGTTTCACAAGAAAGCCTTTCTGCTAATGCTTTCATAAGCAATAACTTTATAGTCTGATCACTTTACATCAGGTCAAATGTAAAGATCTTAAGGTTCTAGTTATGTTATAATAACACTACTTCAGTAACCCTCAAGATTAAATCGTTCTGTAAAACAAAGAGAAAGCAAAAGAGCTTCGTTGGATATCATCACAACTTAGTTTTATATTTTAAATGCTTTCATCCAGGTGTCCAATTTTAATGCTTTTACCAAGCAACAGGTCCTGGCGTATAGAGAGACTGGACGAAAACGCTAAAATAATAAAATGATTGTGTATGATTCCGTACGTTGATCAGATCCAACAGGACACTTTTTAACCGTTTTGAGTGGTATCTGGAACAAATGAATATTAAAACATACATAGCCGTTTAAATTCAAAATGTTTAATTTTAAATTTAGTTTTATATTTAATTTAAAATGCTTGCTGCAGCAATAAGTATACATTTCCTTACGTTTTGCCAAACAAAATATATCTGTATTTACTCCCTCTTTGAACAAATAGTCGCCTTTTCTATGAGGCATTAAGCCATTAATGAATAAGTGCCTATAACAATTCTTTTATGCTCATACCTTTATAGCTCCATCATCAAAGGCAGCATCTGCAAATTTGAAGACTATATCATAACGCTATCAATTGTCCTTGTTTAACTTATAAATATAATATCTATTGTTTGTAATGTTGAAATGTGTAAAAGTAAACTTACTGTAAGTCACTTCATCTTTAAATCAATTCAAATCCACAAACTATATGCACCTAGCTTTTGCGACAGACAGTTACTTAGCAAAGAATTTATGTCCGAAACTAGTTTAAGATATCGAAAGTAAAAATTATCGCCCATTGCAATTTAGTTTAGAAGAAAGATAAGCTTCATAGAACACACAACTGAGATTCTTAATAAGCTATATTGTTTTAGAAAGGTGTTCCGATTTAGCTTTCAATCGGTGTCTAACTTCAAATGAGACAGGGAATATTGTTAACATAGCATAGTTCTGTACTCTCACGTTTCTGTTTCTGGCGTTGTAAATGTTTAAAATGCCTTCACGGCACAATTAGTACTGTCATAAACAGAGACAATTTAAATAAAATGATTTCGCGTGATGTCTTACTTTGAGCAGAGCCTTCTAGACAGCTTTTATCGGTTTTGCGCCGAATCTGAAAATAAAACATGTCAAACAAGGTCAATTACTTTCATTTAAAATATCCAAGATGCTCATTAAATGTCTATGTTATTACGTTTATGGTACACAAATGGATACCTATTTAACTACCTTGTTATAATATATAAATCCAGTCAATGAGTCGCAAAATCGATGCCGAATCAGTTCATTATTATGACAATATATTCATGTTCATACCTCTATAGCTCCGCCATTAAAAGCTTCCACTTGAGGCGTACTAACCGCTTTGTGCTTATTCTTAAATAAAAGAAAGCAAAATAGACTAAGCGTTTTTTTATTTAAAATATATAAAATGCTCGTCGAAACTAATAAGTGTATAATTTATTTCATTTTATATACTTATTTGAACTCCCTTTTTCATGAAATAATCGCCCGGTCGATGAGGCATTGAATTGTTAATAAATTAGTTCCAACATTATGATGATTCTTTTATGTTCATACCTTCATTTCTCTATCATTCACGGCGATGCCTGCAAAAAATCTTCTTGTTAAGTTTTCGTTTATTGCTTCTATACTAAATGGTTAAAATGTGATATATTGTCAGGCACGTTGTGGTGAAATCTGAATCAATTAAAATGAACAAACTACGTGTTCTCATTTTACGTAACGAAATCTCTGTACGAAATCTTTTTTGAGGAGCTACTTGAGTAGTTTTTATGACGGTTAAAATACATTACATTGTGCATTGTAACAACACGAAGATCTAGACTTCTTAAGACACACAACGAAGTTTAATTGAGATCCCTCATTGTTATTCAAATAACACACTTTATTTTTTGTCAATCAGTAACTGACTTAAAGTTCCAAAATATCAAACAAATAATGTCAATATCACGTTCCATAGTCTTCCTTCGACAGAAGGGGTTTAATAGAACTCTTACAAGATCCCTGAATGCGTTGTAAAGTAGCATAGTCAAAAAAATTATATGAACGATCAATTTCGACCATTTGTACTGGACAAAATAGCGTTTTCCTTTTTTAATTAAAATAACGTGATTAACCTATTAAAGGAGGATTGTAAAATCCATCTTCGCTCTCACTGCATGAGCTGGTGTTCTCCGAGTCCTCTGGATTGTATTCGCTAACAGATCAACAAAAATATTCAACGCTGTAAGTCTCAAAACAGCTCTTAAAAAAATTTCTATTGCAAGAAAACAAACAAAAATATTTCAAGAAAAGTTAAAGGGAAGTGAGTAACTCTGCAACATTGTAAGGTTTAAAGTTTTCTTTTCATTCTCTGGCTGTTAATTTATAAAATACATTTTACTTGTTATTTTTGGTTAGTTTAACAATTTCTCAACACACAGTGAATATGGTAATAAATAGTATGAAAACGATGGCGTTTTAAAATATAATCATGTTGATTTGATAAATCAATAAATGATATACTTAAAACAGTAGCTAAACAAATAAGGAAATCAAACGAAACCACATAGGTAATTTTATTCCTGAAGGTAAATCACTTATCTGTACTTTAGAGCATTCGATGAAAACTTATCTATTGACTTACTCGGAATTTTCAGCTTCCTATGACAAAATCAAAAAGCCTCGGAATTATGTCAACATGCGCTTTCAAAATAAAATTGAATAACGTTTGCAATCGCTACTGTTCGATTATTTGGTTATCATTATGTAATTAAAAGATTTATGTACAACATACCATTTCATTCCGCTTTCTGTGGTTATAAATCTTTGACTCGTAACCTAGAAAGAAAAGAATAAAATGCGAGATTAAAACACTGTGGCACTTGTATGAAATCGAAGAGCAATTTAATTTCGTCTAATCTAAGATCCTTTATATTACACACAAAAGTATCTAAAAACTGCAGCGTCATACCTATACCCGTTTTTCCCGCATGCTTGATGTTCATATGCTGTGCTAGAAATTTTCGCGTCGTCACGTAGTTACATTTTTGGCACTTTACTTTTCTGCAAATGAAACACAATATAAAGTGTGTGAGATACATTTAGCAAATAAAAAAACACCAATGCAAAGAAGTTCCTACAAATATTTAAATGCATCTCTTTTTATAAGATTATTTAATTGCGAGAAGCAACTTTACTTCGCTTAGAATATCCACTAAAATAAAAAAGATTCAAAATACCTCTGGTTCTGTTCCTTTGAGATCTGGGTTATTTCCTAAAAAGACAGATATTCAACTAAAGTGTAATATTTTTGACCAGTATATCTTCGCTTGAAATAATTTTTAAAAAGATATAGCAAAATTTGGCGTTTTGACACCATTTTATGCCCTATGTAATCATTAAACAGAATCAAGTGTTTGTGGAGTAAAACAGAAAATGAAACCAAATGATATAATATAATAATGATAACATAAAAAGATGCATAATCAACACTGTGTACATTTTGTAAACGTACCTTCTGAGGCACTGGTGGTGTTTGATTAAACCTTTGTGTGTTCCCTAGGTAATAAAATGTTATTACAGTTAATGTATATATAACAGTATGAATAATTTTTTTTAATGTTACAAACACAATACATATAAAGTGAACTCTAGGTTTTTATGTAGTAAAAATAAATATGGTGTATATTTGTTATCTGTGTGAATGGTTTAAGAAATCTTACTGCTCATAGTCAGGTATGCAATGCTGTTCCTGCGGCTACAGTTCCCAACCACCATTTGTACCTTGATAATTGCCTCCAGAAACAGTACCCGGGTTACGTAATTGTAAAACTGAAAGTTTAAAAACTATAAATTAAAGTTGTTCTTATTTATTTTTTAATACTGCGATGCTTTATTTATTGCGTTATTTATAGAAAATTTGTAAAATTCAGAAATCTTGTCTTTTGATTTAAGTAAATACTGACCATATTTGTATTTTGGCAAAACATATCAACTACTGCTCCTAAAACTGCCTCTGTCTGGTTGTCTGTCAGGTTCTTTCCTAAAGAATTCCATGACAGATTTCCTGGAACAATGTTTAGTATAAAATATTGCAATATTTATCCCACAACTACGAGTCAGACTAGATCGGCATGCTAATTTTGGTAATTAAATGCTCTATTTGCGTGAACTAGGAGTCCCATGTTTGATATTGCTGAGGTCTGTCGGTATGTTTGACACCGGTTTAGCAAACACTCGCGTCACTCGAATTTTCAAACACAGATTTTGTAATTATCTAGAATTAGCAAAAATGTAAATATTGGTTGAAAATAGGAAGGCTGAAAACTATAAAGAACGGTATAACGACATTTTTTGTCATTATTTATTTTATTATTATTAACAGTTTAAGATTACACATTGTATTCTGACAACAGTCGGATGGGCTTATATCTCGACTTAAAATATACATTGAATCTTTGTAACAATGTTTTCATATCAAAACTTAATAACTTCAACAGTTAAGCATTGCAAATGTTTTCTGTCCTCTTGCCTTAGGATTGTTGAAAGATTAGTCTTGTCGATAGTAAAAATCATAAATAGAGTGACATGTAAATCTATACTTATTGTAAAACATATGAATGTAAAACTTTGCGAGGGTGTTTTAACATTTATAAGGCGCTTATCATAATACTTAGCCATCGCAAACAATAATGTTTACTTCTTTCCCATCCACCGTTCATGTATGCATCATGATAATCGCTTTGAAGCTGTAAAAATCATTTGTTTAACTTTACTACCATTTATAGCAACTAAAAATAATAAAAAATATGTTTATCTTGTTGAAGTTTCTGACGAAATTGCCATACATACTGAGTATCAACTTTAACTTATCAATTATACTGATGCTTATGTATGCATCATGATAATCGCTTTGGAGCTAAAACAAACAATACATATCGAATTCTCTATGGCATGATATATTTCAATAAGCAGAAATGCTACAGGATTTATAAATGGCAAGGAAGATGTTTGTACCCTTTGTTATTGTTAATTTAAAGGATTTACTTACACGTCTAGACTGCATATCATAAAATATTGAGTTCCTCAGAGAGGGTAATCATGCCACACATCATTCGATTTCTATTAAAACAGTTTCTAATATGAAAATTGTGTTTAAGACACCGTGGATTAAAAGGTAAATGTCACATAGGCATTTACGATGCTACATTTCATTTTAGCATATCCACAGATTATTTGTGTTGTGAAATTGCTCTGTGAATATTGAGGTGAGGCTATGTGCAATGTTGTATATTTCTGTGATGTAGATATGTAGTTTTGTGTTGTGTAGTGTGTTGCATAGTTGATGTTAAACTATGTTGTACCTGTCTTTTATGGTATTGTGTTATGTATGTGTTGATCTGTAATATTGTTTTGTATGGTGCACTCTGTGCTGTGATGTCGCGTACTGCGTCACAATCTGTTGTTGTGTTGAGCTCTGCATAGTTTGTGTGGCTATGTGTTGTGTAGTTGTGCATCGCATGTATTGTGTTTTATATGTTTGGACGAATGAAATGAAATGACAATGTGCAACGCTTTCCAATTAGATTTTCTGCGTCCCGTCATAACCTTTTGCAGCATGAACGTTTTACAAAGATTATCACTCAACTTTTAAATGTTCGGATCACATTTTATCACCGGATATCTGTTTTACCGAATAGCATATTTTGGGATGTTTTAAGTAAGATTATTTAAAGCTTTTTATATGCTTGCACAACGGGTATTAGGGGGATAAATATATTTTTCGTAATTGGGTTTTCACACGTTATGCTGAGGCTTTACCAAGTCAAGTTACTTACTAATTTAATATAAATTTACTAAAAAGGTTTTGAAATATATGAGCACAAAAATTTCAGCATGGTAAAAGTGGGGTTATACATGTGGCATATTACAGATTTCAGGTGCAAACTCTTTACATTGTCACTAACCAATCGTCGAAGGCTATAAGACGTACATGGGTTTTGTAACTGGGTTTGAAAGGGGAAAATTTTGAATTTCATTAAAAAAAAAACAAATATCATAGCACTTTTCAGGCGTGGGACTTGACAGATGACAATGGACATAACGGTGGCAGTAATAACGGAAACGGAATAAACAAAATTAGTTTTAAAAGTGAAAAAATAACATTTCAAAAATATAGATTTAAACCCTTTTTCCTTACATAAAATGTTTATTGACTTAATGAACACAACGTTTTCTTTCAATATATTTACAAACCCTGCAAAAACGTTATATTGCAGACTTTTTCTTTGATGTGGCTGCAAAGTAGATAGGGGCCAAGCTACGCGTCACTGAAGTATAATTAACTTTGTGTAGATAATTAGAAATAGAAATATTTCAGGGAAGCTATTTGTGTTTAAAAATGGCAATTTGGGTGTACTTGTAATAGGGAACACTGTCATTTCATTCCACAGTATAGATATATAGTGAACCCTGCTAAAAGGACCTGAATTCATATCTAAGTCACAATCTGAGATGTGAATCTATTACTCAGCATTAGCCACGGTTTACAATTTTGTCTGCAAAACTTTCTTTTTCTTTTTGAATTAACTTTTATGCATCAACAAAGGATGATATTATCCTCAGAAATGAAAGTTATTTGTTTTCTATATGTAAACTTTAAGCAATATGTTATCCAGCCGGGATCATAACGTTCTTTTTATGGTAACAATAATTTTTTTACAGCTATTTTCATGTTGAAAATGAAGAAATGCCATTTTATTAATATATATGACTTTAACAACATTTTTTTTAGTTTTCAACATAATGTTTTACCTCAGTTGCAAAATAAACAAATGTTGCTATTTGGTCAATATAAGGAATCTTTTTTATGTTTGTACTGGTTGCAAAAACGGTTTTTATGAAAATTAATGAACATTTTTATTTGATTACAAAAAAGCAACTTTTAACAACACTTGACTGCAAATGATTTGGAAAACTTTTTCCCTACGTTTTAAAAGCGCTTCCATGTATAGGCTATAGCATTAAAAATATTGTAATGACAGAAACGTTTAGTGGGATATAATTATTTGTTATTTTGAGTTTCCTTCACTCCCCAAAGGGGGTGCGCCTATTGGTTCGTGAAGTAACTCGAGGGAATGTTCCCTTGTATATCACCATTTCTAGGATCCAGAGAGAAACACGTGCATATCTCTCAGACAAAATTGATGCATACAGCCTTGTTATCACCCCACCCGCAAGGTGTGTACGTTCAAAATTGTCATTGGCCCCTTTCAGTGCGTATGGAGGATGCCATATTAAATGCACTTCGGGCCTACCCCTGGTATGATGTGCGTCTGAAAAAAGTGTGATTAGTTGAATGTAAAATAACACTTTAAACTTACAAAAATCTTGCTTCTTCATGCAATCAACGGTGTGCTTGAATACGCTCGACAGCGATTAAAGACTTGCTTTGTGTGTTCATTTTTAAGTTAGCCAATGATCAAATACTTATATCATATCTGACGCAATAGCCTTGTATTTCTGCTATCGATCATTTTGTCATATGTCATGCAGTAATCTTGCATTTCTGCAATCGATTATTTCATCATATCTGTCGAAGAAGACTTGATGCTCAGGTAAATACTACGTGAACTGCTTGAATGCAGCAGGGGGGTTTTCCACTCATATTTGTTCAGATTCGAAACGATATTATGTAAAAGTTATATTGACTTGTCGTATATTCGCTCCGAAGGCGAGTGACAAAACACGTTAAATTTTTGCGGTTGGGCGACAGGGTGAGATTTTTCAGGAAGGTTAACGGAAGAATATCAAAAGATCACATCTCAGCCCTCTTACGCCTCCCCAAATTGCGAATCAGATTAATGTAGTGAAATGTGGTTCAAAAATTTCAAATGGGTATCTAGTAATTAATTTTCAGTACCTTCCCATTGAAAACTCTCGTCAGATACTCTTTCTCCTTGAAGACTAATTTTTTAAGTTCGTCGGGGGTGAGGTGTTCTATGCCTACAAGAAAAAGAGTCAGCAGAGGAAATCTCTTAAACATACTTCAACAATATCAAGCTATAATAGAGATATTTTGCTTCAGTAATATATCAATTACTCTTCATTATCACACAAGAAATCAATGAGGTTATCGCTAAAGCAGTTTGTCGTACATGTAAAAGCAAAGTTGTCTTCACTAGTCTGGTCACGTTCTTCGAGGAAAGGCGTTTTGGAGATCTGCAATAAACAGAAAGCAAAAACGCCTATTACAATATGTGAACCTAGAGAGAATAAGCATGGAGATGAGCTTGAATATAGGCTTATTTAGTTTTTAAAAGTGTTATATATTAATTTGAATAAATTTAAAAGTCTTAAAAGTAACCAGCGAATCAGTATATTAAAAATTAAGCGTGTACCACCAGATAAAAATTTTAATAAATATTAAATGAGGTTACACGTAATCCCCAAAATAATAGGTGTCTAATTTCACATATTCCTTTGGGCACTGCTATGAAATTCATTTGAATCTATTTTAAGATGAAATTATTACTCAACCAAGTAATGATGTTGATTAGAAACAAAAGGGAATGGAAGATTGTTCAAATTGCAGTTTTTTCTTGGGATTTCGTCTAAACTTTTTTATCGAAATAAATATAATCCCTTCAATGTTTCCTATGGAATATCTATCATATGCACGAGTATTTACGAAGGGGAATAAGCTGTAATTGAGATATTGCTATTAATAATGAAGTATGTTGTCTGTGACTGATATGCAATTCAACAAGCTGTGAATAGATTTTGCAACTTATTCACAGATTAACTCACCAATCACCCTAGTACATATTTAACTGTATTAATTATTTAATTCAAAGCTTAATTCAACCCTCTGTGAATAGGTTTTGTACAGTTGTTAACGAAATAATCCATCAATCGCCTGAGTACATATATAAACTGACCAAATGCCCGAACTGCAAATAAAATATTTACATCCTCTGCAATTCGTTTCCAAACACCAAAGATTGTGTTACCATGTGGTCAGGTCTCCATGTAAATATTTGCTCTTAAAAGGCAAATTTCAGAAGGTAAATTTTGCCTTTAAACATAAAATTTAATGGCTGTATAATGTGACATTTTCAGGTTGAATTCTAGAACAAGTAAGACGTTAACCAGAAAGTTGATTGATTGGTTGGTTTAACGACAACAGCAACCAGTAAGGGCCATATTGTGTCGGTTCTGGTAGAATGGGAAAAGTCAATTGCAACTAAGAACAATTGAAATAGACAAAATAAGAAATGTATAAACTAAATTCAATTTTAAACTTACTGTACAAACGTATTTCTTTAAGAAAAGAAATAATTTTGCTTTAAACTATTTTTGTAAAAAGGTCTTTCAAACAATTCCCACTGTAGCATCGTGAACAAATGTTCTGAAAATCTACACAGTTTAGTAGACTATGTTTCACAGTCAAATGTTGACAACCACTGAATTCTGGAGGCGCGTTGCCTCTGAAAAGATAGCCATGGGTGATGTAAGTAGGCCCGATTCGGGGTCTATGTATAGCCATAGTGCCGCGTATATTGCCGAGAACCAGCTGCTTTTGACCAACTATTGGTTGAATATGAAAGAGTTTGTTATTTGTTTGTTCATTCCACTTTTGTTGCTGAAGGTTTTTTTTACATAACTTGAAATGTGGGGTTTGAAGTCGGAGTATGATATGAGGCCAGATATGTTGTAGTTTAACGCCTCTATTGCTGCCTAATCTGCAGCTTCATTATCCGGAATACCAATGAGGCTTGGCACCCAGCAAAACACCAGGGATTTGCCTTGCTTGTTTACCCTTTCGTGGCGTTCTATATAAGTCTGAAATCGTTGTGTTTGACACCTGCAGGCTTTCTAGTGACTGTAAGATCCATAAGGAATCGGCACGGATAACAAACTTTTTGTTCGTACTAATCTTGACGATTTCCATAGCGAGTTGGAGTGCCCGAATCTCCACCGAGAAGAGGGAGGAGCTGTTTGGTAGTCTTGTTCTCGGAGTATTTGATTTTGTAACTATTGATACAGCAACTTTGTTTTCGAGTTTAGACCCGTCCGTGTATATGAACTAGTGGTCAGGATAGGCTTCCTAGGCAACCTAGCTTTGAACTCATCAGCACTTGCTTCGTCTTTAAGAAAGTTTGTCAGAGTTTTGTCTATGTCGGATTTTTGTATTTTCTATGTTGGGTCTTCCGAAACTTTTGAGCTTGCAATTTGTTCGACTGTTATTCCAGCATTAATGTGGTTTCGAATTCTAGTGCCAAAGGGTACGATTATCCGAGGACGTGTGTTCAGGATTTCGTACCAAATACTGCTTTACAAGTCGGGTTATTGCAACTAAATTTTGAGTCATTGGATATCCAATGGTTGTTCATTTGCTTCGACTTGTAGGCTTTCTATAGGTGACGTTTTGAAAGCATTTAAGCAAAGGCGAACGCCTTGGTTTTGTATTGGGTTTACAATCTTTAGAGTTTTGCACAATGAACTTATCAGGGATACAGGGCGGTAATTCTGAGGGTTAGTAGGATCTTTATTTGGTTTTGGAATTGGTATGACAGCGGCTTCTTTCCAAATTTCAGGAAAGATTCCTGTAGTCCAAACCTGGTTGAGTAATACCAGGAGGACCCGAAGGGTTGTCTCAGTCAGGTGTTTTCGAACCTGTTAGTGTAGGTTTTCTGGTCAGGCAGCTGAGTCGTGTGAACTATGTATAGCGTCTTTCAGCTCCGTCAAGGTAAAAGTGCTGTTGTAATGTTCTGAGTTATTAGAGATGAATTCTTTTGGTATTTGTTCTTTAGTTGCTTTTATCTGGCGGAGCGCTTGGGAGTAATTATCAGACGAAGGGTTGTGTTATAGGTTCTGCCAAAGATATCTACTATTAAGTCGGGCGTTGTGATAATTTGGTTATTTGTGCCAAGGTGGTTCATTGGTTTGGAAATATGTTTGCCAGATATTTTCTGAATTATCTCTCAGACCTTTTTGGTTGATTTTTTGTTTAATTTTGAAATATATTCCTCCCAGGTTTGTTTTTTACTTCTTTGATAGTTCTACATGCAGCGGCTCGTGGCCGTTTGTTTTCGAGTTTGGTACTATTGTCCGGGTAATGCAAAATTGGCGGAGAGCTGTTTTCCGCATTGCTTTTTGCAGTCGTCGTTAAACCAAGATTTTTGTGGATTTTTAGGTTTTCCGGAGGTTTTATGTATGGTATTTTTTCCATGATTGCCTGGATTACAGTCGTAAAAGGTTAAATCGGATCGTCGTCGTGTGTAAAATGGTGCTTTCAATGGCCGTTTTGCACAGTTCCTGGAACAGTGATCAATAATTTGCTTTGTGTAATTTCCATTTTTGTATTCCTTTCGGTTGCTGTGGATCTAGTGATTTTAGTGGGGAAGTGGTCGCTGCCGTAGGTGTTGCCAATTCGAAATCTAAAAACAAATTACTAGATGCCATTTCAAGATCGATAGGTTTTTTAACCAATGCTAAGGTATAGGTATGTTGGGGTTTATCATTCTAAAGAGAGAGGTTGTGGAAATTTAGAAAGTTTTCAATTAGCTTTCTTCTGCGATCGGTGTTTGTATTACCGCATAGAGGGCTGTGTGCATTAAAATCACCTACGAATAGTATAGGTTTTGGTATTTGGTTAATCAAATCGTTAAGTTTCTCTGGCGTAAGTCTGTATGGTGGTGGGAGGTACATGTCACAACCAGAAAAATTTTCTTCATCGCAACACGAACCGCAGCTGCTTGTAGGTTTATATTTAATATAAGCTCACTTTGGACAATGTCATTACGGATTAAATACTCCACTACTAGATAAAGAAATACTAGACACTCCATCTTAAGCGTGAACGTTATTTGGATTTTTGTTGTTGGCTTTATAACCGGTTAAATTGGGGGGGGGGGGGGGTGTGAATCGGTGCAGTATGTCTCTTGGAGGCAAAATATGATTGGGTTGTATTGTTGACTCAGAGTCAAAAGATGGATCTCTTTGCTCTAAAACCTCTTATGTTCCAGTGAACAATTGCCATTTTATTTGCTATAGGCCTGGAGCCTTTGCATTGTCATTTCAGGTGGTCGCAGATGTGGGTTTACTGTCGCTTTGTCTAGTTCTGTCTCTGCTACTTTTTTCGGGGGAGTGAAAGGTTGCTTTTGGAGGGTTTTGGTTGGGTTACACCATTCGTCCGCACCCTCTAGCACCGAGTATCGGTTTTCAACAAACACAAAGTAAAGTGGGAAATTTGGATGACTCTGGAACTTTTCCCTTGTCTGACGAGCACGAGGCGGTTTCGGTTGCAGTGGCAGTGTTTGAAGGCACGACTTCCTCTCATTGGTTGCGGTATTCTTCGATGGAGGCTGTGGCAGTGAGCATGGAGCATCCGCGTCATCCGTTTCTATGTTTTGTCCGTATGTTGCACCTTCAGAGGATGTTGCATCCTTTTTTACCTTGTCCGCTTTGTCTTTTAGTGTCTTCCTCGTGCCATTCTCCGGCGATGAGGAAAGGCTTGTGCAAGTGTTGAGTCTTGTGATCGGTAATGGGGTATTTGGTTCTGATATTTTCGAGGTACTTGGTTTCAGGTGTTGAGTTTCAGGTGGGGAGAAATTTCCTGTAGGTTGCTTTCGTGACATTGTTTTTGTTTGGGTTTTTACTTGAATCGCTATATTTTTGTTTTGTTTAGCCTTTTGGTCATTTACCCAAGCCCAGTCGGACTGAGATGAAGCGGATCGGTTTTCTGGCTTGGCCGCAGCGGCATACGACTCTGTTGGATTTGTGGCTAGTGTAGTAAGTTTCCTTGCTTCTGGGTGGGTGACCGACTGAGTGTACTTGATATCCTGCACTTTTTTCTCACTCTTTCGAGTAAGCCGGGTGGTTTCTTGCGCAATTGGTGCACGATGATGTTCTTGCGGTGCATAATTTAAAAGGTGTGATCTTCCGCTTTAAATTTATCGCAAGATGTCAGTTTTGCTTTGAAGGTTGTTTTTGAGTGTCCATATTTCTGGCAGTTAAAACATCGCATTGGTTTGGTATAAATGTCTTAACTGGGAGACTAAGGTATCCCATTTTAACTTTGGCTGGGAGCGTAGGTTTGCTGAAAGTGAGAACCAAGGTACCTCTCTGACCGAGAAAGCGTGCATCTGTCACTGCTTCGGTTTTCATTTTTTATATGATTTCCTCGACAGTGCAGAATTTCAGCTCAGGGTGGGAGACAACAAATTTAGATGTGTTTAGTGTTCTATGAGCAGTTGCTCTCACGGGTATGCTGACGAAATTTTCTAATTGTAGTAGTGCAGCTCTGTGTCTACGGCCAGTAACATTAACCAGTCCCTGATCTTAGTCGCTTGACAGTGTACCGCGTGCCGACTATCTCATTTAACCCCTCTCCAATTGCAAAAGGAGAGAGCTCAAGATGTCCGTTCCGAGGTGAAATCATAACATACTCGGCACGGGGGTGGGGGCGATTCAGTCTCGACATGTCGCCGTTTTATCGGTGTTCGTGTCATGTCGGTGTCTGTTTCGTATTTTTCTCCATTGGGGCTAAATTAATCTTCTAGCAGGACTGTCCGCCCAGACTTACTCTGTCTCCAAATTGGGAGTGCGGATCACCCAAGCAGGGCTAGGTTATCCGGTATACTCTACATCCGGTATACATGCGGCGTTTATGGTTCGATTGACCCGAATGGCCGCGGTTTTGGCTTACCCTAACGACCAGCCGTTAATCACCATGACGGGCCTCATTACCACCCTTCTTAGCCGAAGAGAGGGGCCAAAGACAAATGCTAACAAGCAAGCCCCTTAGCAGATTTTTAATATTCGAAGACGAGATGTCCATTGCCCAGGTTCCATCCTCCGGCATTAAGGGATGCAGTCCACGGCAAAGTGCATATATCTGACTCGAGTACTTCCAGTGAAGGAGACCCAAGCTTCTGAGACCATATAGAATAATGCATAACAGATTGCCGCGCTTTTATGCGATTTGCGCAAGAACGTTGAAAAGCGGTACTCTGTATGGGCAGAGACTAATAATATTAAGGTAAGGATGGAGTGCATACAGTTGAGAACCCAGGTATTTTAGAACGGTTATTAGCTGATTAATTAAAATGAGATGTATTGGTGAAAGATGGGATTTGATTGATTGACATCCTAAAACCCTATAGTTTGGGTATTTAAGTGTATATTAGAGGGTTAGGCCGAAAGGTTGATATTATAAGCAAGTTGGGGTGGAGGCGAGATATCAGAAGAACTGAGGTATACTTAGTAAAACTGGTACCCAAGGGGGGGGGGGGTCGGAGTATCGATTCCGGCCTCCCGTAGGATCAAGGGGCTCCTCTAAAAATAAAGGGACGGACCCATACCAGGCAGCTGAACGTCATGTTCGGGACGCAAAACAAAAAGTACCAAGAGCATATTTGAATCTGAAACTTTAAGAAATGTTTATGATGCATAAAAGTAATAATACGTATGGAACAACACATGTTCTGGTTTTGTAAACGGCTTCATGGAATTTCATTTCTTGACCGTTTTTCAGAGATTAAGTGTAACCTTGAGACATTAATTTATTTATAAATTTATAATAACTTGTCCTAAGAGCCTTACAAAGCAAAGAAATAGACAGCAAAGAAATAAAAAATACAACAGAGAATGCTGAAAATGTTTAAATATAATCTAAAAGCTAGTAATATGCAGCAGTGAACAAATATGTATTCAATAAATTTAGGAGAATACACTATTTCCTGGCCGCTTCAAGGAATTCACGTATTTGCTGTACTTTTTACGCATTACAAGTCCCTAATTATACAGTTTCAATGTAACATACATACCTTATTTAAATACAACTTTTAAATGCATGTTAGATGAAAAACAACATCTAGATTTCCAATGTTGTGATCGTAAAGTACAATCCGTATAACAACAAATTCATAATAAATACCTTTTTTAATCCACAAAATGTCAGGTGGGTCAAATCTTCTGCTTCTTCTGTCTCTATTGATCCTAAAAATGAACTACTGTTAGATATATACACTAGAATGAAAAATAACATAGTTTTGCTATCAATTGTTCTCAGATGCACATTTGTGATTTCCAGTCGCTAAAGTTTCTCCGCCTTGCTGCAAATTTAATTATTATAGATTGTTCTTGGGTAAATTAATTGCAAGAGGGTTAATGATAACTTCAAACAAACAGTGTTGAGTTTTTTCATTTGAAGAAGACATTATTTTTATAGCAGACAGTATGACAGGCAATAAAAGCTATCGGCTGTGTTTAACAATATGCACGCTGTCAGATTAGTTCCGTTTCTTCTTTAAAGAATTACCACCAAATATTTGGATGAGGTATAAAACAGTTCATGACATCTTGTAATCTGGAAAAATTACAATCCACAGTACAGGTAGTATTACCTGAGACATCTTTGGTGACTGTAGTTGTAGCAATATTTCTTTCTAGGTTCTATACATCAAACATTTAGAAGTATCAGTGACAAAAATGTATATATCAAATTTTTTGGCAGGATAATATGATAGCGGATTTAACTATCAACCAAAGAAATTGTTTTGGCATTGTTTTCAAGAATTTATAACAGCTAATGCTAATACCAATTGGTCTATACAAAACAGAAAAGGGTATAATATAACTGATTTAACCATCAACCTGGGTAATTCTTTGTTGAAACTTTTTTAAATTAAAGCATGCATAATTCATATGAACTGGTGTGTTTAAATCTCTGACTGGAGAACTAAACAAATGGCTATGCTTATTGATTCTCGCATCAAGCGAAAATGGTGGATTCTGAGGAATTAAAGAAATTACAAATTACTTTTCTTCGCCACCACAAGGAATGGTTGCTGTCCCCGTAGTCATAAGCAAGTTCTTCTCCAGGTTCAATGCTGCTTTTGGCAACAAGACAGAGGTAGTAATTTCCCATTACCGTCTTCAGTAGCATCTCACAGTTTGCATGCGCACTTGGTGTGTCATTCACCAAGCGGCAGAGCCGGCCGGAATCCTCGGAACTGTCAATACTGCACAAAATATTGACTTATAAACCCACATAGGCCTCTTAAAGACTTTTTACAGATCAAGACGTTTATTGGAATGTGCAGATTTACCATACTTTTCGAAATTCACTGAAAGACACACCAACCTTCACATACATCCATTTTGTCATTAACAATTAATTCACTTACAACATCTTCCTTCGGCCAACATTAAAAAAAAAGCAGAAGGTCGTGTCTTCAGGACAGTCTTTCGCCTGCTTGGTGTCGCCGGTGTAAACCAGCAACATTTCTCCTGGCTTACGTCCTTTTGTCGTTATCACCCCTCGGCCTGTATTTTAAGGGAAAACGAAAATTCTATAGGTTGCATTATTACTGAAAGAAATTTTGAAAAAAGGACTTTCATGAAAAAGCATTACATACCCTTCTGCGGCCCATATTGCTTAATTTCAAAACCATCCGGGTCTTCTTCGTGAAAAGCCACTATTCGCTCCTCCAGTTCATTCCTCTGTATTTGAGAAGAACAATATGATAATTGTTATAAAAGTAACTGAGTCATCGTGGCGTAAATATTCTTCGTCTTTAATCGTTAGCAGACAAACTACTCCATTTGGCGTTACTTCGACCACTTCTAGTAAAACATTTAAGAAGACATCTGACTAATTATTGCTTAATATATGAACTAATATTTAATACCGTTAAAGAAGGAATATTCCTTTCCTCTCCTCTTTTCTTCACATTGCCTGTAAATGGATCAAAAATTTGTTTAGCGTCATGTATTCCGTAGTAGGACATTATATATATAAAAGCTGATGTAAACTTCGTATTAAACTTTTGTATCAAATTGTGATAATTAGAGTTTTGAGGATGTAAACATTAACTGACAACACCTTGCAATCTATGCAAATCCATTCAAAGTCCTCGCAAACTCTTTTTTTTTGTTAAACATTTATTCAGCATTTGTGCTTCATTGGGGAGTAAGCTCTATTTGAGCTATGTAACTTAAGGCTGCGACGGGAGGCTTTCCTAAATATAGCTTAGCTAAAACATCTCTTGCTAATTTCTTTGCAGTCATACAAGACTGAGTGTTGGAATCAGCTTGGCGTCTGGGTGAATTCATCTGTTTGTTTAGAATTAACAAAACACAGCTATAAGACTGTTTCAAATTGTGCGTACGTATTACAACTTTTTTATCAATTACAACCCAATTATTTCTTAAGCTTTATGTGTTAAAAACCCCGATATACTTTTTGTGTCTCTTAATTTTAGCATAAATTGCCTTTATTAATTTCTATTTCACTAGTGTCATGCAAAAAGCTAATACTATTCATTACTTATAAACCTAAAAGTAATATTAAATACCATCACGGAATCAATGCTCTTATCTGCTCTTCTTCCTTCTACAAATATTAATATTGCATTCACAAGTTAATAAACAAAACTTATGTAAATACTTGCGAATAGATTATGGTGGGAAAATAAGTCAAAATATACAATATATATTAGTGTGATTTTTTTTGGCAATATGATATTCTTCATCTAATTTTAATTTTGCTCTTGTTTTTGAGTTGGAGCTCAAATGAGCTTACTCATTTTAATTGGTATATTGCAACTTGAAACTTTAAATAAGCAGTATCTCAGGAAATTTTAACATTTTAAGAAAAGAATAACAGGGTCTTACGCAGTTTGGAGCTAAAGCCCACACCGGCCTCCCCGCACTTCATTGCAGTCACCTGAGTTGCCAAATTGGGTTTTACAAAAAAACAGGTAATTAGAATTTCTTACTTATAGACTTCCAACAATTTTATGGTAATAAATTTTATGTGTTGCTCCTTTTTTCTCTTCTTTCTGTTTTATTTTTTGTTTTTTTTATAAGGAAGGTTCGAAACTCAGTGGTAGTGGCTGTTAACGCTGAAGTCATTTATTGTTAACTTAGGAGGTCTACTTTATTTTGCTACAGTAAGGAGGCGTGAAAAAGAATATGTCAATTATCCACCTCGGGCCGAGTTCAAACCCGAGATCTTATTATTCCTCAAATGAGGTGATGCGTACTTTTTGCTTTGCCTGCACTCTTTCTGTCAAGACGACTTTTGGCGCCTGGCGCAATTTGGGAAAATCTTCCATTTTGAAGGTAACAGTCTGTCATGAATAAATAAATGCATTTTAACTCTGTGAGTCTATTGATTCAGTGATTAGTTTAACGACAACAGCAACCCGTTAGAATCATATTATGTCGGTTCAGCTAAAATAGGAGATGTTAATTGCAACTAAGATCAATTAAAGTACACAAACCAGCAGTGTATGAAACTAAAATCCAGCAAAATTCAATTTAAAAGTTACTGTAAAGGTATATTTCTTTAAGGAAAGAAATAATTTTACTTTGGTGCTACATTTGTAAACAGGTCTTTTAAACAATTCACATTGTAGTAGCATGAGCGAATGTTCTGGAAATCTACAAAGTTGAGTACAGCATGTTTCACAGTCAAACGTTCTTGACAACAGATGCATTATGGAGGCGGATCGCCTCTCAAAAGAATGCCATGGGCGACGCAAGTATGCCCGAGTCAGGCTCTATGCATAGCCATTGTGTCGCGTATATTATTCAGGACTAGCAGGTTTTGGCTAACTATTGGTTGAATTTGAAAGAGTTTGTTATTTCTTTGTTCGTTCTACTTTTTTTGTCAAAGGTTTTTTTTTGCATAACTTGAAATATGGGGTTTGAAGTAAAGAGTATGATATGAGAAGGCCAGATATATTGTGGTTTAACGCTTTTCTGTTGCCTTATCTGCAGCTTCATTACACGGAATGCCGACGTGGCTTGGCCCCATCAAAACACTAGGTATTTACCTTGTTTGATTGACCTTTCGTAGCGTTCTATTAGGTCTAAAATCATTGTGTTTGACATCTGCAGGCTTTCTGGTGACTGTACAACCGATAAGGAATCGAAACAGATAAGAAACTTTTTGTTCATACTAATTTTGACGATTTGCATAGCGAGTTGGAGTGCCCAAACCTCCGCCGAAAGGATGCAGGAACCATTTGGTAGTCTTGTTCTCAGATATTTGATTTTGTAACTATTGAAGCAGCAACTTTGTTCTAGAGTTTAGATCCGTCAGTGTATATAAACTGGTAGCGAATGTAGGTTTCCTTTATCTCGCAACCTAGCTTTGAACTCAGAGTTTTGTCTATGATGGGTCTTTGTGTTTGCCCTGTTGGGTATTCCGAGACCTTTGAGTTTGCTATTTGTTCGACTTTGATTCCACTATTATTAAGATGTTTCCTGATTCCAGTGCCAAAAGGATACGATTACCTTAGGGCGTGTGTTGAGGATTTCTCAAAGATCAGTACCAAATACTGCTTTATAGGTGGGGCATTCTTTGTTTGATAGCATACTGCATAGAAAGTTTGAGTCGTTGGATATCCAAGTCTTGTTCATTTGCTTCGACTTGTAGGCTTTCTGCAGGTGACGTTCTGAAAGCATTTAGGCAGAGGTGAAGGCCTTGGTTTTGTATTGGTTCCACTATCTATAAGTATGAGGGTCTTGCTGATCCATAGCCAATACTGCCATAGTCCATTCTAGATCTTATTGATGATCTCTACAGTTTTCATTTGGTATTGGTGTCTGCCCCCCAATCTTGGTCCGAGACTACCAGTAATAAATTGAGTGCCTTTCCGAATTTCCTCTTTAATGTGAGGGATAAAATTTAGCTTCGGGTCTAGCAGTAAACCTAAGAATTTTGATGGTATTTGGATGTTTGATGTGTATTAAATAGGATCGTCAACAGACATTTGCTTGTTGCATAAGTGCATGCAAACTGTTTTGGTTTGTGAAAACTTGAAACTGTTTTGGTCAGCCCACATTTGAAGAGAGTTTATATTTTGCTGAAAGCGAAGATCGATGAGATTCATATGTTTACCCCTGGAAGACAGCAAAGTCTCTACAAAGAGTAAGTTGTCTATTCCCTGTTTAGTTGCACATTTGATACTATTGAATTCGATTAGGAACAAGAGAATTGAAAGAATACAAATATGCGGATAACCCTCTTCTTGCTCGAAATAATCCGAGAAAGTAGAACTGAGACGAACTTTAAACCGCCTGTCATTTAAAAACGCGTTGATGAATTCAGGTAGGTGACCTCGTATACCAAGGTCGTACAGATCAGGCAGGACCCCTGTTTCCAAGAAGTGTAGTTGATTAATCGATTGGTTTCACAACAGCAACCCGTAAGGATCATATTGCGTCGGTTCTTGTAGAATGGGAAAAGTCAATTGCAACTAAGAACAATTAAAATAGACAAACCAAGAAATTTATAAACTCAAATCCAACTAAATTTAATTTAAAACTTACTGTTAAGGTGTACTTCTTTCAGAAAAATATAATTTTGCTAGGTGCTACTTTTGAAAAAAAGGTCTTTGAAACAATTCATACCGTAGTTGAGTGAACGACTGTTTTGAAATTCTACACAGTTGTGTACAATATGTTTTACAGTCAAACATTCTTGACAACCAATGCATTGTGGAGGCGCGTTGCCTCTCGAAAGATATCCACGGATTCGGGCTCTATGCATAGCCATTGTGTCGCGCATATTGCCGAGAACCAGAGGCTTTTGGCCAACTATTGGTTGAATTTGAAAGAGTTTATTATTTCTTTGTTCGTTCCACTTTTGCTGCCAAACGTGTGACCGACAAATTGGGTAGTGCTGCAGAGGTTGTTTAGCTGTTACTACCTGAACCAAAAAGTCCCCGGATCGCATGCGTTTGATGGTGTAGTTTGAGCCAACGACAACTGTCAACTGTTTCTCAATCGCAAAAGATGAGAGTTTTACTAGACCGTTCAGGCTCAGACAATTATGAACTCCGGAAAAGTCATCGTCGGTGACTCTATTTTGATGTGTGGTCGCTTTTGCGGCGTTTTAGTTGTATTTGTGTAATTTCCATCCATAGTTAATATTCAGTTTCGTCTGGTCTACCGCCCCCCGGCCCTACTTTAACCGACCTTTTAGCAACGGGAATTCCGGACAGGGATATGTCGCCTGATATACTCTACTAGGCGCGGCGGTATTCTCCATCCTACACCGTTTGATTTGCCCATAAGCCGCAGTGTGGTTAACCTGAACGACCAGCTGTTGATGATCGTCAGTTGAAAAATCGGGCCAAAACCGTGTATTGGTCACCAGGCCCTATAGTGCTAGAATCTGGTAACCTCAACAGCCAGGTCACCGGTTTCCATCCCATAAGCAGGGCAATCCAGGGTAAAGTGCGTTTTGTGGGGCGGCAGGAGTGTTTTCAGCGAAGAAGACCAATGCAGCTGAATTGGATTTTTGTAAACGCACAGAATGTCACGCTCTTATGCGATTAACGTGGGAACGGTCTGACAAAGTAGATGCAAGGAAATAGTGTTAATTTGTAGGTATGTCTGAAGTACTTGCATTTAAGAAAACCCCAGAGATTGAAGGATTAGTGAGTTGTCTTGTGTTATTATTGGTATTCATTGTATTTTTGTAGATGATTAAATATTTCGAAAGAGGTAGCAGAGTAAAAAAAGAAGAAATTTATTGTAGTTAGTTAATTATTTGTCATCAGAAGTGGGCACTGGCAATAGTTTGCAAGTTTGATGAAGAGGTGGGTAGGCTTATATTACTGCCAAGGTATGGAGATACAGTAGAACTGGGATAGGCCAAGTAAGACTCCGGCTCCCCATTGGGTCAAGGAGCTCCTTTAATAAAAGGGACGGACCCATGCTAGGCAGTTTAACGTCGTACCCAGGACTTAATGTGAGCCTACTCCGAGACCACGTTTCATTTTATCTGTAACAGAAGTAAAAAAATCAAGACATCGATTGCACTTACAAACTTAATTTCCTTCTTTGGCTTTCCTTGACGCCGAAGAACTAACGTCCAACCGCCCTCATCCGGATCACTCTAAGACAAATGGCAATATACTTTGTAATAAAAGTGTCGTGTTATAGCATTCTAAAATAAAGTCGGCAAAAGATCATTAAAAATTTTGAACGTGCATTTAAATTATATAATCTAGAAACACATTGGTAACAGCACGAATATAACAGAGAAACCATAGTGCTTATTATCACCAGGTTATTTCGTTTGTGGGGGTTATTGGGTTTCAAATGACATTTAGAAGTAAACAAATCAAAATACCGCTCAAAATACAATTATTCATTATCCAGACCGTTGGCAAGAATAATCACTCTTTATGAAGAAAATGCTCTACAGTTGTAACACTTTAAAGAACATCACAACTTTGCGATTTGTTATATGTATGCTATTGTGTTGTTATTGTTATTACCACAGTCCAGTCAGCAGGAATACCCCTTTTGACAATGGAGCTGCAACTCGCCATTTTCACTGCATCTAAAAAAACCGGTTTAAAGTAAAGCAATTTTTTATGAAGTAAAACAACTTATTATGAACAAAACACATGAAAAGGTATATAGACAGAATAATGATGTTTTGAAAATAAGTTCATTTGCATGAGGAAGCTTTGAAAATACATTCTAGTATCTTTGAAAAATTCATTCTTATCATGTTTGCATTGTTTCTATGGACATGTGTTCTAAAAATAATAGCATGTGTCTGTTCTTGTTTTTCTGTTCTGTCCCTTCGATTAAATTCAGTTATATTCATTCGAGCTTAACGATATTAATCCATTTAACGACAATGTTTGGTGATAAAATGTGGAAGCTATCGCCAATACAGACATATTTTCTTTTATGAATAAGGCCATTGTATCCTTGTTTGTGATGTCTGCAATGTGATTGATTTAAGTATAACTTAAATGAAATTATAACAAAACAGGTTTGTGCTGAAATTCATATTTACTCAGCCACAATTGTTTTTATATGAATATGTTAGTAACTAGAACATAAAAAGCTGTCAGCGCAACCTTACAAAATGTTGGGTTTTAGAATTGAAAGTCAGTTTTCAAATACAATACAAAGAAACCTATACATAAAGTGAAACCCTAAAAAAATTAGTAACGAAAGAATTATGATAATATATAATATATATTTCAATAGAATATTTTACATATACATTGTTTATATTGTCTATATATTGTCCTGCACTTGCACTTGATATTGATTGGCATATGGCAAATCTAAAAACGTTCTTAAACTTGTCTGAGAGACTCAAGAATTCTTGCAATCAAATTCTAATTTCGGTGCCATACATGTCAGCCACTATTTACACAGCCACAAACGGTAGGGTCAATAACTGCATATCATAATCTAGGTCGACCTCATCACTTGGTAGTTATTTTGTTATTGAAGCTTATACATTTAGTTAATCACTTCACAAATAAACCTACAAGCCGGGTAGTTGAATGATGGTTACTATTGTCAAATATAAAACATGTAGTATTTTCGCAATTTTCACCTTTCGAGGATTCTATTAGTCAATTTAATTCTATCCGTTTTATGAACAGATCAACCACCATTATCTGCTGGTTTACTACTGCTTCATTTGAGAAATTACGAACGATTCACATTTGGTAGGTTAATAAACTGGCTGGGATACCACAGCTGAGAGACTTGGCAGAATTGTCGGTAAGCTCGGCACTACCGTATTCAGTCAATTATTTGGTCAATGAACTATGCAAATTTTGATCACTTACGTCACGTAGCTTAATGATAATATTCTTTTCAGTGGGCATGATGTGCTGTTTTATTTGTTTCGTCAGATCACGTAGATGGATTCGGTACGTAACATGCGAAATTTTATCTAAAAGCATACAATGAACTTCTGTGAATCTTACAATATCTAGTTTTTTCACTATTGCGGTCCCCAAATCACGTCTAAAAGTTAACTTTTAACACCTTTTTCTTTTTTTCCAGACTTTCAGAGCGCACGCCACAGCACTGCAAAACTGATATTCTGCAGTTCTGTTAACTAGTTAGTAGAGGGTCATTTGATCAATTCCCTGGCCAAAGTCTTTGCTGTATGATCTAGAAACGCAAATACTTGAGACCACTCAAGAAAAATAGCCATAAAGTTTCAATTACTGGCCTGTAAATATTCATCCACATGGTCTGTATGTTTTGCCTTTGGCAATCATTGTAAGTTCAGATTGGAAACGAATCCTTGAGCTGATACCATAAAACCTTTGCTGTACCTTTTAAGAGTGCGTTTTTGAAGATATATAAAAAGTGTCTGAGAGATATTTCTGTAGCAATTATGGTAACTGTGACTCAATAACAGTTGGCAGCGGATCATTCTACCATAGCCACTCTTCTGACGTTAGTACATCTGGTTTGTTTGATACCTCAACTTACCCATTCTACCTAGTATATCTTAGCAACAGATCTCTTGATTTACTATTTTTTCAACTTGGGCCTTGAATATTGAGGCTCCAGTCACCCATTTGGCTCCTGTGCCTTTCCACGTTGTCAATAAACTCCCAATGCCAATTGCATTCGCGGAAAATACCCGACATTCCCCCTATGTGAGGATCCATCCTACAACCGTTAGTGCGGATTTTCATCAATGCCCTTCACAAAATGCACAAATTTGGTAAACCAGAGTCATTTCACCTTATTACTCACAACTCAATAACACACATTGCTTGAAATTGAGTCAAGCCTTATTATCAATTCTACTAATAGTTTTGCAATAATACTCAGAAAAAGTTACTAAATGCTAAGACTATAATACTCCAGTTTCAAAATCCACAAGAATAATAGCGGAATAAGTTTTGCAAAACACCGAGCTAGTTTTCGCGTCGCTACAATAGTTACGACTAAAATATTACGACTTCCTTAGCAGACAAAGTAAATTGCAAGAAGTAGATTATAAACCAATTGAATGATTGATTATTAACTACTACAGCAGTCCGTAGGGCTCATATTGTGTCGGATCTGGTTCTATGGAAAAAGTCAGTTGCAACTAAAAACAATTAAAATAGACAAAACATGTAATGTGTGAAAATAAAATCTAACTAAGTTGAGTAGAATGTTTTATAGACAAACGTTCTTGACAACCAATGCGTTGTTGAGGCGCCTCACCTCTCAAAAGATATCCATGGGTGATGTAAGTATGCCCGATTCGGGCTCTATGCATAACCATTGCCGAGAATCAGCGGCTTTTGGCTAACTATTGGTTGAATTTGAAAGAGTTTATTATTTCTTTGTTCGTTCCACTTTTGCTGCCAAAGGTTTTTTCCATAACTTGAAAAGTGGTTTTTGAAGCCAGAGCATGGTATGAGCAGGTTAGATATATTGTAGTTTAAAGCTTCTTTTACTGCCTGATCTGCAGTTTCATTACCCGGAATGTCAACGTGACTTGGCACCCAGCAAAACACTAGCTTTCTAGTGACTTTAAGACTGATAAAGAATCGACACAGATAATGAAATTTTTGTACCTTCTGATCTCGACGATTTCCATGGCTAATTGGAGTGCCCGAATCTCCGCCAAAAAGATGGAGGAGCAGTTTTGTAGTCTTGTTTTAAGGGTATCTGATTTTGTAACTACTGAAGCAGCAACTTTTTTTCTCGAATTTTGATGTGTCTGTGTATCTAAAATGGTGGTCTGAGTAGGTTTCTTTTATCTCACCAAACCTAGCTTTGAATTCATCAGCATTTGTTTCGTCTTTAGGAAAGTTTGTCCGAGTTTTGCAAATTAAGGGTCTCTGTATTTTCCATGCTGCGAATTCCGATATTTTTGAGTTTGCTATTTGTTCAACTTTTTTCGAGCATTTATAAGGTGGTTTTGAATTCTCGTAACAAAGGGTACGATAACCCTAGGGCGTGTTTCGGGGATTTCGGAAAGGCCAGTACTAAATACTGCTTTATAGGTGGGATTTTCTTTGAGTTTGACAGCATATTGCATAGAAAGTTTGAGTCGTTGGATACCCAATGGTTGTTCATTTGCTTCAATCTGTAGGCTTTCTGCAGGTGATGTTATAAAAGCGTTAAGGAGAAGGCGAAGGCCTTGGTTTTGTATTGGGTTTAGCATCTGTAAGTACGAGGGCCTTGCCGATCCATAGGCGATGCTACGATAATCCAGCCTAGATCTTATTAGTGATGTGTACAATTTTAATTTGGTAGTGGTGTCTGCTCCCCAATCTTGGCCAGATACTCGAACCAAGTTAAGCAAATTAAACCTATGAATTTGTTTTCCTGTACTACAGGCATTTGAGTATTTGATATATGTATAAAATAGGATCGTCGTGTGGCTTTTGCTTGTTGCAAAAGTGCATAAAAACCGTTTTGGTTTGGGAGAACTTAAAACCGTCTTGATCAGCCTATTTTTTTAACCGAGTTTATATTTTGCTGAAGGCGACGATCATTCAGATTCATTTTTTACCCCTGGAAGACATAGTAAAGTCGTCTACAAAGATTGCGCTGTCTATTCTCTGTTTAGTTGCACTTTACATATTACTGATTTTGACCAGGAACAAAAGACTTGAAAGAATACAACCTTGAGAGTAGCCCTCTTCTTGCTCAAAATAATCCGGGAAAATAGAACCTAGACGAACTTTACACCGCCTGTCATTTAAAAACGCTTTAATTAATTCAGGTGGTCGACCTCGTATACCAATATCATACAGATCCTGAAGGACCCCGTGCTTTCAAGCCGTGTCGTAGGCTTTTTCTAAATCAAAGAAAACAGTGACGGCATGTTCGTTGTCAATAAAATCTTCTCTTATAAAAGATTCGAGTCTAACCAGGTGATCTCTGGTACTTCTTTCTTTTCTGAAGCCACTTTGAATGTCATTAAGAAGTTTTTCTTTAAATACCAAGTTAGTCTTGCGGCTACCATTCGCTCTAGTGTTTCGCACAATGAATTTCTCAGAGAAACTGGGCGGTAGTTTTGGGGGTTAGTAGGATCCTTATTTGGTTATGGAATTTGTATGATGGTGACTTCTTTCCATATTTCAGGAAAGTTTCCTGTAGTCCACACTTGCTTGAGCAAGTCTAGGAGGACCTCAACGATTTCCTCCGGTAGATATTTTAGGAGTTTTAGTGTAGGTCATCTGGTCCGGCAGCTGAGTAGTGTGAGCTATGTACAGCGTCTTTCAGCCCCGGCCGGTTAAAGGTGCTATTTTAATGTTCCGAGTTATTAGACTTTAAGCCTATTGGTATTTGTTCTTTAGTTTCTTTTATCTTACGAAACGCTTGGGAGTAATTATCAGATGAAGAGTTGTGTTGAAGGGTTCTGCAAACTGTATTTCCTATTTCGTCAGGTTTTGTGAGTTTTGGTTATTTGTGATGAGGTGCTTTATAGATTTCTACTTGTTTTTGCCAGATATTTTCCAAATTATCTCCCAGACTTTTTTGGTTTGTTTTTACTTGCTTTGATGGTTCTACGCGCAGTGGCTCGTAGCCGTTTGTATTCGCGTTTGGTGCTATTGTCTGGGTTAATGAAAAACTGGCGTAGAGCTGTTTTCCGCATGGCTATTGCTTTTTTGCATTCGTCGTTAAACCAAGGCTTTTTAGCGTTTTCGGAGGTTTTAGGTATGGGTTTTTCCATGATTGCCTATATTAGAGCAGTGAACCGACCCATTTTGAAAGACGGTTAAATCAAGCGCTTAAAGTGTGAATAAAAACCCATTTAAATATGTTTTCGGGGCAGGCTCGCTTAACTTGTACTTTCTCAACTTTTGAAAGACGGTAGTTTTTTTGTGTCTTTTTGTGTCGTACATATGCACATCTAACAGAACAGATACAAAAAATATTACTTGTAGCAAAACCAAGAAAAAATTTAGAATGTTGATTTTGTCAGTTGCACTTTTTAGAGTTTTGTTCTCAACGAAAACGATTTTTTTTTGGTTATTTTTGCAAATTGCCATTTAATACATGGTTTTTGTGTCCTATGTCGTGTGTTTGCCTAGAGATGTTACTTGTAGCAAAACCAAGAAAAATTAGAACGTCGGTTTTTTCAGCTCCATTTAACAGTGTTTTGTTCTCAGCTGGGAACCGATCTTTTTTTCAAATTGCCATTATAGGCTTCATCTTGTGCTTAAGTCGAATTATAAATCTTTAGGTATACTGAGAAGAAATCTGTCTAAGTGTCCAATTGAAGTAACGGTTCACGCTCACAAGGGGACGATCAGGTCAACTCTTCAGTACGTTAGTTCTGCATGGGATCCCAACCAGAAGTATCTCCGAGGTAAACTAGAGCAAATGTAAGTTCAGTGTGCGAGATCTATTCTTTGGAATTACACACACGAACTTGTAACACTCTGCTATCAGTGTTACTGGACGGCCGTTCCTCAACACTGTGATTTTCTTGTCAGTTGAAGCCACTTTGCTTGTCGTATTGGAATGTTGTAAGTGAGTGTTTATCCCCTATTTAAACACCTTTTTTCATGTAAACAAAGGTTAATTTTGCAAAGTTGCATCTCCTGGGGAGGGAGGGGGAATCCGACATACCCCAATACTATCAAGTAATATGTAGGCACAGGAAAATTATCCTCTCCTAGGGGGGCGGGGTCAGACATTACCGACGTACTATCAAGCAATATGTATACACAGGTAAATTTTCCCTTCCTGGCGGGGGGGGGGGGAATCTGTACACCAAAATCTATTGGTTTGAATAAAATAGGGAAGACTTCCCATTTAGAATCTAAAAATAAATTGCTAGATGCCATTGCAATGTCGACTGAGATTTTTTAACCAGTGCCAGGATGTAGGTATGTGGGATATTTATTGTTGTCAAGTGAAAAATTGTGGAAATTTAGTAAGTTTTCAATTAATTTTACTTTGTGGTCGGTGACTGAATTATCCCTTGGGGAGGGGGAGGGGGGCTATGTGCATCAAAGTCGCCTACAAATAGCTAGGTTGTGGTATTTGTTTCATCAAGTCATTCATTTTCTACCCCCAACGGGTTGCTGGTGTCGTTAAACCAATCAATCAATCAATTCATTTTCTCTGGTTGAGGTTTGAAGGGTGGTGGTAGATATATATGTTGTAGGCAGTGTAACAGGATAGATGTGGTTGGTGAATATCAGCATTTGTTTATTGGAGGCAAAAGAGGGCTAGAAAAGAGATATTATGCATAACTTTTAGCTTTTGTATTTGCTATTCTTTCCACCCAGGTGGAGCATGACCTAGAAGGGTGCAACATAAGTACTCGCCAAGTGGCGAGTAAAAATTCCGATGGCGAGTAGAAAAAAGTTACACGCCAAGCTGGCGAGTAGAAATTTCATGCTATTTTCTTGGCGAGTAATGCTGGCGAGTAAAAAGATTAATGATTCCTTTGACAAGTTTCAATTCTTAACAACGCTACATAACTGCCTTGTGATAAACAAGAACAAATGTGAACTTTGCAATTAAGATGCGAAATAAAACGTTAATTAAGTTAATGCTACATTTTATTATACATGGCATGAAGTTTTGTTTTTTGTTTGTTTTTTTTTGCGAGTAAAAAAAGTTACTCGCCAAGCTGGTGAGTAGAAATTGGACTTGGCGAGTGAAAAAAATCTACTCGCCAAGCTGGCGAATAAGAAATTTTGCTTATGTTGCACCCCGTCATATTCTGGATGGTCACCGTTACAGTTCTTGCATTCTGTCTGTCTTTTACACGCTTCATCACCATGATCAGGCTACACTCTGGACAAGATGCTCTCCCTGTGCATTCTAGCCTGGAATGTCCGAATCTTTGACCTGGAAGCAACGCTGTGGGGTTGGGAATATACAGTCCCCAACTTTGCAGATAAATATATCCTACTTTCAGTGCTTTTGTCGGGTTTGGGTCATTCAAAGTGGCCATGAAAGTGTTTGTCTGTCTTTGTTGTCCGTCACGTTTCACCATTATTCGCTTGATATTAGTGACACCTCGGACCCTAAGGTCCCTACAAATTTCATCTTCGCTGCAGTTCCAGAAGTCTGAGCAGCGAAAGGCTCCTTTCGAACTATTTAGAGATCTGTAGGGGTACATTTGATAGAGAATATTTACCATGTTATTTTATTTGAGAAGGTTTTCAGCATGAATCTTCTTTTGGTAACCTCCATTAACAAATCACTTGACTTTTAATTTTCTGACTGACCTAGGGGGTCATCTGCTAGCGCTAGAGTTCCTTTTTTCTACCGCAAAAGACGATAGTTTCAGTGGAAATAAAGCTCTCCCAGGTCTGCCGGCAACGCCCTTACTCTTGTTGGGCAACAGCGTACGCTGTTTAGTCCTAGGTCCTCTGAGATTAATGATGTGACGGTTTACCGTTTGGGACGGTTAACCGTGAAGGTGGCAGTTGGGATTAAACCGAACCGTGCTCTGTGGAAAACTGCTGTTCATATTCGGTTTTTAATTAACATTATTTTTGTTTTTCTCACAACCATTTTTAACTGCTATGAATGTTTATGCTCACTCTTTTAGCGCAGCATTATTTTACACTTCCAGATGAGTTCCTTTTTCAGTTAAGCCAATGTGTTTACTTATCAAACTCTAGAATAAAAACAGAAAATTAATTGGGATATATTTTATTTACATATATTTGCATGGTCTGAAAAACCGAAACCGAACCGAAAAAAGGCGGATTTTTCTTTAAAAACCGAAACCGAACCGAACCGGACCCATCAGTGACGGATCACGTCACTCGCACTGGTGCTAGATTTATTTTCGCACTATTGGCGATTGTTCCATAAACCGTGTCTGATACAACTTTTCATGTTGCCACGGTCAGCCGTTATTGCTCGGGCCCGGCCTTCCCGAAAATTTGCATGAGTTCAAGTATTAGGGTCAAAGTGGTACTCAACTGGCTATTATGTCTTAAACTCTTTTCGTGATTCACCAAAAATTGTTGGAAATATTAGCTAAAACAAATTTTCATGAAAATGTATGTCCTTCAAGGATTTCAATGGAAAGGTCCAAAATTTTGATTGAATTTAGTGGTGTATATGTCAATCTGCTATTACCTTTCCTTTTTTGGAGATTGGAAAAACTGACCGAATCACGTGGCGATCCGCCAGATATTGGCGGATATATTGACACTAGGCCATTTTTGTCTTGAATTTTGACTGACGCTAGGTACACAGCCTTACTGTCTTGAAATTTTGGATACAGGTTATATTATATGTCTTAAATCATCATTCGTGAGCTGGGGCATCGCCAAGCACAACCTTGAATAACCATAGCGAACATTTCGCAAACTTTCGCGTTTTATTTTTAGAAAATTGCCTTCGCCTCCAAAATTTCTGAAATCTCATTAGTCATCAGCTACTATAAGTTTGAATTCCTTGTAACTAGTCCGACGTCGAAATACAGTGTTTTTCCCAGAGGGGGAGTTAGGGGATTTCTCCGCCTCTCTAACTATTTTAGCCCCCTTTTTGAAATACGAGGCAGGTTCGTATTAGGGCCGCTTCTAGGCGCGTTTCAAACGCGCGCCTTTTTCGATGCGTATTTTCTACCCACCGCGCGTATGCCCATATATATATATATATATATATATATATATATATATATATATATATATATATATATATATATATATATATATATATATATATATATATATATATATATATATATATATGGTTACAAGGAAAACACTTCAAAATAAGAGTCTGTTTATTGAACAAGTAATCGTTCACTTGAAAATCTGTAAAAGAAGCACGTAATTAAAGCAAATTAAAGATCTGCAAACGCGCGCCCTTGATTTTCGTGCTTTTTGCTGCCAGGGTTACGTTTTCCAAACGCACGCCCCTGATTTTCGTGGGTATTTTTCGATTTCGGTTTGTAAAAAAACGCGCAAACGCGCTCTCGGACGAACCGTAACGAGGGGGCTAAAAATCCACCAATGAATTTGAAAAATGCCCTTCTTGTTCTACCGAGGGAGATTTTTGTTCGATGGTGGGATGAACATTACAATTTAATTAGTGACCACTGGTCATTTTACACACCAGTATTTGTGTGGAATCGTTTCATATTTACGAGAACAATCCCTAAAATCTTCCTTTATGCTGAAAACAAAACAAAATGGCTAGGGTTTAGAATAGATTTATTGAACATTAGTACTTTGTATCTTGTATCTTGAGTAGGATTGAGGGGGATATTAAGCCCTCTGTCCTTCCATCCTGGGTAAAACACCGACAATGTTTGCCGGGGAACTTAATCAAACAAATGCAATACACATATCAGTGTGAAACCCTCCAACTGAATTTGCCTGCAGATGGCAACCCATGCACTGACATCGAAAAGAAAAACAAAATCGAAACAATGCTCCTTGCTTGGCATTGACATACACATGCAAAAAAAAGTCGGTGGCTGGTTATATTGACCAGGCATACTTCTAAATTTCAAGTGTCCAAAGCAATTTTTCATGTAAACAGAGGTAAATTTTGCTAAGTTTGCATCACCTTGGGGAGGGGGGGGGGGTCCAGCATACCAAACATACTATCAAGTAATATGTATACACAGGTAAATTTTCCTCTTCTGGGGGGGGGGGGGGGGTCCGACATACCCGACATACTATCAAGCAACATGTATACACAGGTATATTTTCCATTCCTTTGGGGGGGGGGGTTGGGTCTGTACACACTTTTTCCATGACCTAATTTCCCAAGCTATATAAGTCTTCCCTTCTTTCACCACTTGTCAAAATGGTGTTCTACTTTGCCATTGACCATCAGCTTGTCGTTCGTGAAATTTGGAAATGGACATTCCAGTCCATGCACCAACTGGCAGACAGTACAGAATGTACTTCCTTCAACTTCAAATGGGCGCTTTGGGACAGTGTTTTTTAAAGAGAGGCCTACTAGAAAACAGGTGTCCTAAATGGGAAAGAAACCCGATCAAAATTGTGAGAAGAGCTGCATTTTAAAAATTAGACACCAAAAAATAAAAAAAATGACCCCCATTTGACCAATTTTTTCGGCTGATCGCCAACATGAGTAATTTTTCAAAAGACGCCCACCCAGGGAATATTCGTGCAAAGGTTCAAGAAAATCTGATCAAAATTGTGGGAGAAGAAGCATTTTGAATATTGACCACCTAAACATTTCAAATGCCCTCCCATTTAGCCAATTTGTGGCAGATTGCCAAAAAAAATTAAAGAGAGGCCTATCCATAGAACATAATGCCAAATTTGAAAGGAATCCGACCAAAACTAAAGGATAAGAAGCATTTTAAGTAAAAGTTTACACACGTACATACATACATACATACATACGTACATACAGACGACGGATACCCCTCTATCGATGGGATAAGACCAGCCCAACATAGTTGGTTGGTTTAAAACCCACCGTCTGAACCCCTAACAGATTATGCGTCTTTTTTTGGAGAGTAAACTGTTCTTCATGTGTTTAAAACGTACACTAAAATGAGCGATACTGAGCGATTTTTGGGCACCATGATTTTTCAGGATTGGGCGACTTGTCATGCCCAAACTCGCGACATTGCCACTTTAGACCTCGCAACACTGCACGCCGTCCATCAATACCCCACACTTCAACTCACACCAGCCATAAATCCACAGGCATACAACTACACCCCCCCCGCCACCCCACAGGAAAACCTGCCACATATCTGCAGTCATTCAACTAATATCCAAACCTCAAACTTAACAGCGCTGCATGACACCTGTGCTACACACAGTTTGTTGAAAGCAGCCAAAACTGGGGTTCCGATATTTGAAACAGGGAAAGAGAACAACACTAAATATGGTGAGGCAAAATCATGTAAACCAGAGCGGCCAGTGCACACCAACACGTTTATTAACCACCAGTTGCTTTTTTTTTTTTTTTAGTTTGCAAAACAACAAGAATGTTCATGGATAATGTGCCTAACCATTTATTCGGCCAGTTTTTGCCGAAACGATAACAAAAATACTACTCCGTCACTACTTTCAAAGTATTATTGCGCACCTTGAGCAGGCAAGCACAACACACAGAGAAATAAATGAACTGATTCCTGACTAGGGCATGAACTCAATCTGCTCTATGGCAGGTAGAACTATTTTACATAAACACTGCAAAACTAACAAAGGGAGAAAATTGAAAAATTCGTTTTCAGCGGAGCTTGAACCAACCGTGATTATCAGTCCAATACTTATTCCAGGCGCAATAACGTGCATACTGGTTAAAGGTACCGCCTCCCTCTTCCCCGCTCATCCCGGCTGCTCAGCAAACTGCAAACCCCCACTCGCTCACCTCCAATCTAAGGTACAATACCACCAAGTTCGCGAGTTATCCTGCCACCAACGTTAAGTGTCCACAACACTTGTTGATCCCATGTAAGCCAAATACAATCTGGACCGTTATTTTTACCCACAACGCCAGTAACACTCGCTCTCTAACCTGGATACAGCTCCGCACACAATCCAAACCCCGTAACCCGTAAGTTTCGGAATTTAGCTGCAATAGTGCCTTGTAAAATCAAGTAAAGCAGTTTGAAGTTAAAGACGTCACGGCGTCCTGTGACGTAACTAAAACTACTTACATACAGATCGTACAAAAACAAAAGGATTCCTCTCTACAGGAGCAATACGAATGCCGGTAATCTGCCACCCCCCTCCTGCAATGTAGTAGGGTGGCCATCTGCCCCTTCCCCTTTCCACCATACCCAACCTGCGCTCTCATACACTTGCAAGAAACGATTGATTTGTTCCGTTGATCATCGTTGACTGGGGTGCAATTAACAGCGTAACAGTGTAACTACTCAATTGCATTTTTGATTTTTTGCTGCTTTTTTGGATTTGTGCTGAAGTGCAACAAATTGATATCCAACAAGTTACGGAATTTTTTTCAACGGCCGGTATGGCTATTCTCTGGCGTATCTTAGAAGAGTGAATTTCAAAGAAGCCCTTTGTTGAACTACGCAGAAAATAATGAAATTATAGCGAATTTGGAAAACAAAAATATTTAAAATGCTAACAATTGGCCAGTTTTTGGAGAATCGCCAAAAATGATTATTGTTCGACAGAGGACCATCTAGGAAACATTCGTACAAACTTCTCGTCAAAATTGTTGAGAAGAAACGTTCTGAAAATCGCCTGGCAAAAAATTAACATGCCGCCATTTGCTCAATTATTGGTGTATCGTCAAAGTCATTTTTCATGAGACAACCATCCAGACAATATTTGTAGAAAATTGTAAAGAAATCCAATCAAAATTCTTTGAGCAGAAACATTTAAATTTGGCTACCAAACAATTAACAAGCATGTCCAAGTACATGACCCAGCCGAGTCACCAAACAAGGAAAGAGAGAAAAACTCTGAAACGAATACTGTTAGGCCAAAAAATGAAGAACTTATCTTCTGAACGTAACTTTTGCATAATATTAATGCACAAAAGCGAGTTATCACGGGTGGAAGCTATCCAAAAAGGGATGTTGCAGAGGCTGGGTTTTGGCGATTCACGTATTTACCGACATTCACACAGTCTTTTGCAAAAATTCTACCATTTCGTCATTTTTTTTTTCATCTGGAGAAGCACCTAAGAAACTTTTGATTAAAATTTTATAACTATCTGAAAAGACTGAAATGAATGGTTTAACAATTAAGTTATTTACTACCATTTATTCCAGTTTTTGCCAAACTTCAAAGTTCCGCCATTTCGGCAGCTTTAGGAGAAGCGCGAAAAAAATAACAGCCTGGTAGGTGAACCCCTTGGAAACATCCCTGCGTAACATCTAAACAATTGGAGCAAAACTGTAGGAGCAGTAGCATTTTAAACATGAGTCAAAACGGGCATAAAAGTGCCGCCATTTTGCCAGTGGGTCAAAAAAAGTACTAGCCAGGTGGGGGACCACCCAGGGAAATATCAAAACGATTTCAGGAAAACTGTAGAGAAGTAGCATTTGAAAGAAAAGTTTAACATACGCACATACATTCAAGCTCCCTATAGTAATACGACTACCCAAGTCCGTCAAAGTCGGGTGGGTTAAAAAATGCCCCTCCTCCTATATGGCGAATTTCTGGTGGGTCGCCAAAAATTTCAAGAGGCCTACTCAGGAAAGATGCCTACAAAATTTGAAAGGAATCCCGATCAAAACTGAAGGAGAAGAAACACTAAGGAAAATTTCACGCGCATACGTAGGTACATGCAGACGAAGGATGCCGCGCGTCTGCACACAAATCACCAAAACGGCGAGGGGGGGGGGCAGATCACCGTCCTACCGCATTATACAGGGGGATAGTCGATTGGGTTTCCAAAAAATGGCGGCAGTTAATAGGGGGCTCATGACAAGGGGCAGATGACAGGGGGCAGATGGCAGGGGAGGCGCAGGTGACAGGGGTCTCATGACGGGCGGCAGATGACCGTTTATCGAGAAATACAAATATTTGCAGACTTCATCATACTCTTGGGTGTCCGTTTACTGACCTCACTGAACAAGTTTTTTTTTTTTTTGGTTTGAGAAGTTGCAGCGACAGTTTACAGTTCATTAACTGGAATTGTTTCACTTTTACATTTACTAATTAATATTATTATTGTAACAGTATACGAACTTTTCCATTCCGCTTTCAATGGCGAAATCCATCCGGTGTTTTAAATTCTAACCTCTACTCATACATATAACATAACGGACATGGTTTTTTGGGTTTATATGATTTTGTTTGGACATGACTGTGGTGTGTACAATCAGGCGTAACACATTTCGAGCCAAAAGACGCCCGAGAAGAGTGGTGTACGTCATTTGCTCACCGGTTGTTTGCTCACCGGTTTAATGAAAAACAAGCTTGTCCAAGGAAAAAGTCCCAGGTTACGAAAAGCAATAAGACCAATTCCAGGGTGCACGGGTAAAAAAATTTTATGAAAAAATGAGGCTCCAAAAGCTAAGACGGCAATAGGTTAGCTCAATAATTAATTTAGCACTGGACCAGAACATAGACCGGTAAATGCATACAAAGATTTGTTTCCCAAAAAAATGGGAAACATATTTTTATATCTCTGGTACACTGGATAGCCTGCCATAGGCACCTTCGAACAACGCTCGCATTTCGGACCAGTGCGCATATTTATGTAACTTGCCTCGTTGCGCGGATCTTATTTTAGGACAATGCGCACATTTATTTAACTTGAGTTGATGCGCGGGTCTTATTCTGGACCAGTGCACATGTTTATTTAAGTTGCGTTGATGCGCAGTTCTGATTTTGAAAGTGCGCATGTTATTTAAGTTGAGTTAATGCGCAGTTCGCATTTCGAACCAGTGCACATGTTTATTTAATTTGCGTTGATGTACAGTGCTTCTTTTGGTCCAGTGTGCTTGCTTAGTTAGCTTGTGTTGATGTGCGGTTTGCATTTCGGACCAGTGCGCATGTTTTTAACGCTTGACAAGCCTTTGGCTTGCATGGGTTTTTGAATTTGTGCGAGCAGCCGTTTTTATCTTTTTTTGACAGTGATTGGATTTCTTGTGTCATCTCTTCCGTTAATCTATCTGAGTGAGTGTTGCGCTGGTTGCGAGGGCAGCGTATCACAAACTAGCCGTTTCAGTCATTTGTATAACGAACCGAGTATCGCGAAGACTGCACAACATTTGGTATTTTGTCACTTAGTAGATCACGGCAAAATATGGCAGGATATCTGTAAAATTAAATTTCAGGTCTAATGAGCGTCCATGATCAGTTCGCGGTCATACTGTAGAAATCGGACAATCCATCTGAGTGAGTGTTGCGCTGGTTGCGAGGGCAGCGTATCACAAACTAGCCGTTTCAGTCGTTTGCATAACGAACCGAGTATCGCGAAGACTGTACAACATTTGGTATTTTGTCACTTAGTAGATCACGGCAAAATATGGCAGGATATCTGTAAAATTAAATTTCAGGTCTAACGAGCGTCCATGATCAGTTCACGGTCATACTGTAGAAATCGGACAACGGCCCTAGGGCCACGAAACTTGGGACTTGATGTGGAAAGCACAGAACACATAGTTGCTTAGCTCTCACTGCGTAAATAGATAACACAGCATATGCCTTATCAGTCAATAAAACCTGAAGTCAACAAAAACCAAACACTACTCAGCTTATAAGACGTATTCAAGCTGTGTTGTTTGCAATATGTTATTCAAGAAATAACCCACTGAAGGAAGTATTTTTGTGTTTTAATTCTTTGCAAGGGCCAGTGAAATGAGGTTCTAGTTTAACATGCATTAATGCTCGCTTCCCATTTCTGACCAGTGTGTTTGTTTAACTTGCGTTGATGAGTGGTTCGCATTTTCCACCAGTGTGCATATTTATTTAATTTGTGTTGATGCGCGGTATGTTTTTTGGACCAGTGCAAATGTTTATCGTGAAGCTTGTTACTGATATATTGCATTAACAGGACGAGAGGATCCGGATTTGGACTGTAACTTAATGTTAGTTAGTTAAATGGTTTGTTTAACGACACGATCGACCCTTAGCGGGTTAAATTGTGTCAGAACATGTCCTGTAACTTAATTTGTTTTACTTCCACGCCGCTCAGCCTTGCCTGTAATCCGAAAATACTGGACAAATGTCCAACACTCACAGTGGAGTGCATACCAACTGACCACCGTACAAATATCCTACACCCACAGTGATGTACATACCAACGAAACACCGGTCATGTGACCATCAGCGTAATAAAAAATTGTTCCGTTGGCCACCAGTGGAATTTGCAATCCATTTGTTTGGGGGGGGGGGGGTTGAGAGACATCGGGAAGCTAAATATAAAGAATGCTGCATAAACGACAGCACGGAGTAGGATGGAGGACTCTGGAGAAACTGGTTGATGAAAACCATAAATTGCAGTGGTGGTCAAATGGTCAGTTTTTTTCATTTCGGTAATCAACTGACCAGTTGTCAAATGTCCTACACCTCTGCACAGCAGTCACTAAGAAAAGGACAAATTAAAAGGGTTTAAGGCACTAAGAAAACGATGTGAAAAAAATCAAATGCAGTTTCCAAGAACACCAAAATGCTCCGGCCGTGATGCCGATCCACTTTCGTACTTACATTTTTTTTTTTTTTTTTTTTTTTTTTTTGTTGTCTGGAGTGTATATACAAGGGAGAGGAGATACAATTGGTTAGAGTAGATTGTAATTGGTGACAACCAAATGTTCAATTTTAACTAAACTTAATAAGCCGGACGCAAATTTGCCAACCCTCTCGACTTAAATATTCCCTATTTTGCGGTATCTGACAAATAAAAATTGTTTTCAGCTACGGAAGATGGTCTTTTCGATTTCACCAATTTGGATCTACGAGTACTGTAGCCATTCATTCTCGCTCCCCGTAGTTATTTTGGGCAACGCTCAAATATTTCATGGGGGTGAATATTTAATGTCACACCAGCAACGCCCTTACTCTGATCACCCTTGTTGGGCAACAACGTGCGCTGTTTAGTCATAGGTCCTCTGGGATTAGTGATGTGAGAGTTTACAGGGTTGAGATTTCGCGGTCGCCCGGTCGCCCGTGGCGACCAACTGTTGGCTCGGGCGACCAACTTTTATGAGTTTGTCGCCCGAGTGGCGACTAAATTTTTTCTGAGTATTTTCAGGTAAATACCGTTGATTATTTTAAACTTCTGAAAATGACTTTTGTATAAATTTGGCTTTCAGTGCGATTTTCACATTTGAAATAAAAATTTCGTCTGAAATAGTATTCAAAGTGAAAGGATATAAACAGTTAAGGATTATAAGTACTTTCAAATTGGATTAAGGTATCTAAACAGATAAGGATTATAAGTGATTTCAAGTTGGATAAAAACACCAAAATGTGAAGGCATATAAAAGGTGCGAAAAACCAGATGTGAAACAGAAGAGAAGTCGAGAACAAAATTTGGATAGCAGGAAAGGGTATGAGAAGTCCAAGCGACCGAGATACACAGCGACTGGAAATCAAAACACATTTGGCTATGCGAAAAAAATGACAAAATGTACTTTTCATATTGCGTCGATTTTTTTTTTTTTTTTTTTTTTTGGAAATGTTCAAGTTGGACGGAAAAAGAATGTTTTGCACAGGAGGGTTGTTCCTCTGCAAAATTTGTTGTTGTTGTTTTTTTTTTTTCATGTGAAGCGGCCCAGACAAATTTTGCAAAAATTGCGCCGGGCGACTAACCAGAAAATTTTACGAAGTCTCAACCCTGGGTTTCCCGTTTGGGACGGTTAACCGTGAAGGTGGCGCTTCGGTTAAACCGAACCGTGCTCTGTGGAAAACCGCGGTTCATATTCGGTTTTTAATTAACATTATTTTTGTTTTTCTCAGGATCATTTTTAACTGCTATGAATGTTTCAGCTTAGTATTTTAGCGCAGCATTATTTTACACTTCCAGATGAGTTCCATTTTTAGTTAAGCAATGTGTTTACTTATCACATTCTAGAATAAAAACAGAAAATTAATTGGGATATCTTTTATTTATATATATTTGCATGGTCTGAAAAACCGAAAACGAACCGAAAAAACCGCGGATGTTTCTTTAAAAACCGAAACCGAACCGGACCCATCAGTGACGGATCACATCACTATCTGGGATACTCGCACTGGTGCTATATTTATTTTCGCACTTTTTACGTTGTCACGGTCAGCCGTTATTGATCTGGCCTGGCCTTCCCGATCACCCGTATGAGTTCAAGTATTAGCAGGGTTGAGACTTCGTAAAATTTTTTAGTCGCCCGGCACAAAAGTTAGTCGAACCGGCAATTTTTGCAAAATTTGTCCAGCCCGCCTCACATGAAAAAACAATAACAAAATGGTGTTTAAAATAATCAACAGTATTTGCCTGAAAAAAGTTAGTCGTCACTCGGGCGACCATCTTTTTCGCCACGGGCGACCGCGAAATCTCAACCCTGTATTAGGGTCAAAGTGGTACCCAACTGGCTATTACGCCTTTTCGTGATTCGCCAAAAATTGGTGGAAATATTAGCTAAAAACCAATTTTCATGAAAACGTATGTCCTCCTAGGAGTTCAATGGAAAGGTCCAAAATTTTGATGGAATTTAGTGGTGTATATGTCCATCTGCTATTCCTTTCTTTTTGGAGATTGGAAAAAAAAACTGACCGAATCACGTGGCGATCCGCCAAACATTGGCGGATATATTGACACTAGACCATTTATGTCTTGAATCTTGACTGACGCCAGGTACATACCCTTGCTGTCTTGACATTTTGGATACAGGTCATATTACATGTCTTACATCATCATTCGTGAGCTGGGCCATTGCCCAAGGACAACCTTGAATAACCATGGCGAATATTTCGCGAACTTTCTTTTCGTTTTAGACAAATTGCCTTCCCCTCCACAGAGTTTTATACTGGAATCTCATTAGTCATCAGCTACTCTAAGGCGAGGCCAGTTTGTATTACATTTTGGATACTAGTCCGACGTCAAAATGCAGTGTTTTTCCCAGAGGGGAATTTAGGGTATTTCTCCGCCTCTATCACTATTCAGCCCTTTTTTGGAACACGAAGGCGGCTAAAAAATCCACCAATGAATTTGAAAAAAACCCCTTCTTGTTCTACCGAGGGGAATTTTTGTTCGATGGTTGGATGAACATCACAATTTAATTAGAGGTGTGACGGTTCACCTCCGGCTCGGTTCAGTTCGGTTTGATTCGGTTCAACAAAAATCTTCGGTTCGGTTCGGTTTTTTTCGGTTAGGTTCAGCAAAACCAACCGGTGGTTTTTAGTTGTTTTTTTTTCCATATATATATATATATATATATATATATATATATATATATATATATATATATATATATATATATATATATATAGTGCGTGTTTATTTATTTTTTATTTATTTATTATTGCCTGCACTTGATCAGATATTTATTTTTACCTTAGAACAAATAGAAAACCTAGCGTATAACGGTAATGTTTTATATTTATTACCTTAAAGCTTACTTACACAAGAACTTACACTGTTATAGAGCATCTAACAATTTATTCTAATATTCTATTGTTTTAACAAATAATTTATTCTAAAATATTGTTTTAACAAATAATTCGCAAATTACATCAAGATTTACGTTTGGTAATTCACAATATTTATTATCCTAAATAAAATACATGTAGCTACCAGCTATGTAGAATCCAGTCAAGTTACTTCATTAATTTTAGACCGCTCGATGAGGAAAGCGTTCGAAAAATAATGTCTTCATCTCCCAAGTCTTGCGATAGCGACACAATCCCAACCTGCTTGTCAAACAATGTATCAGTGAACTCCTCCCTATCATTTGCAGAATAATGAACTTATTAATTTCTACTAACACTTTTCCGGCCTCTTTCAAGCAAGCAATCGTTTATCATCTTCTAAAAAAGCCAAATCTTGATACTATTCCGAAGAACTATCGCCCGGTTTCCAATTTATCTTTTATATCCAAAATCCTTGAAGAGGCAATATTAAATGTCCATCTCACCTCCCATAGTTTGGAAGAGAAGTATCAATCAGCTTACCACAAGTATCATAGTACTGCAACTGCCCTTATTCGTTTGTTAGATAACCTTTTGATCCAACTGGATAACCGCCAAGCTGTGTTTCTCACATTACTCGACCTTTCTGCCGCCTTTGACACAGTAGATCATGAGATCTATCTACGCCGGTTGGAGTGCTCCTTTAGTGTCGAAGGTTGAGCCCTTGATTGGATATCATCACACCTTCATGATCGCAGTGCACGTGTTAAGGTCGATAGTGCACTTTCGGACTCTACTACCTTGGATTGCGCCCAACCCCAAGGTTCCAAAATTGGACCACGAAGATATTCTCAATAAACCAAGGCATTGGGTTCTCTGATAATATACACGGACTACCGTATCATTTTATGCGGATGATTCTGGTCTAGAAAATGCCTTCAATCCACGCTCAGTCTCAGAACAGGGCGCTGCCCTTGCTCAAGTTTCTGACGCCATCAAAGATATAGGGTCCTGGATGACCGCTAATTAACTTAAATTGAACAAAGACAAAACTGATTTTTTGGTTATAACAGGTGCACGGAATGAGAAATTTATCAGTACCCATAGCCTACACCTCGACAATGACATTGTTAAACGTCCCCACGTTGCTTGAGTCTTGGGAGTGCTCGCTGACTCGCATTTAACAATGGAGGCACATTAAACTCTGTTGTTCGAACGTGAAACTACTACTTACGGTGGATACGCGATGTTTGTTCGCGTTTGAACGACGATGCTGCAAAGACTCATAAAGCCCACAACAATTCAGCACTTGAGTACATTACAGAGCTCCTTGCACCTTATACTCCATCGCGTAGCCTGAGGCTTCATCAGTATCTTCTCCAAGAGCCTCGATCTAATCAGCGCTACGGGGAAACAGCGTTCCAAAATGCATCTCCCAAATTATGGAACTCTTTACCATTTAGAATAAGACAGGAACGTGATATTTTAGTTTTCAGAAAATTACTAAAAACTTTTTAGACTGGCATACAATAAACGTCAATTTTATCCAGTCAATGTTTTTATTTTTTTAATTTTCAATTTTCAATTTCTTATTAGAATACCTATATTGTTGGCGCTTAGGGTTTTACCATTGTAAGTGCGATATAAATGTGTTCATAACAATAATAAAAAAAAGTGTGTTAAATATTTGTTGATTTGTTCTATGTGATATATATATACAATATAAAATAACATTACCAAATCAATGCATTATCTTGTTATAAATAGTAAAAACAAAACCGAACCGAAACCGTGATTGGACTTTTCGGTTTTCGGTTCGAACCGAACCGAAGCCTTTTTTCCGTTCTTGGTTTTCGGTACGAAACGTCACACCTCTAGTGAGCACTGGTCATTTTACACATCGCAATTTGTGTGGGATCGTTCATATTTACGAGAACAATCCCTAATATCTTCCTTTTTTGGTGAAAAACAAAACAAAATGGCTAGGATTTAGAATAGATTAATTGAATATTAGTACTTTGTATCTTGTGTAGGCTCCGACATCCCATACCATGGGGAAAAAAGCCCCTATTTTCTTACAGAGGGGGATATTACGTACCACTGTCCTTCCACCCTGGGTAAAACACTGAAAATGTTTGCTGGGGAACTGTTGCTGTCCGACATACCCGACATACAATCAAGTAATATGTATACACAGGTAAATTTTCCTCTCCTGTGGGGGGTGGGGGGGGGTCCGACATAACCGATATACTATCGAGCAATATGTATACACAGGTAAATTTTCAGGGAATAAAGTTCACAGGGTCCCGGGGACCCCTGGAATTTGACCCTGGGGTCCCGTGGGACCCCAAAAAAAAAGACGGTGTTCTCTTGCAACTGTTCAGTATCACCGCTAAGATCGAAAATGATTGTTTTTTTTTCATTGATTAATGTAGCATCATAAGGTGTTTCTTTTTTGTTGTTAGAAGTAGTAGTTTTGTGATTTGCATGATATTACTAATCGCTTTTATTTATTTATTTTTTTTATTTATTTATTTATTTTTTTTGTTGCAATAAAATTAATTTTACAGAATTTAACTTTTTTGTAATGCCCGAAAATGTCGGGACCCCACCACTTTACCTCGGGACCCCTGGTTTCAGAGCTTGGGGTCCCGCGGGACCCCGAGCTGAAAAGTAAACTTTTTGCCCTGATTTTCCTCTCCTGGGAGGGGGGGACCAACATTTCCGACATACTATCAAGCAATATGTATATGTTACGGGGAATCTGTGAAATTAGGGATTTCATGAAATCCCTAGTAGATTCGTGTAATAACTTGCTCAATCAATTTCGATGTTTTTATTGAGAATTTTCATATTTGCAATGCAGTATTTTACCGAAAATAATAGTAGATTTTGAATTAATATACTCAAAGCACTCGATTGTCAAACTATCATTCATGAGATACTTCAGTACCTGAATTTAGCGATATTTTTTATCCTATGTGACTTATGTCACATTTCACGCCAAATTCTGTTATTTTGGATGGTAATGTTATCAATTTCAATTCCTTTCGATGTGACAAGGGATACACAGTTTTGAAGAACCATTAACCAGCCTTCCTGAATGGATAATTTTTAAAAAAAGTTTTATAATTAGTATGAGCTTATTCGTTACACGAATTCCCTAGGGATTTCATGAAACCCCTAATTACACAGATTCCCTGTAACAGTTTCCCCTCCTGGGGGGAAAGGGGGTCTGTACACACTTTGACCTAATTTCCCAAGCTATATATGTCTTCCCTTCACACCTTCTTTCACCACTTGTCAAAATGGAGTTCTACTGTTGCCATTGACCGTCCACTTGTCGCTCGTGAAATTTTGGAAATGGGGACATCCCCAGTCCATGCACCAATTGGAAGACAGTACAGGATGTACTCCCTTCAACTTCTACCAGATCCGGCGCATGCTGCACTACTGTGTCTATCAGTGTTCATAAACCGTATCATGACAACAAGGAAAAGGCTGCAGAATATAGAACAAGGGAATTTTCGGCTGGTCTAAAAACCACCTTCTAAATCCCTAACAGATTATGCTTTTTTTTTATTCTTTTTTTTTTTTGGTGAGTAAACTCTTCCTTATGTGTTTAAAACTCACACTAAAAACGAGCGATACTGGGCGATTTTTGGGCACCTTCATTTTTCAGCGACTTTTTGGGCACCTTCATTTTTTGTCATGCCCAAACTCGCGAAATTGCCACTTTCGACCTGGCAACACTGCACTCCATCCCTCAGTACCCCACATCTTACCCCACACCAGCCATAACTCTACATGCATACAACTACACCCCCCTCCCCCCCCCCACCCCACAAAAAAAAACCTGCCACATACCTGCAGTCATTCAACTAATATCCAAACCTCAGATTTCGCAGCGCTGCACGACACATGTGCTATACTCAGTTTGTTGAAAGCAGCCAAAACTGGGGTCGCGATATCTGAAAACAGAGAAAGAGAACAACAGTGAATATGGTGAGGCAAAATCCATTTCAGCTAGAGCGGCCAGTGCACACCAACAGTGTAACCCGAACATGGCGAACACTTTCATTGACAACCGGTTGTGTGTGTGTGTGTGTTTTTTTTTTTTTTTTTTTTTTTTTTTTTTTTTTTTGGAAAACAACAAGAATGTCGGTGGACAATGTGCCTAACCGTATAAGGTTTCCGTTTATTTGACCAGTTTTTGCCGAAACGATACCACAGAAAAATACTACAGCTCCATTAATACTTAACAAAGTCTTATTGCGCACCTTGAGCAGGCAAGCAAAACACACAGAGAAGAAAATGAACTGATGCCTGACTAGGGCCTGAAGCTCAATCTGCTCTATGGCAGGTAGAACTATTTTATATAAACACTGCCATAAAACAGACAAAGGGAGACAATTGAAAAATTCGCCTTAAGCGGAGCTTGAACCCACCATAATTAAGTCCAATTATAATTAAGTCCAGCCGCAATAACGAGTACACTGGTTTAAGGTACCGTCTCCCCCCCCCCCCACCATCCCGGCTGCTCAGCAACACCAAACCCCACTCGCTTACCTCCAAGCTGGGGGGAGGGGGGGTACAATCCCACCAAGTTCGCGAGTTATCCTGTCAATGACGTTTAATGTCCACAACACGTGTTGGATTCCATGTAAGCCAAATACAATCTGGACGTTATTTTTTACACACAAACGCCACTAACGCTCGCTCTCCAACCTGGATACAGCCCTCAATACAATCCAAACCCCGTAACCCCGTAAGTTTCGGTATGGAGCTGGAATGGTGCTGTGTAAAACCAAGTAACGCAGTTTGAAGCTAAAGACGTTACGGCGTCTTGTGACGTAACTAATACTACTTACATACAGATCCTGCGTTCGCGCTGCGTTCTCAGGAAAGTGAGTCAAAAAAGGAAAGTGTGACGCAGTTGGGTCCAGAAAGAAGTTCCGAAAAAAGTGAGTCATTTCGTAAAAAAATGCTCAAAAAGTGGACAAAAACCCAGCCAACGCGAACCCTGAGATCGTACAAAAACAAGTAAGTATTTGTGAAACACAAGCAGGCCCCAACCGCCCCCAAATTCAAAGGGGTATAAAGCGATGACGGACAGACACCCCAAACTTATAGGCCCCAATTCGAAGGGTTGGGGCCTAACAAAAGGATTCCTCTCTACAGGAGCAATACGAATGCCGGTCATCTGCCCCCCCCTCCTCCAATGTAGTAGGGTGGTCATCTGCCCCTCTCTTTCTCCACCCCCACCCCCCACCCCCGAACCTGCACTCTCATAAACGTGCAAGAAACTATTGATTTTTTTCGTTGATCATCGTTGACTGTAGGGTGCAATTAACAGTGTAAGAAACTACTCAACTGCAATTTGATCTACTACTGCTTATTTGGATTTGTGCTGAAGTGCAACCAATTGCAATCCAATAAGTTACGGAAATCTTTTCAACGACCGGTATGAGCCTAATCTCTGGCATATCTCAGAAGAGTGAATTTCAAAGGAGCCCTTTGTTGGACTACACCCAAAACAATGAAAGCAATCTGACTTAAATTACCCGCAGAAGAACTTTTCGAAAACTTGATCCTTAAAATATTCAAACGGCGGCCCGACGCCAATTTTTGGAGGTGCACCAAAAACAAAAACAAAAGTAATTTTTAAGAAAAAATCACATGACATGCAATATCCTAAAAACCCAATCAAAATCAACAAGCAACGAATTTGCAAAACAAAAATATTTCAAATGCTACCAATTGGCCAGTTTTTGGAGAATCGCCAAAAAATTGTTCGACAGAGGACCATCTAGGAAACATTCGTACAAAAATTCTTGATAAATCCCGTCAAAATTGTTGAGAAGAAACGTTCTTAAAATCGCCTAGCAAAAAATCAACACGGCGCCATTTGCTCTATTATTGGTGTATCGTCAAAAAAGTCATTTTTCACGAGACAACCATCCAGACAGTATTTGTACAAAACTTTAATGAAATCCAATCAAAATTGTTTGAGCAGAAGCATTTTAAAATTTGGCTACCAAAAAATTTTACAAAATGTCCCCCTCCTCCTATTTGGCCAATTTCTGGTGGATCGCCAAAAATTTCAAGAGGCCCACTCAGGAAAAAGTGCGTACAAACTTTGAAAGGAATCACGATCGAAACTGAGCGAGAAGAAGCGCTTTAAGGAAAAATTCACACACATGCATACGTACATACAGAAGACGGATGCCGCGCGTCCGAACACAAATCATCAGAACGGGAGGGCGGGTGGAGGGGGAGATGACCGCCCTACCTAATATGTGCAGACTAATAACCGTTTACCGCTGTCACTGAACAAGATTTTTTTTTTTTTTTTTTTTTTTTTTTTTGCCCTGACACAAGCGTAAAACCTCATTACCTGAAAAACTTTTACATTTACTAATTAACATTATTATTGTAACAGTATTCGAATTTTTCCATCCCGCTCTCAATGGCGAAATCCATCCTGTGTTTTAAACTCTAACCTCTACTCACACACATATACCATAACGGACACAGCGTTTGGGGTTTATATGATTTTGGAACAGACCATTTTGTTTGGACAAGATTGTGGTGTGTACATTCACGCGTAACACATTTCCAGCCTGAAGATGCACGAGGTGTAGGTCGTTTGCTTAATGAAAAAAAAAACGGTCGTTTGCTCTCCACCTAAATTTTATTACTCTTGATTTTTGTCATTCACAAAAATTACTTCCTCCTCTGAAAACATTTATTTCACAATATTTTTCCACAACAATTATTCACTAAATTTTATTTTTAAAACTATTTTCTCATAAATTATTTCTTAAAAATTGCAGTATTCCCTTATCGTAAAAAAGACAAATAGTTACACAAAAAGATCCTATTTCAACTAGAACGACCAGTGCACACAAAACACACACTTTCAATCGATACCTACTCAGTTTCTTGTTTTTGTAAACAAAAACAAATGTCTCCCCGACTAAACCCATGATCACCACCCCCCCCCCCCACCTCCAAACAAATCCTATTTTTTTTTAATTACTGAAATAAAATATTCATTTCTGCAAACATAACTCATTGTAAAAAATTCCAAATAAACCAAACAGATGATGGTCACTAAAACAGATATAAATGGACGTCTTTTTTCATCCAAGTCTGGAAGGTGGTCGCTAAAACGGGTTTTCTGTAGGCCCTTCTTATCTAGATCTGAAGTTGGTCACTATAGCAGATTTTCTGTACGTTACATTTTTATGTTTTCTGGGAGTTGGTCAAGACAAGCAGGTTTTACCGTACGTCTTTTTACCCGAATCTGGAAGGGAAGGGGTCACGACAAACGGGTCTTACTTCGTATCTTTTTATCCAGGCCGTTTGTTCTACTCGCGAAAAAATTAAAGTTGTTTTCGAACCTACCACGCAACAATATCACCGAGTTTCAACTTTCTCCGATATTCAGCAGCTGAGAAATTTCACAGACCTGATTTTTGCGTGATGATGTAATACACCTGTCCTAATAACGTGACATGTGTGAAAAGCTAATAGAACCGTCCGACTGACCCAAGGAATACCCATATGAAATTTGAAGTCGATAGGACTTTCCGTTCTCGAGATATTTTGCACACAAGATCTTGTTTATAATATACACATATTTTACGTGATGACGTCATACGCCGCATTCGTTCGTTCTACTCGCGGAAAAATTCTACAAAGTTTTTCGGACCAACCAAGCAACAACCCCACCAAGTTTCAACTTTCTCTGATGTTCAGCGGCTGAGAAATTTCGCACACAAGATTTTTAGTTAATGACGTCATACGCCTGCCCTAATCACGTGACATGCATCAAAAGTTTACAGAACCGTCCGACCTAACGAAGGAATAAATCGATAAAGTCTGAAGTCGATCCGACGTTTCGTTCTCGAGATATCTTGCACACAACACTTTGTTCACAACAGACACACACAGTGATGTACCTACCAACAGAACACCCGTCACGTGACCACCAGCGGAATGAAAAAATTGATCTGTTGACCACCAGTGGAATTTGCAATCCACTTTTTTTTGGGGGGGGGGGGATTGAGAGACATTGGGAAGCTAAATAAAAAGAATGCTGCATAAATGACAGTACTGAGTAGGATGGAGGACTCGGGAGAACCTGGTCGATGATAACAATAAATTGCAGTGGTGGTCAAATAGTCAGTTTTCTTTTTTTTTTTTTTTCATTTTGACCAGCTGTCAAATGTCCTACACCTCTGCACGGCAGGCACTTAGAAAACGACAATTTAAAAGGTTTTAAGGCACTAAGAAAACGATGTGAAAAGAAAATCAAATGCAGTTTCTAAGAACACAAAAATGCTCCGGCCGTAATGCCGATCCACTTTCGTACTTGCATCTATTTTTGGTGTCTAGAGTGTATATACAAGGGAGAGGAGACAATTGGTTAGAGTAGATTGTAATTGATGACAACAAAATGTTCAATTTTAACTTAAATTAATAAGCCGGACGCAAATTTGCCAACCCTCTTGACTTCAATATTCCTTATTTTGTGATACTTGACAAACAAAAATTGTTTTCAGCTACGGAAGATGGTCTTTTCGATTTCACCCATTTAGATCTACCGTAGCCACTCGTTCTCCTCCCCCTCGTTGTTATTTTGGGCAACGCTCAGGATCGATCGCTTTTCTCAGACAAAACTTAAGCTCCGAGTCAGCTCTGACTTAAATAACATCACAGATCTCTATATCAAAGCTACGCAGCCTGAAATTGTTCCGCTAATGGGGGTCAAGTTGACATGTTATGAGGCACAAATCCTGCATACTAGTCCCTATTATTCAAACATTTACAGAAAGTTCATGCCAAATATTCCCTTTCTGTAAACAGGCACAATTTGTGATGGGCTCTGTATTTTTTATTTCTTCATTAAAGTGTAGAAAAGTAAGCGTCTGCACCCGTCAAATGTTTGTTTACGTTCCGGCCTTTAAATGTAACCAACACAGGTGTCTCAAAGCGAGCGCATATATATATAGCGAGGATTTGAAGTGGTGCGCTTCTTGGAGCTGACAAAACTTAAACATTCAGTGAAAAGAAAAGCAGTTTTAGAGCCCAATATAAGAAATTGAAATAAGAAACTGATTTATTAATGGCATCATAGTCATTTATTAAACGCAGCACAATGTATAATCAAGCGGGAGGTTTGCTAATCAAGATACAACATCAACGACCAGTGAGAGAAATGGCCGGCATCTTCTTGTCGAGTTTAAAGCAAGGATGCACGCCACCAATACACAACGTCAACTATTTATGCATGAACTTTGGTCTCTATGTTATCTCTGTTAAATCATTGAATGTAAAAGGAAATCAAGAGGATGGTAATTTCGCTTTAGATTTTGGCTTCAGAAGTTCCGCGACCACCCGTTGTTCTTCAGCAGCCAACCTCTACGATGGTTTAGTCTGTTGTGTGTAACACCTGTTGGCTCCGCAGACGGCCTGAAATTATTCTAAAGTAGTACTCATAAAGACAAAACTACTTTTGAAAATACCAGTCCGCTCTGTGTTTTTACATAACAGATAAATCTTATCAGAGGTCAGCTATTTTAAAACAACGGTAACCACGCCGTTTTTTTTTTTCATTTGCCGTAGTAAGTCAAAGAAAGCACGTAATCCCGAAAGATAACAGTGCTGGCGCTTCGTCCACAATTAAATATGATCTCAATTTTATTCCTCTGAATAAAATATAAAAAATAAAAAATAAATGAAATAAAGAAACAAATGAATAAAATATATAAAAGTAAAACACAATTATAACACCACATCATGGGTTGATCCTTTAGCACTGGTAGAAGTGCGGATCAATTTACAACCCCTAACATGCAAAATACAGGATTTGTTAAGAACATTCGTACAAAATGGGATAAAAATCTGATCAAAATTGTTCGAGAAGAAGAATTTTGAAAATTGGCAACAAAAAATTTTAAATGTTCCCTATTTAGCCAATTTTTTGGCAGATCGCCAAAAAAGTAATTTTTCAAGAGAGGCCTGCCTAGGAAACAAGTGTCCAATATTGAACAGAAATCCGATCAAACCTTTGCGAGAAGAATCATTTTGAAAATTAGGCACCAAAAAAAAAAATAAATAAAAAAAAAAAATAAAAAAGACCGCCATTTAGCCAATTTTTTTCGAATGCCCAAAAAAGTAAATTTTCAAGGGAGTATTACGTTGATAGCATTGGTACAAAATTTAAAAACAATCTGATCAAAATTGTTTGAGTAGAAGCATTTTGAAAATTGGCAACAAAAAATTTACTTAGCCAATTTTTCGCAGATCTTAAAAATAAGTACAATTTCAAGGAAGAACAACGTTGAGAGAAATCGTGCAAAAGAAAAGGGGAAGATTTTAGTTGTCTGTAGAGTCGTGTGCAGAGCGTAGGACTTCATTAGTAACTGCACATGGAGTGAAAAATAGAAGGAAAACAGGCAGAGAGCTGTAAACTTGGTTTCTGGGTGAAACTGTTGCACGTTCTCTTTTTTCAAAGTTTCAAACAAATTGACAGAAAAACATGGCTACAGGAAGGGGATTTGTGACATACCTGTGTTTAAACTCCATAGACTAACAATGGAAAAGTAGTGATTTAAGGACCGAAGTGAAAAATTGTCCTGACCAGAACAAAACTAGCTACCCCCGTTGCTCCTGTACTTTTTATGTGAAGTACTTACGGCATAGCAAACTAGAGCAGTGTGCTAAGCACGGCCACCAATAGTCAATCAAGAGCGGGAATGTTCCAAATCCAGCTGGTCCATTTTCCTTTGACGAACCTGGCCCATTTATAATGCCGATCTGTGTTTGATCCCATAGAAGCCACAAACCAAGTTTCATAAAAATCCTTGCAGCGGTTTTTAAGGTATCGTGTTAACAAGCTGTTGATGACAAACAAATAGAACGAATAAAAAATTGTCATTAAAATCCACAAATGTGCTTTAAATTAAATTAATTTATTTGTTGCTCATCATTTCATTTTCATTGCTTTAGATATCCTTGTGCCGACATGGCTCATTTACAATACCGCTCCTTGTTCGTTCCAGTACTACCCATATATGCAATATCTCAACAATCGGTCGAAAAATGTACGCTTGATTGTGTTAACAAAAAAGGTGTCGTCAGACGGACAGACAAACCCGAAAACTATAGTCCCCCGACGGGGGACTAATAAAAGAGATTTGGAATAAAACAGCAAATTAAAGTTACAGTTCTGGTCGATATTTCGACAAAAAGTTGGTGCGCGAATTTTCAACTGATTTTTAAACGGTTTTCGGTTTATGCGTCAGTGATGATTGTTGTTTCAAAAAAGTTTTTTTTTGCGAGCGAGGTCCGAAGTGGTCGGTTATTCCCCACCCTACCGTATGCCTGACCCACCCAGCGATGCCTCATACCAAAATTAAATGAAATCGAATAAAAAGTGTAGGTGGAAATATATTTTGAAATTTTTCTTTTAGAAATTTCCCAAAAAATCACCCGATCGACTAAAAAAGCAGAAGCTGTATGCATAACCCCTTAGAGATGCCTCAGTTCAAAAATAAATGAAATCGGTTAAAAACTGTACGAGGAAATGCATTTTGAATTATTTTTGAATTTTTTTCTTCAAAAATTCCTCCGATCCACAAAAAGCACTAGGCGTATGCAAGACCACTTATGGACACCTCATACCAAAAAAAATAATAACATCGGATTAAAATTGTAGGAGGAAATGCATCTAGAACTATTTTTGAATTTTTTCCTAAAAAATTTTCCAATAGTAGAAAAACTGTAAGATCGACTAGGAAAGCACAAGCCGTATGCAAGCCTCCTTTGGGGTACCTCGTACCAAAAATAAATCAAATCGGATCAAAAATGTACCAGATACATTTTAATTTTTTTCTTAAAAAATACCCCAAAAATAGTCACCTTAACCCTAATTAAAGCGAACGTACACAAATAATACTGCGATTGACCAAAGTAACACTAACAAAAAAATATTCACACAACCGTATGTAACAAAAGACATTTTTACTAGGATAACAATTTACATGAACTGCAGAGGCGGTCTAGTTGAAAGGAAATTAAAAGGGAAGGACAAAAATCACACCAGTGTACGTTTTACAACAATTGTAAAATCGTCCTTGTTGACAGGGAATTGGTGGGGGGGGGGGGGTGAAGCATCGCTAAGGGCGTACGGATTGATCATATGCAATACACACAGGCCCCCAAACTTGAGACCTTTTAGATAATTTAAAACCACGTCATAACCATATCGTAACCCATTGATCAATGTTTTAAATAGGAAGAACAAGCAAGAATTGAGGGTAATTTTTATCGAAAGGTGTTTATGAAAGGTGAGAGGGGGGCGGAGTGGGTGAATGTTAGGAGGTGTCAGTTACAAATACATTTACTTAAAAAAAACAGATAAACATTGCTGCTTTAAAAGGGCCGGAAAGGATCAATACTACATAGAAAATTTCAGACAGGAAGCTTTCGAATGGCATTGGTTTTAACGCTCTAGCTGTAATAATAAAGGAGTTAGAAGCACTTGAAGTTTTCAATAGGTCTCTGTATTTTAAGCAGCAAGACCGGATATGGTTCACTGCGAACATGCATCAGCAAACACACGCACTTGTTTTTACCCATCATGCAATGTTACTATTACAAAAGAAGACATCATATGATAAAAAAAATTCAACACCTATATACTAATGTTCAGAAACCAAATATCACCTTTCGGAAACCCCACATCACTTTTCGGAAATCACATATCTTTTTTCGGAAAACACACATCACTTTTCGGAAACCACACATCATTTTTCGGAAACTACACATCACTTTTCGGAAATCACGCATCACTTTTCGGAAACCACACATCACTTTTCGGAAACCACACATCATTTTTCGGAAACTACACATCACTTTTCGGAAATCATGCATCACTTTTCGGAACCCACACATCACTTTTCGTAAAAAAGCCTCACTTTTCGGAACACGCACATGACTTTTCGTAACCTATGTCACAATGATTGAGACTGATGCACCAATTTGATTCATTTTGCTGCACAAAAGGGGAATTTCGAATGAGACAGCGAGGATGAATTTAAATCATGCTGCAAAAATCCATATATCAGTGTGTCAGTACTAAACAGAGCCCGGGCTTTCAAGGCCATTACCATGGCAGCGGTACACCAAAACACTGACAGTGCCGTTAGTCGAAGCAAATGACTGATAAATTAAAATTAAATTTCTCGCTCAGTTTACGTCGTAGAGGCCTGAAACTATTGCCAAATGAAAGCCAGTGAACTGGTCCCTTACACACAAAACCAATCACAATGAATTTCTATGCCACTAAACCCGAGAAAATTGTTGGAAAAAACTGCCTAAAACCTTATTAAGCCGGGCCAGTGAGCCCTTAAGCCTTTCACAAATTTTTGACAATTTTACCCACATGTTAACTTATAAAATATACATAATGAACTGAAAAAAGGGCGGGGGCGACAAGACAGTTCTATCACAACATGGTTGCTAATCTTTTTTTTCAGAACAATGGCCAAAAGGCTGAAGCCTGGATGGGGAGGGGTCTTGATTTAGCAGTTAAAGAATTTGATTTATTAAACAAAAAGGTGCCCGACTGAAACATTTGCGGATTTCATAAAAAAATGCGTTTCTCTCCGAATAGTCTCGTTAACGACACCACATCTACTTCAGCGGAAATCAGATATGGTGTGTCGCAGAGCACGTTTCTCGATCGGACCTATCCTGTTTATCACATATTTAAATGCATAGTCAAAAGTGTAAACGATCACGAGTTAGGAGTAAAATAGGAACTTCTTTGTATATGATTTTAAACTCTCTACACATAACTCAGTATTTCCCAATCTACCATCCTTATCAATTTCTCCTCTCCTAGTGGTAGGATTTAAGTAAACAATAGTCTCGTTAACTGCACCATATCTTATTTGACCAATTTGGTGGCTGAAACTTTACCGTGGTAGCATTCCTCCAACACAAAAATGTTGACAGAAGTGCTGCTCAACATTCCTCGGGTGGGACATTTATTATTTAACTCGACCAAACCCGGAAATAGGATATAATGTATGAGAAAACAATAATAAACATTATATTTTAGGCTATAATTTTAATAATCAGAGAAAACTATATTTACCAGGATACGACAAATTGTTTTGTGATTTTGTGATTAACCAACGGCACTTGTGTTATCGCTCAATGCTACATGAATACAAGTGATGAGGCTGTAAGCAAATAAAAAGTGTGTAAATGCTTCCAAATAGTAGATCTTGAAATAACTATAAAATTTAATCATGAAAAATGATAAAATTATAAAATAAGTGGCATTTTTGGTAGTTTCCAATAAAATATGATAAAATATGATAGAAAAATATATTTTCTAGCGTTGAGCCTTTTTGTAAGCCTTAAATTAAAACAAATTGTATCAATCCAAAAGATGAGAAGAATTAGTGCTATAAACTGTAATAAAATTAACAAGCAGACGTGCAACTGCTTCTATATATGCAATATATATTCTTTTATTAATAGCAGTTGAAAGAAAAAGGACATGTAAACATAATGAAAGCATGTCCACGAAACCAGCTCTCCTATGGCTTAACAATTTAAATAAACATCAAATAGCACATTATAAACAGAAAAATTACAGAATTATTTTTTTGCCATTAAAGTTTTTCACAAAAATTATTCATATTTATTCTACATTTATAAGACCAGAAGAGGTTATGTAAACTTTAAATCTTTTATCATGTTTTGCTGTTACTGGTACTTATGCAACATTAAACAAAAATGTATTCGTAACTCCTAAGATTTTAAGATTTAGTTTTGTTTTCACTTATAATATGCTTAAATGGTTCCAAGACTATTAATTGCTGCTAAAAAATCCTACAGTAAAACACAAAAAGTAGAAAATTTTCTCTCAAGAAAAAATTCTTGTGAAACTTGTTGAACCATTGACAATACTGGATATATGACCCAAAGGTGTTTTTTTAGTTTTTACTGATTTTTATTATGATAATAAAATCAATTTCAAATATAGAAAGACATATCACTGTGACTCTCTGTTACTCTTGTTTGCTCTGACTTGCATGTTTCAAAGCCTTTTAGTTACTAAGTTGCAAAAGAACCAGTTATTTTTTTTATAAAATGTGCCTATGTCCGAAAGTAAAAGAGATCCGCGTTAAAGGAGTGCAGAAGTTTAAAGAAGACAATTAGTGAATATAAAATATGTTTAATGTTTAAGAAAATATTTATAATAAGTAAGAAATTTCGACCTTTTAAATTTTGTAACTGGTGCTTTTGCAACTTGTGTCACGTAATAGTAATAATAATAATAATAATAATAATAATAATAATAATAATAATAATTTTCAAAACCTCACAGTTTACACATCCAGCAAACTGGTTTTGAAAGAATGCAAGAAAATCACAACTGGCACAAACTCAGCACATTGTAAGAGTCGATAATTTGTGCTGAATTAAATAACAAAAGGAAGCTGGAAATGGTTGAGTGTTAGAATGCACATTAGTTTCTACATGGCTTAGAATACCTCCATTAATGCTATAAGCCTTAATGTCGCAGATCTTAATCACACTTCTATGCACTGGGTCTGCCTCATAAATCACTAAATAACGGTATATTTGATCCATACCATATTCTCCAAATTCCACTGTATACGTCGAACCTAAGACACAGCAATATGTATAAATGCAAAGCTATTTACATAGTCCTTACGCTAATTCTTATTTTGAATTTGTTCTGATCTTTATTGGTTAATTATAAAAACAAACTAAATAATCAGCATATAAATAAATACAAATAACAGATGAATAACAGCTTCCATGTTTCAGTACCTGTTAGCGTAAGTATATAATTGACCAGGAAGACTAATTCTTAAAAGGGACCGCTGAAGGCATGTGTTAACGTGTCCAGTGTTCGAGTGCAAAGTGTACACCATTATCTGTAAGACCTGACTGAGATACAAGGTATAAAACTATGTGCGACTGAGATGCTGACTGTCTAGCCTAATCAGTTCGAAACATTAGTTGTCTAGCTTTATCTGTTTCGGATGCTGGGTGCATGACTTTGATGTGTGATCTTCTGTGTGCATAAATATACTTAGCTTAGATGCGAGGAACCCAGCTTTACCTGTGTGAGATGCTCGGAGCATAGATTTACCTGTTTCACTTGCAATTCTTCCTTCGTTCGCGCCAGGCATCTTGGTCACTTGAACTCCTTTAGGTATATATCTAGATACCACAATTTTTAAATTGTTGTTCGTTTTGTTTGTGGGAAGTTCACCTTTAAAATAAATTGTGTGAATATGAGTTTTGTCAGTGTAAGCGCTATTTCAAATGACTGTTTTGCCAGAAGTTTTGAACATTATTTTCAAAGGGTAACTAAAATTACAGATAATTAAGTCTGGTTGCTTCTCATGATAATCTTAAAATGTTTACTATGGAAGCTAACACACTATTGTTGTCCACCAAATAAAGTGTAAAGTTTGGTAAAAAGGTCCCTTCGCAGTTTTCCATTTGCGTATAAATTACAGATTGTTTGAGCTTTACCTGATTTGAAAACTTCATGGTGATACAAAACAGTTAGTTCTTAAAAGGAATTGGTCTTGTTTTGACGTGTGATTCACGGAAAGATTATTATTGTAAAAATTGCGATTCGTTTGAAGGAAATAATATTGATCATGATAGTAGGAAATATTCAATTCAAAGTTTAAAGTTCAATTTTGATTGTGAAATGAGCGGAAAGACAATCTATAAATTTTAGAATTTCTTAATTTTTTGAAAGTAATATTGAAGAAATATACCATGTCAGCATTCACCTGTTATGACGACTTTGCACAATACTGCATGCCATGGCAACTCAACATAGAACCAAGGCGTATAGGTATCCTGGTAACATAACATACAGAATTGTTTGTGATTTTATCTAAGCTTAAGTAATTGGCATTTTCGGAGGCGATTATCAAAGTCAAATTTCTCTGTGATCTGTTAAAAAGAAACTGAATTGTCTTTGCCACTTTAAAAATGATTCAAAGCTCTTCGGAATGACAAAAGATCTGACTTTAGATATTGCACATGTGGAAGGATTGCCATCAACTGCGTAGTGAGAGAAATGTCGTTGCTGCTGAATTTGAATGTACATTCCTGTCGGTCTGTTGCTCAGAATGTTGTACGATACATCACAAATCGATGGGGCAAAAGCACCTATAAAAAGTAGCAGTGAAACGTTACGTGTTTGCGGTTTGCCTCTTATTTCGATCTGGGGCAATGGCCATGATGCAATCAAAAATAGATGTAAGAACAGCTAATAAGAAACAGAACTTTGTTTACGAATTGTTCAAAGACTAAATCTTAATACAAACATACAAGATATCTTTGTATCGTAAAATTTTATAAAACTTTTAAGCTTCAAATAAGCATATAAATTTGTCCTTTTGTGAATTATATTGATAAAACCTATGCATTAAAACACATCAATGACCCCCTATTTCTTCCTGTGTTACAGTAAACTGTTCTACCTTCACACATTTTACTTGTATCTTGCTCAGCAGCACAGTTACATACAAAGTCGTTGATTTGATCAACACATGTGCCTTCTGATTTACAAGGATTAGGCCAACACTCATCAGAATCTAAAAAAAACATAGAGTTAAAATATATACATATTTCTATAGTATTTCTATAATTTGCCTTCTTTCTGAGACATAAACGAAAATTCACTAGGCGTTATTGCTACAACTTTGGAAAGGTTATGTTTTCCTATAATTTCTGTTTCTTACATGTTAATTTAATGTCAAAAAGATTTCTTTACCAGCTTACCTTTTGGCTGAGCTTTCCATTTTACCAACTCGATACCAACTGATACAAGGTAATCGTAGTTGTCTCGATCAGGGATGGTAAGGTTACACACTGCTTTATCCATGGGCTCAAGACTAATGGTCCACGTGTTATACAAAGTCGGCAGCATAGTGTTTTCATACCGGAATGGATAACCTGGGAGATAATATTTCATCATATTATTACCATAGAAATTTTGATGCCTGGCAAATATATTAAGCTAATTAAAAATCTTTTTTCTTCTGCGTAATTAATAAAACTATTGCCTACTGTTACTTTCGAAACTTATAGGATAATGGCATAAATTCAATTATCAACTTAAAGTTAAGTATTAATTCGTTTGGCATTGTTTGAAGGTGTAGTGTATTCACCTTTAAGCATTGTTTTTATCCACAAATGTAATTTTTTTTATTTCCGAAGTGAGTTTGGACTAAAGCTACAATACAACTTGTGTTTTTCCGTAGAGCTTTTTTCTCCACTTCTAGTACATGTACTATGTAAAACACATTCACTTTTAGTTGTCTTATCAACTCTTACCATAGCTCACGATGCAGCGGCGGACATTTTCGAATGTTCCGCTTTTCCTTTTCATGATCACATTATCAACAGTACCACATCCATCAAGATCACTCTTCCATACGTACTCGTACTCAAGAGGGCTAATAAAATAGCCAGCTACGCCCGTGAAGTTCGACTCACCAGGCTTTTCCATGTGCAATCGGACATATCTACCACTAGTCACCTGCAGAAGTGGATGTCACTGCCTCTAACATCGAATCTTTTCGTACAAAACATGACGTTTTGTGGGGTCAAATAACAAAGCTAGATAATTACAGAGGTCAGACAGGTACACAAGCTGTTTTTGTTGACAGTACAAAATTTACTTGCTTAAGTCGAAACAGATAAATCGTTCCAGTTGTATTTTGATGGAAAGTAAGTACCTCGCTTCTATCTCATTCAGTCACATAGTTATTCATTATTTCAATTTTTATTCAGTTTAGTGCTTAGACAGGACGAAAAAATATTTTTTTCGTTAAATCTTTAGAAATGAATTGATAGAATCGCAGTTAAAACTCTTTAATTTTCATTTTCTATTGACGAACAGAGCCTAGCCCCTGTATCATACAATTAGAACGTTATTCGTTTACTGTGTTCATTCTGCAATCTGAAAATGGTGTTTGCATGTCCCCTCTGTAATATCGATACCGATAGAAAACAAGTAATTATTGTTTACCTCTTGAAGAATGCTATACGCATATTGTACACAAAGATAATTTTTATATAAATACTTCACAAGGTCATTTATAACCAGTCAAAATCAAGGGCACACAATTAAGTAGACAAGCATGTTTACACGCATGCGATATTATCATGATTAGTAAATATAATAAAATTAGAAAATTTTTCAGAAATTTAAGGAAATTTTGTCTGTGATATAGATATTAAGCAACATAATTTTAAATAACATTTCTTGCATGTACAGAAGTCGAATTAGCTTAATGTGTTAATTTTGTTTGGATTGAAAAGATTGAGTTTTAAAGGCATCCGATACAGTTCGTCGCATGCCGCTATTGTAAGAGCTATACAACTCTTTATATACTTTTATAAGTAACCATAATCATATCATTCCATAATTGAGAGTACAGAAGAAACAGTAGCATTTTGATTGGTAAATATGCTCGGTAAATGCACACGGCTGTAGTCACAGCTCTTCAACTGTTGAAAATGTCATGATGTGCTCTGCTGAACACGTGTACTTAATATGACCTAATATCATAAAAAAAAACAACTTAGCAGAGGGGTTGCAAAAATAATTTAAAAAGAATATATTTGTATCGGAATCATGGAAAAATAAAAAATAAAACCACACTAGCATTTTGACTGATCCATCAATTCTTCTTTTGTCCTGCGCACTGTTCACTCAGTAATACAGGCTGCGGTAGAGTTTTTCAGATCAGTCCTTACGCTCATGTCGTTTCTACTTCAGTTTTACTTATTACTCTTAAACATGCTACTTGTTCCTTAATAAATAGACTATGAATTTAAAAGCTTTATCTTAGCATAATGAATTGATGTTTTTTAAGACTAAATAGTTTTTTCTATGTTTTGTTGCATTGGAAAATTTTTCTTTTAACTTGAATATCACAAAAATATGCCTCAAAGCTGTAAGCTTATAACCCGATTTTCTTGATCAATTCGGCATTAAATGGTTTGATTTGGATTGGCATGTTACAAATATGCATCCTATGAAAGTGATGTTTTACTGAAGTTTGCAATATAAACTGAGAACTTTTGCTTGAGATAAACTTAGTATTAATTACACCTCTTAAGAGAGTCAATAATACCAAAGATAACACATTTGAAAACGACTTTCCCTTTTGAAATATTTTAATAATATTTAATAATAATAATAATAATAATAATAATAATAATAATAATAATAATAATAATAATAATAATAATAATAATAATAATAATAATAATAATAATAATAATAATAATTACCCGCTCTTATCTTTCTACATCTAAGATGTTCGCATCTCTAAAATCGTACTTGATTGGAAAACAAACATCAAAATCAGTGTTAATTTTCATTATCTAATAACTTTTAAGATTATGGCGTAAACTAAAAAAAACTATATATATATATATATATATATATATATATATATATATATATATATATATATATATATATATATATATATATATATATATATATATATATATGCTTTAATCGCTCTCATTGTGGACAGTTGGGCGATCAATATGGCTATGCTGATATCATGCCATGTGCCTTAACTACCAAATCAAAGCATTTGTCTGCCTTAAAATTGGCTTCAATGGCAAAATTGACATGTCCATTTTTGCATATAAAATATTAATCAATTTCAAAAAGAATTGAGCTGGACGAACTAGACATGCTCCATTATGCCTCTCTCAAATTTTGTCGTACTGGCCCCAGCCACCTCAGAGAAGTTTGCATGACAAGTTTTTGGCGAAAAGAGGAATTATGCGAAAACACTTTACAGTACAAATCGTGTTAAAGCCCTGCCTTTACCTTTGCTACAACTGCAGTGGCAACAGAATTTTTGGCACATTGTAAGCCTGGTACATAGAGCTCCAGTCGTTTAACATAATGAGAAGTTCTGTAATCATTGTCGTAGATCCAACCATATTTTTGCAGCCAGCCGAACTTCCTAGGAATCGTCAGATGCTGTGATTTACCTTTAAAATAATAGAAACTCTTGGTACTGTAGCAGAGACATATAGTCTAATTTTGATTTTCAACGTTATCAATGATAGAAATGTAAAAATATATATTCAAGCCCGTTATCACGAAGATGTCCTAGCCTTATTATGCATCCTTACAAATTGTTCATTGAGTCTAGAAGAGCATTTCTGAAGAAAGAGACTAATTATCAACAACTCTGCTCAACTCGCTCCATTTTCAAGGATATAGCGAAAAAATAACGAATCGTATCGGTGGTTCAACTGAACTTCTACATTGTCTTGTGGTGCTCTTATTAATATTGAAGGCAAACTTTAGGTGCTCTTTCTAAACTGTTCTTAAATGGTTAAAATGCAATAAAACAATATTATATGGTTCTATAGATTCATTTCAGGTTGTTGTTTTATCCTGATTGAAATTTTGGTTTAATTGAAATTGATATGAAACAGTTGCTTTTGAGGGATTTGGTTTTATCTGTGGAACTTATACAGAAGGTTTAAATTGCATTTAAAACGTCCATAAACCACACTTATTTATATCTTGCATTAGCTTTCTGTGACGCAAGTGCTTTTAAAATAGTCTAATATATTCCCATATTTTTGCTGTTATTTCTTTAGTTTTTATATATTTATGGCCATCCCTAGTCGATATTTTGTTGTCGGTGTACTGTCTTTAGTATCCATCATTACCCCTTGCACACATATGAAGTCGTAATAAAGCGAAATTCATACCTATTAGTGGTAAAACTATAACTGCGTTCAACCATATTTGTTTCTAAAATGATTTGTTATTTTAATCATAATTGAAATGCAACATGATAAATCAAATTTCAAAATAAATTTAAAAATTTAAATTACTTGGATCTGATAGAATTGATTTGAGCTTGCATTATGAAAACCCTTCAGCCATTAAGACACTCACGAGGATACTTCTTGCTACATATAGCGATGTAAAAAATCCAGGCCGAAGCATGTCAGGCTAAGTCTATAATTTCAAGCCTAAAATCCAGTTTATTCATTTATAGTCTGACTTTCTTAAAGCCGTATGTTTTGGGCATGATTGGGTGATACAGATTAACGGTATATAGCCTACCATAGTTATGTCACAGAGATATGCTTACGATTATGTCCTTATTATTATTTAGGCTATATTTGACAAATAAAAACAGATACTTGCCTGTCAACAGATCTTTAAGGTCTATGTGATTCTTTTCTAGGTCTTTAAATGCTGGATCTATCGTTGTAGGAAAATAAGCAAATCTTCTCGGTTCTGCATGGTTGATTAGGTTACCTATGTGATAAATTGGAGAAAAATATTCCTGTTATCAGTAGTTTTATTAAAATAATAAACGTATGCCACTCCACCACAACAACTCTTGAATTGAATTGATGTTGGATAAACAACGATGTGCAGATGTGGATTTCTTTAGCAAAACATCTTCGCAACATTAAATCTGGTTGTAATTTAGTTATGATTATCGCAGCCAAAGATTAAATTTTCGCAACGCCATTAACATTAGTTGTATAAAAATGATGTTTAAATATGATATTGATTTTCGTTACCCAAAAGCCATTTCTTCCAGACATTTAATAAGCGTTTTTGATCCAACTTTGAATAAATTTTGGGAAATCGGCGTTTTGTGCAGACGTGAAAAATCGACGTCGCACAGAAATTTAGACAACTGTACAATAAAACGCAACCTACAATAGCCAGTGTTTGCAACTCACAGTCGATTGAATGTCAAGCGTATCAATCAATAACATTATAAACATTCATGTTAATTCAAATTTAACACATTTGTAACAATATGTTACAAATATTGGAAAAGGGACGTTTAATTAGTATTTTGTGGCAGTGAAGGAAACCCGAAATGGCAGAATAAAAAGAGCAAAAGAATCATAGAATTTGTATTTATATAACTACATTTTAACTTCTTTTTGAAAATAAAGCCGAAAATACAAACAATATAATAAATTTTTTAAAAGTAAATAAACAAACGACATAAAGGAGATAAATGCCAAACCAAATATTTACAGCTTTCACTCATTGATAATGAGAATAAAACTTGATAGCGGGTGTGGAGTTGAGAAAATATCGGAAACAAGCATCCCCACTGAGATGTGTGTTGTTCAGCCAGACGCACACACACGGAATATCATGGACAGGTCAATATACCTTACTGGCAGCTATCATAGACTAATGTGTGGACTTCAGTGGTAAAATTTTATGTCCATTTTTGCTTTGCAAATGCTAATGAGTTTTTAAAAAATAACGTGAACCAACTAGACATGTTACAATATGTTTCTCCCAAATGTAGTCGCCCTGGTCCTAACCGTTCTAGGAAATTTGCCTAAAACGGTTATGGCAAGAAAAGAAATCATACGAAAACACCTTACCAAATCATATGAATGCAATAAACTATGTGGATAACAACTACCCAAGTTTAAAAGAAATAAATTAATTTACGGCTCATAATATTAGTCAAAAGCAACATCTAACACCAGGTATTGTGTAACGCTATATGAACACAAATCAAATCATTTAACATTAAGCAAATGATCGGTATCACTAAGTGACACAATAAAAGGCAATATTATAATTATTGTTTGAAAATTAAAACACACAGATAATGCCTTTTAAACCTCACGATATGAATCTCACAAAAAGACCGACCATTCTTGCCAATATCAAAACTGGGCATGAGAGCGAAATCAGACAACTAAAGTATTAAGGTCTAAGTTTTTGAAAGGTGCAATCAAACCCGTCAAATTCTTCACATTAACTGACAATGTCATTTTGCTACTTTCGCAAAAGACAATTTGTCTACAAGTATTGGCCTGACATTTAGAAAGACTTGTATCAACGATTTGCTAGTAAACATGTGACATTGCATTGACGTATTAGACCGCTATCTGAATCGTTTGGAATGAAAAACATATTAACGATCATCGTTGAGAGCACAACATTGTGGACATAGCGTTGATGAGATTTCGAAAAAATGACTAAGTTACTCACCCTGGCAGCAAGCTGTTTGGAGATTGAGTACTTCAATCCGTTGATGTGGTGTAAAGGTTAAGCGCTTGCAAGCTGAAGGTCGCGTACCGGCGTTTTGATATTCAAGTAGATTGCAAAATGACTGAGAGACTGCCTGTGCCCCTGCTTCCGCCATTGTAACATCGATTACCGTCGTAGGAATATCCAAGTACCTTGTATTATAGTCAATCACAAGAGCCTGAATGCTTTCATTTGCAACCTTTGCCTTAACTGAAGCTGCTACAGCATCAACTAAATCAAACTGAAATTGGAAGATATCACCAAAGTAGGATTCTAACACCGCAATATCCACGACAATATTGGAACATGCTCTCTCCGCTTTTTCTCTATAAACTCCCATCACTGCCACAAGGTACGTAGCAGCTCCCGCTTTCAGATCATCCACAATCGCGCAAATAATTTCTATCACGTGGCTTATTTGAGCATTGAGCTTGACAAAATCTTGCTTAGTCACTGCCGGTGTATAAGCGCCATAAAACTTTAAGAAGTCTTTGGCGTTGTCCATTAATGAGGACAAAATAATGCCATTAGCATCCGTTTCTGTTTCTTCACCACCCACTTTAATCATTTTAGCTATTGCTCTTGCATTTTTACCAAAGTTGCTATAGATAATATTCATCTGATCTCGAATTTCCCACAGACCGTCTCGAAATCGCATTAATCTTTTAAGCTGCATAGTTGTTGAGAACAAATCACCGACCCTATCAAATACGGAATTAAAATCAAAACCTCCTGTGATTTGCGCAATGGGGTTGAAGGCCTTAGCCAAAGCTGTAGCAAGCTTTAGGGCTGCATCAGCCACTTGTACTCCGGCACCCACAATAGCAAAAGATAATAGGTCGCTTATTTTGGCCCCTAAGCTTTCTGGCTGATATCCGAAATAACTGTCACCTCTTTTCTTTAATGTATCAATTGCAGATTTTATGTAAGCAACATCAGCATCTGCAATGCCTTTCTCAAAGGATGCGATGTTTTGAAAATGAGTGCTTAAATTGCCCAAAAGCGCAGATGTTGTGCTCAGAACCAAGTTAATTCCGATATTCATTTGCAAAACCATGTCGGAAATTTGAGCCGCATTTGAAAGCGTTCTTAAATAGCTTTCCAGATTAATTTCCTGATGTTCGCGAATAAATCTACGGTTCATGGTTCTTGATTGACCTAATGTTAATCTTCAACGCTTCAAGTTGCATAAGTAAGGTTTGAAAATTGCAAAATACTATTGCTCGATTTCCACCAGATAAGCACAATTGATCTGACATAGCGTAGGCGCGTTTATATTTTGCGAAGAGAAATTGTTGATTCTGGAACTTGTTGTCTCTGTATTCGTTGAAGGTTTCAAGAAATGGTGTATATAACAGATCCGTTGGAAAAGTAGCCTAAAATAAATATTTTTTCATTTAACATGTGAGAAAAAGAAATTATATTAAATATCTAAAACTCATTTATCTATTCATTTATTTTTTCATACAGCTCATGCAATGAAATGAGGAACCTATATATACTGCATCAAGATGATACAAAATAGGTTGTTGACCGGTTCTTTGAAAAAAGTAAGGAACGAAACCGAACAATGCTAAAAAACCCGCTTGGTAAAGCTTTTGTCGTGTATTTTAGTTGGAACACAAATATTCTAAGACAAAAACTAACTTAAAAAAATCGTCTTCCAATTCGAACCTATTCTGGTGATCCTTTAATGGCATAGTAGAGGTAGAGTCCAAGCCTTGCTCATTTATTCAAGACTGCAGCGATGAACTTGATGCCTTAGGGAAATGGGTCAAAATATGTGTATTGCACGAGATGCAAGCAGAATTGGTACAAAGTTGAACGAGTTTAGACAAGAAATAAAAAGTATATGTTTGTGATTTACCGATTATCCTGAAAAGGATGTTATTATTAATTAAAGGATATTATTAATAATAATAATAATAATAATAATAATAATAATAATAATAATAATAATAATAATAATAATAATAATAATAATAATAATAATAATAATAATAATAATAATAATAATAATAATAATAATAATAATAATAATAATAATAATAATAATAATAATAATAGAGCAACAGCAACCGCAAGAGAATATATAAACTAACAAAATGAATAAAAGATATTAGAAATGTTTCATGCACTATATATGCAGATCAAATTCCTGTATTCAACGTTTGAGATGTTTCAACTTCTCCTTGCAATCCTTTCAAACCGTTGATTTATCATCGGTAGCTGTTTCGAATTTTGTAATCAACCCAAACCGGATATTTTATCTATCAAAATGTTTACTGGAATGGATAAATTATTATAACGTTATAAATATTAATGTGGCGAACCAACTGTGTAAGGAAACGGACATTTCCTTCTTCACGTTTGTTAAGGTTTGATTTTCTAGACATTTGTTTTTGGGAGTTAAGCTGAAACACGAAAAGGACAAAATTAAAAAAAGATGAAGTTCACGACTGCGATTTATTTTTGGGGCCTGTATGGGTATATTTTACTCATTATGAAAGTTAAAAGGGTACTTGTAAAGTGCATTAATGTACTGTGGATACTGTGCCTATGCCTGTGTAGACTCACAGACGAACTATATATTGGAACTGTATAATTTCATATGTTTACCTAGCCATTATGTCCGATGATGGTGTAGCTTTTATACAGAAAATATCAAAGAACATTTCACAGATTTTTCATCAAAATCCATATTACTTTTCGTTTGAGATTTTTGGGTGCTGCCGATAAATTATTATATATGGTTTCCTATATAAATACGTGACACTTTGTTTCCATTGCTACATTTGAGGTGAGAATTTTAAGCTTTGTACGCTTGAATAAGGCAGTAACATTTCAAGCAAGTATTAAATTATGACAATTCTTTATCTGGGTGATTTACTTGACCATAACCCCCTCCCTCCCACTCTCCCTCCGGTGTTATTGTTGATATGGATCCTGACAGCAGCGGAGGATGAAAGCTTACAACTCAACGCCTCGCCTCTAATCTACGCAAGTACTGGTACTGCTTTCTTTAAATACTTCCAGTTGTAAAAGAAATAACAAGTTCAAGAATAGTGTAGAAATTGTTTTCAGGGGTTAATGCAACGTCTTATGTGTATGCAATGCAAATAAAAAATGTTGCTTTGAACTAAACTAAGTTCGATGCAGCAACTGTTTTAAAGGAGACCTTGCATAGCAATTTTAATGTCAAGAGTAACGGTTTACAGTTGAATTAAAATAAAAATGACGTTATGATTCTATTTGTATTAATTGTTCCTGGAAAATAATAAAATTGCAACTGTGAGGGCTCATGACTAATTAAAAGCTAATCACTGATTAATGGTTTATCACTCACTAAAGGCTATTTAAGATCAAACAAGAGTGTACGGTGCTCACTGTAGGGATAGCACATGTATATCCATCTTCATAATGTTCGACTATAGTGCACTGTGGGAATATAACACGTATATTCAAAACGCTCGCCTCCTGTGCACTGCACTAAAATAACACACATACCCACTCTTTATAACGCTTGACTCCTGTGCACTCTAGGAATATACCACATATAGCCATTCTTTATAACGCTTGCCTCCTCTGCACTCTAGGAATATACCACATATACCCACCCTTTATAACGCTTGCCTCCTGTGCACTTTAGGAATGTAACACATATACACACCCTTTTTAACGCTTGACTCTAGTGCACTTCCATTTGTAGAAGAGTGTAGAACAATCTATAATAGCCAGACCTTAAAAAGGAATTTCAAATGAACATTTCCTCGGAAAGTATATGTACAGAAAACTGCAACTGAGTAAAATATAATGCAGATAGATAGTCTGCTGAACCGCACATTCATCAAAATAACAACTTTTTATTCTGGAAGTTCCGCCAACTGCCTCCCCATCCAAAAGCATATGCTTGCTCGAACAGTAAGAATGAAACATGTTTGTATATTTCATATTGAGAAGTTTTAACAGAGTCCCTGGTTGCAGTGTAGCCGAAGCTGATTTCGACGTGTGTGTGACTCTCATCCCTCCAGCTTCAGACTCACTGACCATAAGTTCTTTTCAAAATTTTCAAAATTTCTGAAAATCTTAAGTAGTCTCAGAAATAATTTTTTAGCCATTCCACATTCCACTTTAGTCAATATTTGGTTTGTTGTATGATTTAACTGGTACTTTGATTGCAGACAACTGTAATATCTGTCGAGTTTTGCTTTCTTGTCGAATTTGAGAATTGGGATGATTGACTTTGGATTGTATAAATCAGATTGACGCATTTGCGTAAGTTATGCAAAAAGAGTACATATATTTCGTTCAGTGACCAGTGAAACCACGTCGTCGAAATGGCAAGTAATTCACATTGAGAACGCAAAATCTTGATTAATTATTTAATTGCGTGGAAGCACCATAAGCATAGGCACAATGTGATTTCACATTTAAACCCTGAAGACTGTGAGTGGTAATGATAGAAGGGAAAAAGCTCAGGAGATCTCTTCACCTTAAGTTAAAGTGGAAATAAACAAAACTGGCCTTTGACCTTTGACCTTATTGAGATAAGGTGTTAAGTACAGAGTACATAGTTGCCTGATCTTTATCTTAATAAATATGCATGCATTATTTTGAAAAAATTCTATTGAAATTAAAGTACTAGCCTTCCTGATGGGCTATATAATGGAACTAGTTATAAAAACTAGAAAACCTATTTAGTGCTCAAAGATATTACTCACTATACATTAAAAAGGCAATACTTGACCGCAATAAACACCTAGAAGCTCAAATTAGATTGCACTGTGCGTGAGATACTTCTATTACTTTAATCCATAACATTTAGAAAATGTGTTTGTTCTCCAATTCAGCACTTTATACTTCTATTTTTAAACTATTGTTATTTTTAACACTAGTGGCAATATTAATAGAAAAGGTTTACTTTCATTATATTTATTTGAATGAAATAAAATTTGAAATATATACTTTGCGTGAAGACAAATCTTGAAAAAAGAGGCCTGGCAGCGAGATAAAATGAAACCAAGTGTCATTAAAGGACTTGGAAATACCTTAAACGAAAGAATAAGGATCGAGTTTTAAATTTAAATTAACTTTAGTTACCGTACGGGACAATGCAACCAATATTTAATCTCTCACTCCATTTCCCTCTCCCTCCTCTCTCTCTCTCTGTCGCTCTCTCACTCACTCACTCACTCTCTCTCTCTCTGACAAAGAACCGGATGCCTGCATCTTTTTTTAAAAAAATTAAAGAAACTACATCACTTACTTGTGTATGGTCATGCCCTAAGCAAAGTAATATGAACATCCACATCGTGCAAGAATACATGCTGTTTGTGATGATCTATTCTGTAGTAGGCTATGTTCTCGCTATGCTGAAATCCAGTGGTATTACGTTAAGTCGAGATGGAGACGTACTTAAATGGCTGATTGATTAATTGCTTCACAGCTTTGATGTAATTGCCAACGAATCAGCTTTGAGCTTGTCACTGATATGTTTAAGACGTACGTCCCACGACAAAATTCTGCATGACACGATGCTCTAGGACAAACAGCCTAATGTCGTGATAGAAGGCAAAGTAAGTGATAACAGAGCTAAAAGCTATTAAATACATGCCATAATAATTCAACGGAAGTGTTCCAGTAATGTAATTAACACAAGGCAGTCCAAATATTTGAAATGAAATTTTGAAGTGTGCACTTAGTGCCCAAAGAGTTATTTGAAACTACAATATAGGACACATTCTGTTCATTTCATCTTTTTCTAGGTGATCAAAACTAGACGATGAAATGCATGCTGTAGTAAAATGCTTAGACGTGCCAGCTTGTCATTTGACAAATGTGTGGACCAATGAAAATGCCACACGATGTTGACTTATGTTAGCGGTTATAGCACAATGTACACTCGAATCGTTCTCATAAGATCAGTTGTAAAGGAATATACCTCAAACAAACAGCTTTATTTTCTGTGAAAGTGTTAAAAAGTTTAAAAGGTTTCTTTTTGATATGATAATCAGTCTGTAACAAATATTCAACAAATTAATATCTTTCATTGTTTTGCGAATTGCATTTTAATCTAAAATAAATGAATTGTTAACAAAAACATATTGCAGTAAAAGCAGTGGTTTGAAATTTGCTTTCTTATATTTTGATATAGGAAATCATTATGTCTAGAGGTTTTCAAATGTTTTCGGTGGCGGCAGCTTGCCTAATTTTGTGCAAAGTAAGGTTTATAATTCACATAGTTTGCTCATAATTATTAACAAATTTAACAAGTATCTAACTTATAAAATGACCTGTTTCTTACGTAGTGACATTAATTTTGATTACCAATTTCTATTAACAATCTAACAATAAAGTGGAAATTACTCATTAAATTAGGTTACCGCCGCACATATTTATATTTTAGGACGTGTATGGTACTGATTCTACGGATGTTAATGGTATGTAATTGTATTTCACTATTTAATAAGAAATGTTTGAAAAAAGGAGAGTTTTACTCGATGGTTTCATCAACAATTTAAAAATTTATGAAATTTGAAAGGTCATTGCATAACGAGGACATTACAACCTGATCAAACAAAACAATTAGTGATAAAGTGTGTGCTGAGCATCATTTCAAGTTACTGTAGAATAAATAATCAATGAAAATTATCCAGTCAGTTTCGTTCAATTGTTATTATAGAAACTGTAGCCCTAAGGCAGGAGATAACTGAAATGAAGCTTGAGATGTTGCAGTATCGTTCCGAGATGAATGAGCTTAAACGAAACATCAGCAGGACAGACGACTACACTACTATGGGTATGTGATCCTGTGTCCATACTCTACATTCCAGTTCTTGATTTTAACTATTTGTGTAAGGAATCACACGTGTCCACAATGCAAGTGGGGGAGGTAGAGAGCAGGCACTCACGTATTACCAACTGGTTAACTTGCATATCCACCAACTTTTAAAATAGCCCATATACTCGGAGTGCTTTGAAATAATACCTTTTTTTAACCAAACGCAGAGTGTTATTCTGTAAGAACTACTCTATTCTGGAGAAAACGAAGTACTGAATAAAAATTATCCCATCTTAACGACATTAACTCTCTGTGCGGATTGGATCTGACTTAAAAATTTCCTCTTTAAAGTTGTTCTCCTGCGTTAAACGGTTACTGAATGATGCCAGGAATAAACAAAACAAAAAAGTAATCGTGCGGACGTATTGCATCGAGATTCTTACTTATGCATGAGTTTTTTAATTTTGATCGTTTCAAAGTTAGAATGATGCACATTTTACAAGAGAAATGTAGCGAATGGTAAATTTATTTTTCGTGTACATTTGTGAATTAATTGTATCAGAATAGCTTGCGGTTTTTTACCTTTCAATTATACAGTAATACAGTGATTTTGCTCACTTTGAATTTAAAACGTTTGATTTCGTATCGTTAAAAATTTTAGGTTAATGATTTATTGCAATACATATTAATATTTCAGTGACCGAAAGCATTAGTAATCTTAATACATGTAAGTTTTATTTTTGTTTTGTTTTTCACTTAAGTTAAAATTTGAGGTCTTAAAGGACTAATCGATTGTGGTCATTATTCGTGTAGTAATCAATTGTCTACAAAGGTATTCACATTGACATGTGCTTTTAAAACAGCTTTAAGAAAATTCTAATTCAAATATATTGACTGACATTTACTTCTAATTATTTCAGAGCACAAGATATCTGCTGTCTGTACTTTCGTTACAATTACATATGTATGCATTGCAATAATATAATTTTGAAATGACAATTGTTATATTTGGATTAAATATCGCAATTCTGAATTGTTATTGCAGTGAGACCGAAAATTACCCACTTAGAATCAGGTATAATACATTATTTTAGGAGTAAATAAAAAATATAAAGGTAAAGTGAAATATTCGAAAGATTTGGGAATATATTTTGTAGAGAGTTTTAATGAAGGAGCCTTCATCTGAAATCTTCATATAATTTTGTTTCCATTCCACTTTGGAAAAAGGACCATTGACCAAATGTTTACAGACAATAAGAGAAACCAGAAGTGCGAAAATAAGGATGACGCTATAGCTAACTCTAAAATCAATAAGACAATGTTATAACTACCTCCAAAGTCAATAAGACAAGGATGCTCAATGGATGCAATGAGATTTAATTATGAATTCATAAAATTCAGAAAATCGCTCTCATATGTTATCTTTCATATTTTTTGTTATGCATTTTAATTTATATGCCAAATTGTGCTAGTTATGATCAGAACGTCTTAATTAGCAAAGTGTTCATATTTGCGTAAATGCAAGAGCAAACACAAAAGAGTGTACAGTACTACCTTTTGAAGAAAACTCTCCAAATAAAATGATTATTAGGTATTAAGTAGTAACACAAGGTGTGAGCTTGTGAAAGAAATTGTAAAAATAATATAACAGTAGATATTAAAGAAATATTTACATGCTGCTTATCTGACGTGAATGCAGGCAAAGCATCACAGTTGAAGCAGTCAGGTATCCGATCTAAAACTTTTTTGTGTTTCAGTTTCTTCAAGAGTTACAACAACTCTGGATACAGGTAGGCTTTAATGTTTCTATTTCTAACTCTGAGACAAGATAAATAAATTAAAATCAAAATAGACAACGTTTAACTTGACCATTGCAATATCCTGTCATTCCCCCTCTGTTCATATATTTATTTATATATTTGTGCTAAAATACGATTTTTTCTAGAAAATTAATCCAAAATTGGTACTATAAAATTTTTTGAATATACTGGTATTAAATTTTGGAGAACGTGCCTCAAAAGCCATGATGTCCCTCAGTTAAAATTCTTAAGATGAATTTTGTTCCCAATTAAGATACTGATCAGGGCAAAAAATCTGGACTGTTTTGCCTAATGTAACACAATTCTATATCTCCGTGTCATTGCATCAACACATCTAGTTTCTAATAGTTTCATGCTAAAAGATCAAAACAATCTGGCATTAATCTATGCATATATTTCAGAAATGGAAAAAGTATCACAGTTGAGAACAGGTCAGATTTTGCTATATCTTCTAACTAATGAGACCATAGAACGCGATATATATATATATATATATATATATATATATATATATATATATATATATATATATATATATATATATATATATATATATATATATATATATATATATATATATATCTCGAAGTTATAATAATCCTGAGTTAAAAAATGTAATCGATGATTATATGTACATGTATTCCCACATTGTACACCGGTTTGAGCAGTTTATCTGGAAAATCGGTATAAAAACCTACTATTGTCTCTATATATACTCTCTATATATACATATATAAACCGAGAATTTGTAATTGCCTGTCTTGCTTCAAAAATTTCCCTTATCTGTTGTTTCTTTTAACTTTTTTCTCATCACGCTTTGAAACTAGCCCTAGCTAATTCTTCTGTTAAATGCCTTTCAATCAACTATCGCAACGGGGTTCGATTTGGCACTATTACGGCTTGTCCAGATGGGTGAAAGGATAAATAACAGGGCCTGTTGGTTTTGCTAATAAACTTCGACTAAACGGTCAATAAGATTTGAAGTTGTCATCTCCGAGCGGACCTCTAGGAATAATAACAGAGACTCTGGATAGTGACTTATTTGTGGTAATTCTATATGCAATTAAGTAATTAAATATGGAAATTTATCAAAGATCCACAAGTCGGCGCGTTTAAAATATTAGTTGTACTAAGCTTATAGTACTTGCATCATTGGAATACAGTATTCCAAAAAGGAACTGCTCAAGGAATTTCAATTTGGCATAATAACTATAGCTTTGACAGCCATTCACTTTAGAGCTTTCAAAGAAAATTGAAGAGACATTTAAAAAGGGAGGTATTAAAATGCTTATCAATGCATTTCAGGCTAATTCTAATTTTCAAGCTCCCAAAACAGGCTGTCTATAGTTGGTATGACTGTTTTTTTCAAGCCATATATTGTTAGCTTGATTTATATTGGCTATCTAAAGAAAACCTGGTTTTTTCAGGCTAACAATAGACATCCATTTTTTATTCATGCCCAATGACACAAATAAGCCGAGCTTCTTCAGTTGCAATAACTCTCTTTTCCCATATAATGTCGCAAAGGGACTGAAGCTTTTAATAGCATGAATCATCTAGTTTCCTGACAATAATCTTAAATACTTAGATTATTACTTAAATACTAAAAGTGGGTTGCCTAATAATTACTTTCTGGAATCCAATAATGAATTATATATATATATATATATAATATATATATATTATATATATTATATATATATATATTATATATTATATTATAATTATATATATATAATTATAATATATAATTATAATTATATATATATATAATATGCATTTCAGATGTCAGCAATTTACAGAACAAAAACAAATGTAAGTGTTTAAATATATTTTAAAATATGTTTCAAAACTGGCTTATATATCCCGCCGTTACTTGATAGTTGTGTGCACTAACCATAGAGAAACTCACAGTTATCACCCAATAGCCAATAAAAGAGCGAGGGCAGCTGGGATAAACAACGAAAGATTCTACTACAGTGTGCCTGTCTCTCTATATGTTGTCAATTTTTACAAAAAAAATAAAAAAATTGTTTTGCTTATCAATAAACTTGTCAACAAGAATCAACTCATCTATTATTACTTAAAATAAACTGGTCTGTTTCAGTCGTTGCTTATTCAGGCTCATTGCCAAAATCAGGCAACATGATCTACAACAAAGGTGACGTCTTAGATATGAGCTATGCAAGGCCCAAACTTGGCAATCACTATAGTAGCGGCAAGTTTAATTGCCCTATCAGCGGCTACTATTTGGTTAGCGTTTATATTTTAACTTATGATAACACTCATGCTGCGATTGCTGTAATGATTAATGATTTTGAAGCAGCCATTGTAAAAGAGGTTGAAAGAACCAGTGCGACTACAGGTTTAACCTTTGTCACATATTGTCTCAAAAATAGTAAAATTTGGTTGAAGGCTCTAGAAAACGGAATGAACGTTTGGAATGAAAAGATAAGCAAAAGATTTTTTCATATTTTGTCTACCCTTTTTGGGTTTATCGAGATTCTCTATAATTCCCCCAATATATTTTCTGTTGTACTGTTACATGCAGAAGATTAACTACAAGGGCTGAAAACGATTTACAAATTGTCAGTTGAATTTCCCAGTCTTAAACTTGTAACAGAAGTAACAGAAGAATATTTGAAGACCAATAACGTATGATTGTCTTTTGTGATTTAAAATTTGGCCACATTTACGTTGAGTATAACAATTAGGCTTGTGAAAATAGCAGTGTCTCTATTGTCAATAAATCACAGCTCTCATATGAATAAATAATTTTGCTTGAATTTTGTTTTTATGTGATGATCTGTAATTTCTTTATTGTATTTTCTTACACTCACTTTGTTTTAGTTTTATTATCTGTTTTTTAAAGTTAATTGTAAACTGTTTAAATTTCGGAATCGATGTTCAAATACTTGCGTTCATTTAGGCATCTATTATTGTCTTTTATCTTAAATAACCAACGAACTTTAAACCCGTTTTATAAGATCTTAATAAACACTACTATTTTAAATTAAAAATCAATACAAAATTTCCATTGACACAAAACTCATCATGTGTCAGGAAAGCAAGATATGTGCATAGAAAAAAAAATTGCTGGATATTTGATTTTAAATTTAAAGACTCTCCAGCTTTTCACAAAAAATGTTAGAAATTGAATTAAAGGTTTATTTTAAAGGTGAGATATAATACAATGTAAAAGATGTCATCACAATCAGATTTGTGTGGATTTGAGCAATTAATACGAAAGTTTATGTTGTATGTAAAACAATTTATATCCTAAATTTAGTGAGTGTTTTTGCAATTATGGACACTATTGTAATAATTATTTGAATTTTGAAGTTGGTGTTGGTAAATAAACTTTTCTGGCTATCTCATTCTCGATGAGTAAACACAATTACAGATGGCTTTGATAGTCTAATTCGTTAGACATATGCTTTATTCTTTTAGACATATGTCCGCTGCAATAGAGTTCACAATTTTATAACCTACAGCGTTAACGTCTTATACAAAATACAAATTCTCAACAGTATGTTTTTGCCATGTACACCAATTCAGTACGGTAAACTATATGTGCAAGAAAACCAGATGCATAAAAAGACATTGATAGCGGGTCAAATTCAAACTTTTTATTCACACTTTTGGTCAAGCGTGGGGTGGCGCACAAGGCGAAATGTTAAGTTATTATTATTGATTAAACTTAAGTACAGACAATATTAATATTAATTACACTTTGTTCCTAGGAGAATTTTTCCTTGCTCCTTAATATTTTCTGCAGATGATACAAATCTTTAATATGTTAATGAATTCTACACTCCATAATACAGAAACTCATTGTAAACCAGAAACAGAACCTTGTTTCTAAAGAAGCTAATTGGATGTGCAGTAACTAAATAAACATTAACACTCACACTCGCCTTTTAGGCTCGTGCTACCAGTGCTACAAGTGTCCGAGTGGGTTTCGAATCAGTCCTCCCGCCCGTGTGGCTCAGGCTTGTGCTTCCACTGCTACATCGCGTAGCTTTATCATTGTAACCCACCGACAAATTACTTAATAAAAAGAACATATGGGAGCTTGTCATAACTCTACACATGGGCTATAAAATCACCACGTAGTAACGAGTACCAAGCAAATGAACAAAGATAACGTACCAAACTAACCTGGATAAAGTTTCTGAAAAAGTTATTAATTATTGAAGAAAAACGAGGTATCAGTTAGAACCTTCATCACCCATTCATCCTTTCATCCCTTGATAATTTTTATTCTTATCCTTATGTGACCTCACAATCGTTCGTTTTCTTTCATACGTCTGGCACTTTAACCAACCGTTTTGCATACTGATTAATACACTGTCAAATGCACCACTTTGCTGTCTCTAGCTGATGGAAGACGCTATGGTGAAACATATGGCTTAGACCAGCAAGTGAGAATGAAAAAATATGAAGACAAAGAAGGTATTTTCAGAGGGGACGGGATGCATAATGTAGCACGACAGCCAAAATAATTGAGCGCAGTATGAGGCAGCAGGTCATGGTTGTGCGGGTACCGGTTGTGACACCTTGCCCAACACAGAGGGCTACAACTGGCACAAAAGAGAAACAAACACGCATATTGAAGAGAGTTACTGAGTCGCAATTGATCAGACAGAAGCCTGCAACATAATCAATTGGACTACCCTATACCTATACAACTGCAATGCTTGTAAGAGAAAAACCGGCTTTTGGACAGCTTAAAATTGACAATTACTCAAGTGGCTGTGGCAGGTGATTGGAATCTTACACATGATGGCACTTTTGGGTCTGTCTGGGTGTCTTTTTATGAGCCCAGAATAGATATGTCTTCTGCTGGCATTAAGTTGTGGACGTGTTACATATATTTTTTATGTTTTTATTTGTTTCATTTTCTCTGAAAGCCTGCTGTCATAAAGTTGCAAAAACATTTCTTAAAGAAGGGTTACTAATACGTCCTTAAATCAAAGCTTTTTTTTACCGTTTGAAGTTGAATTGGACAATTTAAATTGATCAAGTTGTAGTTTTGCATTCATTTGCTGGCAATTTAAATTCTGGTATTGTTGTTTCATTGTTGTATCACTTTTATAGCATTGTTCTAGCATAAACATAAATGGTGTTTATGTCGCTTCAGGTGATTAAAGCAACACAAATGTGTTTTAAACTCATTGATTATTTGTTTTTGTGTCTTTCAAAAGAAGCAAGATAAAATCAGTAGACTATTGATTATTTGAGAGTTTGTATGAATAAACGTTATCCCACAGCATAGTATCCTTCTTACATTTGCTTCTTATAAGATGACTTACAACCAAAACTTTTCATAGCCAAAGCAAAATACATGTAAACACTTCAGTCAAATTTCCTAGCTTCCATTATTAACATGTGATAAGAGTTACGTTTTCCCTGAAAATACCTGCTGAACAAAAGAAAACTAACTATTTTTATAGGTTAACCTTTCCAGAAAAATGTTAACTGTAAAATCTCATTCAGTTTCAACTCGCATTGTTTTCCTAGCTCAGTTTTCAAGGTGTTAATATGGGATAACGATATGTTGGCACACATTGTTTTCTTCTTTATGCTTAGCCAGCACTTACTTACACTTGTGTGCGTAGCGCCCCATTAAAACAAGCGCGTTAGGAGGCCTGTACTTGGCAAGTTATCGTGGCCAAGTTATGATATGTTATCTGCTAATGCCCTGCTAGGGAATGTTATGACACAGAACTTCCACAGACACAGCCCTCGATAGACCTCATAACCTTCGTCCTCGCGTTCCTCGTACGGCCTGGCCGATCCGCATAGTCCACCTCCGTGATCGCTTTCTCACTGCCTCAGTGATCACAATAAAGACACCTGGAATGACAACTAGTAGATAAGTTTAAGAACAGCCACCGTGAAAGCGTAATCCACTTGCACTGCTTCACATTGGAATGGTGTTGATTGACTGCAAGGGTCGAGACCAAAAGCATCTGGAGAAGAAATCACTCTGGAAGCGCTTGGAAAAATGGCCATTTGGTAATGTGTCAGTTTGAGTGAAGAGTCCAGGTTCCAGTTCTATCGCACAGATAGACGCCAAAAGGTATACAGACGTGTTAGCGAACGCCACGCTTTACTTTGTGTCAGGTTCAATCATAACCGCGCATATGGGCGTCAACATGTTGGAGAACCTTGCACAACGACTTGTGTGAACGGGGCTGATCTCTTTGGTGGGATTTTACAGTTTGGTGTTCCATGCAATTTAAGTGGGACTCCCAACAGCTCACTATCTATGTACGGATAGAAATTTAACAGCAAATCAGAGCACAGACATAAATGTAAGGAACCAGCCCCATGTGCAACAACACGCTGATAATGCGCATCTCAAATGGGCTTTAATTGAAGAGTCTCGTTATCGTATTAACCGATAGATCATATGGATGTCGTACAAGTTCGTGTTTTGCACACGCTCACACACACGCTATTGATCGATACTGCATAACACCAAATAACAGGTGTTTTGTTTCAGTTGCAATTGCGTTATACTGCAGAAATAACGGTGTTATCTTTATGCTGCAGTTGTTTAAGTGGAATGTTTGTTGAAGCTTCTAAAACAGTTGCTAATTTTGGTTATTAACAAAGAAATCTCTCTTATCATGGTGCTTTCGTGGCGTAAACTTTCTTCAGTGTTTGTATATGTTGGAATGCAGTGAGTCATAGAATTTAGGTGCTGAAACTCCCCTGTAGCGCATCATCTTCCACTCCAGGCATTCATATAAAGATTGATTTCGACATTACGTAAAAGATGACTAAAACATTAAACATCCGTAGCTTGCTCTCATGATGACCAGGACAATTGCCTTGTCGGCTGGTTCGCTTATCATAAAACACTAAAATAACATAATAATAACACTTAAATTTATAAAAGGCCGATGCATATCACACTCTGGAAAATGCATGACATCAGCATGATGCGACTAAGATATGTCGCCTGCTTAACATATATATCTAAATTTAAAAAAAACCGCGTATGATCTTCTCAGGCACGAAGTAAAACTTGTACCTGTCTTTGCATGGACGTAATCAGTCGATGGACTGCATGTCCTCTGAGAAACTGATTCTATTTCTCGATAAGGGCCATTCCCAGCGTTGGAGACGACAGACTTGATTGCGCTTCTGTCGTTCTATTCTTCTCAGGCTGATTCTGACTTTCTGCGACATTGGTACAACTTTGAATATACCTCAGTATGTTAATATTGTATAGATGTCGAGAAATCAACGGGATATAGACATGCATCAACGGGATATAGACGTTTCGTCTGACATACCCCAGTAGGAATCGTAGAAGACCGCTTCTGTGATATTTTGCGTGAGCGTGACAAAAGCTCGTCGTCCTAGAAAGCAGGTTTCTCCTGATGAAAAGCGGTAAACACTATAGTAACCTCAAACACAGACAATGACCTCTTAGGCAGAATAGTCGAGTCTTGCACGGTATTTTGCAGTAAACAGACTTAAACCTTCACGACTGATTAGGAATGGGAGAAGGTATATGTTCTTCATCATACCTAATGCAAAACATACAAACTCGTACTTTTTGCATTTCTTTTGTGCGAATATAAGACAGCAAGTTCATATGAAGCTTTTAATGATACCATAGTATCTCAAAATACAAGTAATATATGACACTGTGAAGATGAGAGGGGGAGGCAGTCACCTTGCCCTGGAAGTAACAAAAACCCACCACCTGATCTTGCCATTGTCTGTAAAAGAGCTTGCCTAGAGGCACCTTCTCTGAGGCCACCAGAAAACCCAGCAAGTACTCCATTTCAATGAGATTGTTTGGATGGGTCGGGAATATGAGCTGAATACGCTCTTACAATTCTTCCTCCGAGCCAACAGAAGACGTCCCTGCCAAGCCAACGAAAAGAAGGGCGTCCGTCGTCTGTATGTACGTATGTACGTATGATTGTATGTGCTTATGTAAACTTTCACTTAAAATGCTTCTTCTCCTTTAGTTTTGACCAGATTAAATTTTGTGCGAATTTTCTCCAGGTAGGCTTCTCTTGAAAATTGGAGATCCACGAAAAATTGGACATAGGTCAAAACGTCCCCGAAGCAAAAAAACCCTGAATAATCTAAATTAACGCTTTATTAAGCTTTACACCAGATGTCCCCTTCTTAAGGTCCGGAAATCCAAAACCTCCCAAAAACCAAAAATAGAACCTTAGCTAAAATATAATCTAAACTAACGATTTATACGCTCTGGCCATAAGGTAAACTAGAAAATGACCAACTGTAAAAAATTGCCAAAAATTACATTCTACTCAGCAATTGTGCACATTCGTATGCAAGTATTCGTTGTGGGGATCTGCAACCTTACACATTGAAAATATATGTACTGCAGATGTACATCGTCGTAATTTTTGAAATCGCTGAAAAGTGATTGGGGGAATTTTGAACCGAGAAATCTCGTCCATTATAGAAGGTGTTTACTATTGGGAGGTGTTCAGTAAGGGAGATTTTGCTGCATTTAATTTACCTTACACTTATGATACCGTCTCACTGAGACTCTAGTTTCGGGGGCATTTTAAAAGTTTTTGAAACCAGTTTTCCCAGTTTTTTTGTCCATAGTTTTGATTGGATTATCTTCTTATTTAACATAAATGTTCACCATACTTTCTTCTATTGAGAAGATAGTGTGTTCTTGGCGCTGCAAAAGAAAATTGGATAAATGGGGACATTTTAAAATTTTCCTGGAGGCAATGTTTAATTGGAATGCCTTCAAATTTTGCATAAGTGCCCACACTAGCCTACCATAAAGCTACTTTTCTGGCGATCCACCAACAATTGACCAAGTGTGGGTGGGTTGCATTTTTCGGTAGCCAACTTTCAAGGCCCTTCTTCCAAACGATTGATCGGTATGTCTTCAGATTTCATAAATATTTATTTGGCGTTCCTCTTGAAAATTTAATTTTCTTGCGATCAGCCGACAAGTAGCTCATTGCATGTCATTTAAAAATATTTGGTAACCAAGTGGTTCTTCTCGCACAGTTTTGACCTTTTTAAATTTGTACGAATTTCAACAACCGGATTTAATAATATGACAATCACTTTTTGGCGACCATGCAGTCCTATTGATAGGTGATTTACCAGACCTCTACTGGTTATAATGTCCTTGGACATTCTTGTTTAGAGTTGTTTTTGCTTTTGCTGGTTCCTTTGGGGCGGGGGTGGTGGAGGGTAGAGAGACGCCATTCTTGTGTTTGGCCTGGCCTTTGCCTTTCGAGAATGTTTCTGTACAATATAAATTTGCTTAGTCAGAAACTTCAGCCTTCGCAGCCACGAACATGACTACTGTATAAATGTGTGTTTTAAAAACCTAAATGAAATGGCAAGCTGTGTACTGATGGTTATTGACGGTTCTCTTCGTCTTGAGCTTTGCTGTACGCCACCAATAGGAGCACATTTCATATAGTTTTTTATTTAATTATTTAATTTTTTTTCTGTACTCATCTAATATCTCTAAATGCTTATGTAATACTCTTACGGTAGAGTGACACTGTGTCCGAGTTTGTTCCCCTGTCCTATCCATCAGGGGTTGGGGGTTGGCGAGGGAATGCACTCATTAGCTGCCTGGGCCACCCTAGGCTGAAGATATAATTTCTGTCATCCACCGAAGAAATGATGATCCAGAGCGCCGATTACCCTTCTTCTGCTGCGTGATATAGAACCTTGCCGTAATAATTTTGGCAGAAATGACGTTGTCTCAACAGTCATTTTTCTTTGCAGGTAGTACTAGGACCCTGTGACTCTGCCAAAGAATTATTTAATGTTATAAATTCTTCTCGGACAGATGTTATTGATGCTCGTTGCTCATAGTAACTGGTAGCCAGTGAAGTTAGTGATAGTCATCGACTTGCAGCTATTTTTTTTGAATGTCTGGTCGTCACCATCTGTGCAAAAGTCAAAGTAGTCATTTATTGTTGCATCCAGTGGATGCAGTTGTGAATTCTGTTTCTTAATTGCTGACGATGCTGCGTTGTGTTTATTCCACTACTTTGTTGTTTATGCCGATAAGCGTTGTTTATGCCGCTACGGTGTTGTTTATGCTGCTTTAGTGTTGAGTATGCTGCTATGTTGTTATTTCTGCTGCTTTATTTTATTTAAGCTACTGCAGTGTTGTGTCTGCTGCTACAGTTTCACTTCTGCTATACTACTGTTCGTATTGTGCAAACAGTCAAAGAACTTTTTCCGACCGCTTGATTTGTTAGAAAGCCTGCTGATGAACGATTGTTGTTATTTTTTGACATCTGCCCTACTGCCGCAGGGAATTTTGTCATGTCCTGGAGGGCTGTTTTAGCAATCGTAATACTCTTTTTAGTGACCACTCGCCTGTCAGGCTTTGGAACTCTGTACTTTTTTATTTGGAAATAAAGTATCGCTTAAAGATCGGCTCTGGGTGGTACTGTGGTTGATTTATCTGAACTGCTGGTTGACCTGGATCTCGGGTTTTCCGCCGCTGCGTAGTCTGGGTAGCTTCATAGCTATAAGAATAAATCCTTGCCCTACTGCTTGCCCGACCTGGATCTTGATATACTACATGTGGCTGCTTCTCTGTTGCTATTTACCGGAGGAGGGGTGGATGGCTCTCGTGAGAAGTGTCCATCTCACGACAGAGGGCAGTATCAGGAAGCAGGTGTACCGGAGGAGGGGTGGATGGCTCTCGTGAGAAGAATCCATCTCACGACAGAGGGCAGTATCAGGAAGCAGGTGTACCAGAGGAGGGGTGGATGGCTCTCGTGAGAAGTGTCCATCTCACGGCAGAGGGCAGTATCAGGAAGCAGGTGTACCGCAGGAGAGGTGGATGGCTCTCGTTAGAAGTGTCGATCTCACGACAGAGGGCAGTATCAGGAAGCAGGTGTACCGGAGGTGGGGCGGATGACTCTCGTGAGAAGTGTCCATCTCACGACAGAGGGCAGTATCAGGAAGCAGGTGTACCGGAGGAGGGGTGGATGGCTCTCGTGAGAAGAATCCATCTCACGACAGAGGGCAGTATCAGAAAGCAGGTGTACCGGAGGAGGGGTGGATGGCTATCGCTAGAAGTGTCCATCTCACGACAGAGGGCAGTATCAGGAAGCAGGTGTACCGGAGGAGGGGTGGATGACTCTCGTGAGAAGTGTCCATCTCACGACAGAGGGCAGTATCAAGAAGTAGGTGTACCGGAGGAGGGGTGGATGACTCTCGTGAGAAGTGTCCATCTCACGACAGAGGGCAGTATCAGAGAGCAGGTGTACCGGAGGAGGGGTGGCTGGCTCTCGTGAGAAGTGTCCATCTCACGACAGAGGGCAGTATCAGGAAGCAGGGGATGACAGAGCGGGTATTTGGGAGAGAAATCCCGATTTTATGAAAGCTGAAATTGGACAATTACTCAATTGGCTGTGGTAGGTGACTGGAATCGTGCGTATGATGGTACAAAGATAGGCTCTGTCTGGGCATCTGTTTATGAACTCAGAATAGATTTCTGTTCTTGACTTCGCGCATGGCATTAACTTCTACATATGTTACGTGCTTTTTATGTTTTTGTTTATTGTATTTTGTCTGAAAATCTGTTGGCATAAAGTTGCTCTGCTTTTGTACTGTGAAAAGCTCTGTTGCTCATTGCAACAGTTTAAACTAGCTTTTAAATCAAACTGGTTGTAGTTTTGTATTCATTTGAAACGTAAAACCAGGCAAAAGAAATGTTGCAGTTGATGCATGTCTTTCATAAATAGCTTGAGTGATTACGTTACGACAGTAGTCGTTATGACTTGTTCGTTGAAATACACACAATCATGGCTGTCCAGTAAGCAAGCATTAATTCAGATTTTATGGCGTTAGATGGATGGTTGATAGTTTTTAATTGTTCGCCATTGGTACACAGAATGGGATTGGATTATTTTGCAAAACTCCTCACAATTACATTTTGGCATTGTTGTAGCATTGTTGCACCATTGTTGTGGCATTGTTGCACCAATGTTGCGGCATTGCTGTGGCTTTGTTGTACCATTGGTGTAGCATTGTTACATCATTGCTGTAGCAATGATGTAGTATTGTTGCAACTATGTTGTACCATTGATGCCGAAATGGGGTAGCTTTGTTGCACCATTGTTGCGGAATTGTGATAATTTTGTTGTACCATTGTTGTAGCATTGCTGCACCATTGCTCTAGCATTCTTGTAGCATTTTTGTACCATTGCTGAATCATTGTTGCATCGTTGCTTTAGAAATGTTGTTGCAATGTTACACCATTGTTGCTGAATTATGGTGGCTTTGTTGTATCATTGTTGTAGCATTGTTGCACCGTTGTTGCGGTATTACTGTAGCTATGTTGTACCAATGTTGAAACATTGTTGCATCATTGCTGTAGCATGGTTGTACAATTCTGTATTGTTGTGCAATTCTAATTTGAATTCAACAACTTCAGCCATATCTTTTTTATCACCGGTTTGAAGAGAGCAGAAGCGATTCATTTTCACTTAAATTCTCACAATTCGAATAGCCTAGTAAAAAAGGAAATACAACGTTATGAGCTCATATTTGTCTAAATGAATCTATTAGAACATTATACAGTCGTAAATGTTATGCCATAAACTGGAACATATATGGTGTTTATGTCGCTTCACGTGATTAAAGCAATACAAATGTGTTTTAAATTTTGACATTCATTGATTATTTCTTTTTGTGTCTTACGACAGACACAAGATTGGCAGACAATTGAGTATTTGTGAGTTTGTCAGAAAAATGTTATTCCACAGTATAGCATTCTACTTACTTTTGCTTGTGATAAGATGACTACCAACTAACATTTTCATACATAAAAGCGCAATGCTTGTGCACACTTCCTCCAAATTTTCTAGCTGTCATTACTTACACGTAACAAACGTTGTGTTTCCCTGATAAAACCTGCTGAAGAGCAAAACGCTTAGACTTTTAAACAGAAAATAATTTTTTAAGATTAACTTTGAGGTCGGATCGTTTTCGGAGTGTTTATATAGGGCTATTATATATGCGATACGCACTGTTAAATTTTTACTAGTTTATGCATAACCAGCAATTAATTCCATTTGTGCACGCAGCTGTCCAATAAAACATACGCGTTAAGATGCCCTTACTTCCACAAATTGTCTCGGCCAAGTTATTATGAGCTCATAATGCGAGTATTTGCTAGACAGCTACTAGGATGCAGTAAAGTGTTGTTCACACTCTGATGAGAGCTAAAATGACACAGGACACGATAGACTTCATAACGTTCATCTTCGCGTTAGTCGTAAGGCACGGCGTATCTGGATAGTTCACGTCAGTGACCGCTTTCTCACTGCCACAGTGGCCACAGAGACACCTTGAATGCCAATTAACCGGATAATTTCAAAACACTCATTAAGGGTCTCCGTCAAAACGCAAAATTCGCTTGCATCTACCGCATATTAGAATGGTGTTGAATAGCTAAAAAGGAAAGCCAGCTTCCATCTTTATCACACAAATCAGCGCCAACACATATACAGACTACAGCGAACACCACGCCTTCCGTTATGCCAGGTTCCATCACAACCGCGTCTTGGCATCAACGTGTTTCAAAGAGATTATGTTTAAGTTGAATATCTGTTGAAACTTCTAAAAGAATTAATAAATTTGGTTACTAACAATGAAACCTCTTTTCGTTGTACTTTTCGTGGCTTAAACGTTCTTTATTATATGTATATATTGGAGTACGGTATGTGCATGTCACTTAAGACATCAGCAATATCGTAGAATTAAGGTGATGAGGCTCCCCCGTACGGCAGGATTTTGTACATAAGGCATTAGAGGACTGCTCACTTTAGAATCACGTATAAGCTGCATACCTACTTCTTCCTAATGAGCATGATCGATGCTGATGTAATATTATTCAGATTAAGAACTGTATCGGCATATGATAAAACATCGCTAAAACTTTAAACTTCTGCATCTTGGTTCCAGCTGCTTGATGTTGGGTAAAGAATCAAATTGTTAGTGTTGGCATATTCAGTTTCATAATTCCCTGTCATACACTCACGAAACGAAATGCTTCTTCAACACTACAAATTGAAAGACTATTTACGGCCTTTCGCTTCGATATTGCAACTATATTTTATGTTTTCAGTACCTCAGAATAGAGTTTGAACAATAGCAACTGGTAAAGATAAATTAATTAACCAAATACGTTAGTCTGTGCAGCAATGTTCGTGTCTCGAAAACACTTTCAGCGGGCAAACCACATGCCTAAATTCGTTGTATGAACGTGAAAACTTTCCATAATCTGTTGTCATCGAGGACTCAGATGATTTGAAATGTAGCTGTGTCTATGTGCCAGTTGATGTGGTGTCAGAACAACACGATGAACTGGTTCTTTAGTGGGCCAGTTACAACTTGCGTTTCAGTCATGCATATTCTGAGGTTACAACTGAGCCACCATCTCCCACACTTGTCGTGCCACTCTCGGGATAAGTCTCACCGTAAGCAGTAAAAGGGCTACTCGGTTACGTCTAACACCGAGTCCCTGTCGAAAGCTGCGGCCATGCGGGGTAGGGAGGGGGAGGCAAACGAAGCGGGCATCATTGAAGTGACAAAGGCTTCTCTACATGTACATTATTGGGATAGTGGCAATAGCGTCCTTGGCCGGATTTCCCTACCATTTAACTCACCATCCTGCCCCCAACCCACAAGGCTATCACTGTCATCCCAGCTTTCGCAGTGAAGGAACAGTAAATAAAGACTGGCGTCAAATTGGACAGTTTTTATTTGCCTCTCATACCGACTGCCTGTAATTCTAACCCTTTTGGGGACAGCTCACATACTAGTCCTGGGAACTGTTTTGTTTCACTGGAACTGATGTACTTTGGACTTGCTGTAAAGCGGAAATTTGTTTATTGATACTTCATTTTCGTTGCAATTTTAGCCGCAATTAAAATTGGGTTGTTATTTTTCTGTGTAATTACTGATTATTTTTATTGTGATCTGCACAGTTTATCAGGTAAGAATAATTCAAGTAGATGCAGTATGCACTCATATAGCAGAATTACTTGAAAATACAACAGTAGCAACCGATTATAAAGCTGAAATGAATAAAATCCAGCCCAATGCCATGCAATTATATGACTGAAATGAATTAAGCCTCCAGCCCTATGCCATGCGATTATAAGGCTGAAATGAATTACGCCTCCAGCCCTATGCCATGAGATTATAAGTTGGAATAAATTAAGTCTCTGGCCATATGCTATGGGATTATAAGGCTGAAATGAATTAAGTCCAGCCCTCTCTGATGCCATTGTAAGGCTGAAATGAAGAACTCTCTGTTTAAATACTGATAGAATCGTATTTTGTATTTTCAATTATTTTCATGGCACCAATATATATCATTAGCAGTTGACCTCATATTGAATGAAAGAAACAGGGAGTAATATTTGGCCTGCAATAATTACATCAAAACCATATAATCTGATAATTGCAAGTTTTCTGTTTTCAGACATGAAATTTGCTATTTTGCTCTTAATGAAATAGTTTAGCTCGCACTCGTGTCAGAATCTTAGAGTATATTTTTGCCTTGTGTTACATTCAAACCCTCGCATGAACAAACTGCATGTTACCCTCCTTTTTATATCACAATTACATTATTCAGAATACCCCCAAAATGGCAAGAATATAAGTTGGAATTTCCCAGCTTTTTATCCTTTTTATTTTATTTTATATCCATGGTCTAGAAGTTAATTAATGTTTAAACCCTAATGCTATAAATCTTTTGTGAGTAAATAATGACAGGAATAACCAATATTTCAAAAAAAGATTAAACTGCTTTAGTATCGCCTAAATTATCGAACCCGGGATACAATGATACCACACAGCTCAGCAAAAGATGTGTTCAAATAATTTTATCGAAACACATATATTTACTCGGTTTTCGACCAGTACATAAGACACAGAGGAGTTGCTGAATCATGCAAGGAGATTAAACTGTTCCAAACTAGAGGGGGAACGTAAATATATTTATCTATATAGCAACAATTCTTTATCTCTGTTTTTCTGCTAGGTGGATTTTTGTTCAAATCCGACATTTTATATAAATATTTCTTTTTTTCAAAAGGAAGTTAATGTGAAATCAGATGACCAGATTTAAGCCAATCACAGAAATAGATCAGCCTGGCAAACGGAAAATAAACAAACGAATAAAGGCACTCCAAAGTTTTATTTATTTAGACAATATATTAAATAAATGCATGTATAACACTGAAAGATTCCTCTGATTAAAATTTTCTACGGAAAAATCTTGAATAACATTTCAAAGAGCAAATTTAGCAATATTTTATCAATAAAACCTTAAAGTTGAATTCCTATAAAGATTTCACAAATACGCAATCTATTTTAATTATTACACCTAAAGTTTTGCCTAAAAGTCAATTACATAGAAAATAGATTTTTTACTCGAATCACTGGTTCCAGATTACCAGTAAAATAAGTTAAAATTGGATTTAGAAATTTCCGTCCGCACGCTGGATTTTCTTGATGATAATCACAGAAACGTTGAACAGCGTGCCTTTTATACACTGAAAATAGTGAAAAAGTCGAGAACTGATTCAAGTAATTCTAAACACGTATTGCCGCTATTGTGAGCACAGTTCTAATATAAACATAATTGGATATCGAGCCGTGAGATGCTGACATCACATATCTTAAATACACTAGCTTCAAGCTTATCCAGAGTCACAGTAAGAGGGAAAAGATGAGCTTTTATGACTGGCATTTTATTTAAATAAAGTCTTAATGATTTTATAGACTAATATTTCTACTTGTGTTGGAAAGCACCAAAATGTACACGTAATATACACAAGCAGGGTGAGCTCACTTTTGAAAAGTCCTTTGTGTAAGCAATAATCGATAAATTAAAATGTCTAGTATCTCCCTTTATACTAGTTGCAGAGTTAATTAAAACAAAAAATCTTCCAAAAAGTTTTGTTGTTCTTTTCTTTAAAGCAAGAAATAACCAGAAGAGATATAGCGTGTTACCTATACAAATAGAGACGGATAGATGGACAAACTGAATAATATCGCTCTGTTAAAACACCAAAAACACTCTCATTCAAGATTTGATGCGGAAAGCAGACCTACGATCTGTACGATTGATAATGCACAGCCACATATAGCCATCATGGGCTCATACAAGGTTTTGCTGTAACTGGTGGACGGATGTAAAGTGACACAATAAAACAATTCATCACAAAATAGATTGATTTTTAGGTATTATGCTATTTACAAATAAAAAGGTAAAACCAAACAACAGTTACCATCCTCCTCCATACATTTCGCTATAGAGTTGACATGTCACAAAATATGGGGTCAACTGACAGCATAGCAACCAAAATTATCGAAAACATGGATTAATTTCTACAACACCTCATTGCGGGTGGCAGATCTTACTTCTGGGGGCACTGGGGCAGGATTAATGTTTCAGTGATTGTGCTTCTTCGTTCAATATGACTGAGTAATTTGTAGCTACTTCTCATAAAGTTCACTTATATAGATGACTCTGCATAGCAAATGTATTTTAGGACAAATTGTTGAAACATACACCTGTGATATGACATTTAAATGTGATGAGATAATATCATTTGATGAGATAATGGCCTCTAGTGAGATAGCAGTCTGTGATGATATCATAGCTTGTGAAGAGATATAACTTGTGACAAAATAACAATCTGTGATGAGTGAATAGCTTGTGCGATGAGATTATAGTCTGTGATGAGATACTAGCTTATGGTGTGATAATAGCTCGTGACTATATTATACTGTCTGATGAGATAAGAACCTTTGATGTGATAATAGCCTGTGATGAGATAATAACCTCTAGTGAATTAACCTATGCTGAGATAACAGTGTGTGACTAGATTATTACCTGTGATGCCATAAAAGCCTTTGATGAGACAAAAGCCTTTGATGTGATAATAGCCTGTGATGAGATAATAACCTGTAGTGCGGTAATAACCTGTGCTGAGATAATAGTGTGTGACTAGATAACAGCCTGTGATGAGATAAAAGCATTGGATGTGATAATAGCCTTTGATGTGATAACAGCTTGTGATGAAACAATAGCGCGTAGTAAGATAATAGCCTGTGATGACATAATAACCCGTAGTGTGGTAATACCCTGTGTTGAGAGAACAGTGTGTAACTATATAATGGCCTAAGATGAGATAATGGCCCTTGATGTGATAATAGCACGTAGTGAAATAATAGCCTGTGATGAGATAAAAGATAAAACCGTGAAAGCCTGTTATTCAAGGTATTGCCTTGCAAATCAGACATGTCTTAAATATTAAGAGGACTTCGGAATTCTACCAGTAAACATTTGACTCATTCATTGTGAGCCATTTTTCAATCAAACCATTGATATTTTTGGCTATAGAAACGGTTAGTCATTTCGTATTGGCGAGATTGTTCCAACAGCAACGTTAGGTCCATCAAGAAACAAGTGATTAATGTGTAACAAAGCATTTAGAAAATTGACCATTCGCTTCTCAGATTTATATATTTTGTTGTTTTTTTTTTTAAATAAAACAGTCTCTTTTTATAAGACTACCTTAAACGAGGTATAATAAAAAAACGTATGTTGGCACTATGTGGTCAATGTACATGCTTCGTTCAGTAACTTTATGTTAAAAACAAGTTTGACTACAAAGCATACAAATCTATCCATGATCTTATTACTTTTATTGTTTGAAACCAACAAGCAAACATGATACAAATTTCAATACGTTGAATTAAAGATAAAAAAAAAACAAATAAAAAGCCAACAAGAGAAGATAACTGGAATATTCCGGTAAAATGTTCATAGATTGTGTAGCAAGTATTGTAATTTACAGAACAAAAATATCCGGAATATACCACACTACAAAATTAAATATACAAACCCGTAATTGTATTTAAAATTTGAAAGGCATAATTGTGATTTGACCGAAACAGAAAACACTATCAAGAAACGATTGGTATTAATTTCACAAATAGACTTGTTGTTAATTTTGTAATATTAACCAAGTAATAATCATCTCCAACAAATTACAGTGTGTGTACGGGGCGATAAACAACACGGTTTTTTACAACCAGCATAGCTTATAAATCCTGTTGTTTGTATGAAGCGATAAATATCAGACTAGTTTCATCTCTTAGGGACATTCCTCAACAAATTTTGTGAGCATATAAGTTTATCTCTACTGGTTAATATATATCCTGAAAATAGTGATTTGTTTATTCTATTATGTATGTGTACTTCATTGATTCCTCTTATGTACTTCCTGTGTACTTTATGTGCCTCACAGTATCATGGTAACTGGTTTCATGCCATACACCTAAGCACAAAAGGTATCAAGCAATACAAATAGGTGTATAAAATCACATTACGTTACCCTAGATGAGTATTGTGACTGCATGTATCCAAAAAATGCCTCCAAATCACACAAACTATGTTTCATATTTCAGAAATTCTTGAAGTATTGACCTTAAAGAGCTGATTTTTTTGTATAAACACTAAGTTATTAAGAGAAAGATTTTATATCTAAAGATGTCAACTAGTGTTTCTAATTTTCTACGAGTTAGAATAACACAGAAATATGTCAGTATTACCTGGACGCTGCACAGACTCAGATAAGAGTTAAGCGATTTGCTATAGATAACAAGCTTTGTCCCTGCCATATTTGTGACTTCACAGCTTGCCGTGATGACATCCCCAACAAAATGGTTGGTCGTCTGGAAGCAATAAGTCGGTTCATTACTATTTTATAGATAACAGTATTCACATGACAATCGTATAGTTTTATTTTTTAATGTGAAGCACAAATATACAGGACATACACATGGAGTATTCTGTAAAACGAATAAAGGTATATATATTAGTGCTTTGGGGAATCAAATAATTATCTTGTGCTGTCAACTTTGTTTCTGACATTTTTTCACCTTAATACGTATTAAAATAAAATGGCTATGAATTCCATTGCATTCTATTGCATTTTTGACTTTTGTGAAAATACATTCATGTCTCATATTTTTTCTGTTAATTAATGTGTTCAAAAGCGACTGACCATTATTGCTTATAGCTTAATAAAAATCACATACTACGGTCTCTCCACATGGTATAAAGTTCTGCTCGAATTCCTCGTCTATTTTCAAGTCAGAAGTCAGATTTTTCGTCCCATAGTATATTCCTATCACTATTTCAGAAGCTCCGTTACCTACGGTGATGACAAGTAATACTAAAGTTCAGAATGTACATTCAAGTAGAAGTTTTTATCTACTACCGTAACGTCGAGCAAAATTAAAATTTATAGAGTAAAATTATAGACATATCTTTAATTTTTGTTTTCAGTGCTTTAAAATAATAAATAAATGTTTACTAATGTGATTATTTCATTGGTTCTACAATAAAATATACCATGATTTCAAATACTATCTCTTGACAATCTTTACTAGATCTAAAAATCGGTGAACAGATTAAAAAAGAAGTCAGTATACATACCTACTAAAGGCGAGCCTGGAACGATTCGAACCCCACAGAGTGTGGTATTAGGTAGGGTGAGCCCCCACCACGGCCTTGTACCGTCCTTGTATGTTTCAGTTCTGGTGCACGTAGCTACATTACCATCCAGTGCTCTGATTGCAGATTGCGTCCCACTGATAATTGAACTTTGCTTTAGATACTCAAAACGTATTCTACCTGCGAGGCATTCTCATTATAAAATCATTAACGAAACGATAACAGACTGCGAAGAGTTTCAGAATTTCGAACTTGTTCGAAAGTAAAAGAAATTTCTCTGTGCTTTCGAGACCACGCTGTCATACCGCACTGACAATGCATTTTAAATATTGTTGTATTTTTTATTCATTCCATTTCAAATGTTATAATTAATGTATATAATACTATAACTTCACCCAATAAACATATTTAAGTTTTAATGATTTTTAAAGCCATTGCCTATCATGTACTTACGCTGTTGAAATCTGTGTAGCTGTTCCTTGTTTGCTCGTGTTCCAGTCGCATTCATTTGTATTGAAAAAGCTCCTACCTTTTCTATTGAATGCTATAAATATGAGACAAAAAGTTGCTTAATTCATATATTGCTATTTATTCACTTAAAACAATATTTGCAATGACATATTTTATGAAATGATTGATATGTTGTATTGAAATAATTATCAATCTAAATTAAAGGCCAGTCACGCCTTTAAAATGAGATAGTGATAGAGATATAGAGATATAAAAGCTTCACTACCTCCATTAGTGCTATAAGCTTTGATGTCGCACACTTTGATCATGCTCTTATGCATGTGACTTGCGTCATGTATGATCAAATAACGATACGTCTCATCAATGTCATACTCGAGAAACACCACAGTATACGTCGATCCTGCCAAAAAAGTTGCATGTGAATTACCCATCCCACTGCAAAATTCTTGTGCAAAGACTGATCATACTCACACGAATGCAACTGCTTGAGCACTGAGAAAACGACGTTCTTATCCTGTTTCAGTTTGTGACATTTATCTCTAAATAACAACAAACCCACGAGAAAGTCATGAAAATATTAAAAACCTATTAAGGTTAGCAGTTTATACAAAGACTATCATGGTGCTTATCACTTAATAAATTCACCAATTATAAGAAAGAGAAGCTAGATGTCTGCTGACGTCAAATATAACATTTCCTTTTTCCTGTTGCTGATACTGTACATATTTAGCACAACCTGGCGGGGTAACTACATATTTAGTACATCGTTTGACGGTACATTACATGTTTAGTACATTTTCTGACAGCACAGTACATATTTAGTAAATCGGCTAAAAATACACTACATATTTAGTCCATCGCCTGACAGTACTCAGCATATTTAGTACATTGTCTGAGTGTACAGTGCATATTTAGTACGTCGTCTGACTGTACAGTACATATTTAGTGCATCGTGTTTCAGTATAATACATATTCAGCACTTCTGCTGGCAGCTCTAAACACTTAATACCTGACTGATGTTTGAGTTGTCCTTCTTTTGAATCCGGCATTTTGAGAAGCAACGTTCCTTGCGGCTTATATTTAGATAAAATTATTTTTAAGTTGTGGGTCGTTTTATTGGTTGGAAGTATGCCTAGAAATATAATTATTTTAAGTATGTACACAATTAGTGATACCATATTTTCCGTTTCTGTCATTATAATAACGTTTATGACTTTTTATTATTTTTATTATCTTAGCAGTATACGGGCATGCAGTCAAAACTTTGCTACAAGATGTTTTAATATTTGAATCACCATTAAAATAATCACCCGTAATAACGACTTTACAGAGCACAGCATGCCATGGCAGCTCCACGTAAAACCAGGGTGTGTACGTTTCCTGTCGATACATAAAATCATATTTTTATTAAAGGCCTTCAAATGAGCTGTTTATCAGTTTGTAATAATAAGAGAAAACTATTGCTTCAAAAGAACGATGCATATATACCGCAATGTAGAGGTGAAACTGGCTTTGAACAAAGATACACAAGTGTGCTCTTGCGCAAACTCTATAGATACCAAACGCCTAGCTGGCTAAAAAGCTTCGATTAAACATTTAAGGAAATATAGTCATGCCTTATATTAAAACTACTGGAAGAAACTAGATTTTCGATGCCAGATTATGGATTATTGTCAATGTTTCTCTTGTATTTGATTTTTTCTTGCCTTTGATATTGCACATGTAGAGGGATTAGAATCTACTGCATAATGAGAAAACTGGCGCACATCTTGAATTTGAATATACATTCCAGTTGGTCTGTTGCTCACAACGTTATGTGTTTCATCACAAATAGGAGGAGCAGAATTAACTGCAGAAAAATACATTCATAACGATTTTATATCATTCATTTGTGCTGATACTTAAGGTCTATGAACATTGTATTATATCTCGGGTGACAAAGGAACTGTAATGCTGCCCTTTTCTCTTAATATGTTGTATACTTGCAATTACAATATAAATGCATTATAGTTTTAATATTTAAAATACAGCATTCTGCACACTAAATTTTCTTGAATATTTATTGTCTTTGAGTACAATCTATTAATATTGTGTCGGCGTAGAGGACATTAGTTAGAACATAAATTAGTCAAAGTTCCAGTGAGTGTAGAAACAGAAATGTAAAATTCAAAGATATCCTACTGAGCACTTCCGACGAAAAATCTTAAATTATTGAATTATTATATTTGCAACATAAATGCTTTAGTATAAAATGCACCAGACAGAAGCAAGCACTAAACAAATATTAATTTTTCGGATGAATTTGTTTTGACGTAATATTGTTTCTCATGTATGACCCATTTGTGACGTTCGAACGCTTGTGACATACATTGTAACATACAATTGCTTGTGAAGTGCCGCCGCTTATGCCACACGGCCATTTGTAGCGTATGATCGCTTTTAACGTGGTGTACCACTGCTCATGACGCACGATCGTTTGTGGCACACAACAGCGTACTTTAGCTTTGTTTTCTTTATATTGTCATAGGACGTCATTGTTACGTAAATATCCTTACCGTCGCAGACTTTACTGTTTGTTAGATTATATGGACATTCGCATTGGAAGTCATTGATTAAATCAACACATTTGCCATGTGATTTACAAGGACTCGGCCAGCATTCATCAGAACCTAAAAATTCATAATAATTAGAAAGCTGCAAGTGTTTCTCACTGCTACTTTTCTTAGTTATTTGATTTTTATTTGTATTCTAATCAAAAACGGTATATTTACATAAGTTATAACAATGCTTACCTTTGCTTTGCATAAATAAAAAGGTATATTCTTATCAGCTCTTACAGTACTTACCTGTGTTGCCAGTATTCCATTTTATCAATTGATGACGTACTGATATCAAGTAATCATAGTTATTTACATCCGGTAGTGTCAGGTTGCATTCTGTTTCTGACATTGCCTCGAGGCTTATTGTCCAAGTAGTATATAAGGTGGGCAGCATGGTGTTGTCATAGAGATTAGGCAAACCTGGGAAAAAGAACTGTATTCTCTAGTGAGTTCTGTTATCCCAAATTTATTGCATAGCTTTTCTAAATTATTTCAAGGTTTCGATAAAAACAACTGCTATCGTTTTAAATTCAAATAACACTCCTAACTAGTTCTTGTCATTAACATAGCTGTTCTACTTGCTATTTTACAGTAATGGTTCTGTTTCTTTTACTAAAGCTTTATATGTATAGAGAAATAATTTACGGGAGTACTTCAGTTTTACTTACCATGGCTGACAACGCAGACTTTCATCTTTTCTTTTGTTCCATTGGCTCTTTTGATGAGAATGTCTTTGGTAGTGGTGCAGTCATAAATATCATTCTTCCACATGAATACATATTGTAGAGGTTTAATCATATAACCGGGAACCCCCGTGAAGCTGGTTTCGTTAGGCTGTGCCATATGTAGTCTTACGTACTCACCACTCACTGCCTAAAAAATGGAATCAAATAATCAGATTTTATGGTTTGTGATTAAATGCTGACATAATAAGTTCAAGGAGATGCGATTTAATAATGTACTTATTATGTTGACCTAACAGTTTGTAACCAATTGGGTTATATAGAAATGCAATTTAGATGTAAACGTTGATGATACTCGTACATTATTGAATTAAATCGCTAATATCGAAATTACTGGAAAAGAAATCAAGCAATCTCTGTCTAAGATGACGTGTCAAATGGTATTGCTACTACTACTACTACTACTACTACTACTACTACTGCTACTACTACTACTTCTACTGCTGCTGCTACTGCTGCTGCTGCTGCTGATGGTGATGATAATAATTAACAAAAGGACGAAGTGAAAGAAGAACAAGAAGAGAAGAAGAAACAGCAAATTCATTTACATTTGCTGTCGCTCCAGCGTTAATAGATTTGTTTGCACACTGTAAACCTGGTACAAAGAGCTCGAATTGCTTGACATAATACGAGCTTGCATAGTCTGCTTTGTGCATCCAGCCGTACTTCTTGAGCCAAGAGAAGTCTCTAGGAATGGTAAGTCTCTGTGTTCCACCTGAATGATAGGGATATGTAACAAGGTATAACGCCAGTGATACGGATATGCAACAAAGGTATAACGCTAGTGATACAGATATGAAACACAGGTGAAACGCTAGTGATATGGATATGTAACACAGTTTAACGCAAGTTATACAGATATGCAACAAAGGTAAAACATTAGTGATAAGGATATGCAACAAAGGTAAAACGCTAGTGATAAGGATATGAAACAAAGGTATAACGCTAGTGATATGGATATGTAACAAAGTATAGCGCAAGTGATACAGATATGTAGCACAGGTATGACGCAAGTGATACGGATATGCAAAGAGGCATAACGCTAGTGATACATATATGAAACACAGGTATAACGCTAGTGATATGGATATGTAACAAAGTATAACGTAGGTGATACAGATATGTAGCACAGTTATATCGATAGTGATACTCATATGCACCAAAGGCATAACGCTAATAAAACATATATGTACCACAGGTATAACGCTAGTGATACGGATATGCACCAAAGGTATAACACTAGTGATACGGATATGAAACACAGGTATAACGCTAGTGATATGACTAGGTAACAAAGGCATAACACTAATGATAGGGATATGTAACACAGGTATAACGTCAATGATATAACCCTAATAATACGGAAATGTAAAACAGGTGTAACGAAAAATCAAGAGAGTAGTCAATTTATAATAGACTATATTATGCCGGCAAGCTTAATGCACTATTTTTTGTATCATCTGCCATGAGTTACACAAAATATCTTAGCAGTTGGAAATATTACTAATTATAAAAAAACACTGATCGACTCTGATAAAATTTAAATATGTATTGGGTTATTTTCTGTAAGAAGAGGCTAAATGTGAGAGTTTCCTGCTAAGTTGTTCATTCAATAAAAAAAATAAACATTAAGAAAAAGGACAACGCCTTTCAATGTTTTCAATGTATGTTCTTCCAAACCAAACAAATTATTTGCAGTGATACGAAACTGATCCATATTAAGAAAATTAATTTGTTTAGTGCTTTAGATTTTGCAATCTGAGATATCTGAATGAGAGTAAATATTTTTATTTTAGCGTAAAAACCTCACCTTTGAGCAATTGTTTTAAATCTATATGATTCTTTTCAAAGGATTCGTATGCTCCGTCAGGCTTTACAGGCAAATAGCTTACTCTTTCAGGTTCTCCGGCATTATGTCTGAAACCTTATGCAAACAAACACAATGATTGGGGTGCGGTACATATGAAAGTGCCTACATATCGTCCAATCTTCGACTTGAGTGATTCAGGAAGCAGGACAAACGTTTTCGTTGTGCTTTTTTATCCTTGTGATTAACCATCAAAATTTCATCTAAAGTACAACTGAGGTATAATATCAATTTCGTTAATCAGAATGTTTTTTTTAGTTTTATTAAAATTTTAACATTTAAAGGAAAATGTAACAAATAAAAGAAAATTATTAATTCTAAGCTGACACGCTAGATTTTCCTTATCAATTAAAGCATGAAATGTGGAAAATTAAGTAATTTAACATACATACATTTGCTGTTTATTCATTTAGATAAAAGGCAAAAATATTATGCAAAACCAGTAGGCCTTATCAAGCCAGTTAGATATACATATATCAAACAAATTTAGGCAAAATTTTCCTCTTCCAAATTACGTAATGATTATTTTAGCTTGTATTTCTTACTGTATGCTCTCTGGATAGACAGAATAACATGCAACTGAATGTCAAAGTCATGTTAAACAGTATTGCAAAAAGCTGGTTTGGGTTAGTTACCTTGGCAACTTGCCCTTTGAAGATTAAACACAACATCGCGTTGGTGAGGCGTAAAGATGAGGTATTTGCATGCTGAGGGCCTCACTCCAGCCTGCTCATACTCAAGTATATTACAGTACGACTGTGTGACGGCTTGGACGCCCACTTCAGCCATTGTGACGTCAATGACGGTCGATGGGAGATCCATATACTTGCCATTGTAGTTCAACACCAGGGAACTGATGCTTGCAAGGGCCACTTTAGCTTTCATGGAAGCAGCCAAAGCATCAACTAGGTCAAATTGAAACTGATAGACTTCATCAAAGTAAGATTCTAACACTACGATATCTGCAACGATTGATGTACAGAACTGCTGGGCAGCTATTTTCAAAGGCCCTAGTGCTACTACTGTATAGAAACTAGCTCCAGCTGTCATGTCTTCCACAATACCACAAGACACTTCAATTAGGTGAGATATTTGAGCGTTGAGCTTGACTAAATCCTGCTTCGTAACCTGTGGTGTGTAAGCGCCATAATACTGGAGGAACTTCTCTGCGTCGGTCATTACAGAAGAGTGAATAATTCCACTTCCGTTTGTCTTCATCCCCTCGGTTGTCACAGCCCTCAGTTCAGCTATGGCTAAATCGTTCTTTCCAAATTTTCGATGAATTTCATTTAACTGGTGTCGAATGTCCCAAAGACCAATGCGAAATGCTACCAATCTAGCAAATTGCATGGTTTTTGAAAACACATCGCTTACTCTGTCAAATACATCGTTAATGTCAAAGTCACCAAATACTTGTGCGATTGGATTGAAGGCTTTTGATAATGATGCTGCCAACTGAATAGAAGCATCTACGATTTGAACCCCTGCAGCTGTTATGCTAACGGCCAATATTTTATTGATTTTTTCACCCATACTTCCTGGATGATTTCCAAAATATTTACCCGCCCTTTGGTGCAATTGTATGATGCTCCCTCTGAGATATTCGACATCCGCCTCTGCAATGTTCTTTTCAAATTGTGCAATATTTTTAAAGTGATTTCCCAATTTTTTGGCCAGTGTTTCTGTCGTTGTTAAAACTAAATTGATTCCCAGTTTGAGCTCCATGAGCAAGTTAGAAATTTGTGCCGCATTCGAAAGTGTTCTTAGATATGATTGTAGATTGATTTCTTTGTGTTCACGTATAAATCTACGGTTTTCGTGATCTTTTATCGATCTTATGTTAATTTTCATTGCCTCCAATTGCATTATTAAGATTTGCAAATTGCAAAATGCTGTAGCGCGTTTACCGCCGGCCGAACAAATTTCCTTTGACATAGTGTAGGCTCTTTGGTATTTTGCATAGAGAAAATGTTGGTTTTTAAATTTGTTATCTTTGATTTCGTTGAAAGTTTCAACAAATGGAGTGTGTATAGGTGAGGTCTGTGATGGCGTAGCCTGGAAATAATAAATTTTAGTTAGTAATCATAGACGATTTCAAAGTTAATCGTTAGTGCATTTATTGTTATGTGCAATTTTCAAACTGACAGCAATTATTAAAAGATCAAGTTTAATAAAAATAACAAACGTTCAAATTATTGCCAGAATATTAAAAAAGTATCAACGATATAGATGATGATTTTCAATCTTCTAAAATATCAGGTTGAGGGTAATATTTATGCAGTACGTGTTTCTTTGACCATAATCGGCATTCTGCCAATATGTGAGTCTCTGCGCGCTATGAGCGTGCATAAGACATGAATTCAAACTTGTGAACATCATTACTTTATCCCCTTTTTCTTTTGCACTTCTTAATTATTTACTGTTGTCTTGATCTGTGATGTTGATTGAACCTAAATGTAAATGTGTTTAGAGGAAAGAAAAGGACAAGAAAAAGAAGAAGAAAAGAGAAAGAAGAATAGAAAGAAGAAGAAAAATTGAGGAGAAGAATGAAGATATAAAATGAAATATAGAAAGAAATGACAGGAAGAAATACCATGAAATAAGGAAAAAGAAAGAAAAGCTAAGCTCATTTTCTGAATAAATGATATGTTTCAAACTATTCTTTGAATCGCCTTCGATTGTACGAAGGTATCTTATGGTACAAGCATACAATGAATAAATCGCCGCAGAGTTTGATGTTTCTCGCTGATGTCAAATATTTTATTTCATTTGCCATATTTAATATTTTTACGGATAAAAATAACTTTCTGTTGAGACATATGTTTTGTTACTTGCTGGTGTAATTTTACAGGGAACCACTGTATTGTCCTGGACAGATTGTCTTCGTCCGATTGTGCTGGACAAATTGCCTTCATCCGATTGTCCTGGATAGATTGCCTTCGTCCGATTGTCCTGGACAGAGTGCCTTCGTCCAATTGTCCTGGACAGATTGCCTTCGTCCGATTGTCCTGGACAGAGTGACTTCGTCCGATTGTCCTGGACAGAATGCCTTCGTCCGATTGTGCTGGACAGATTGCCTTCGTCCGATTGTCCTGGACAGATTGCCTTCATCCGATTGTCCTGGACAGAGTGCCTTCGTCTGATTTTCCCGGACAGAGTGCCTTTGTCCAATTGTCCTGGACAGAGTGACTTCGTTTGATTGTCCTGGACAGAATGCCTTCGTCCAATTGTGCTGGACAGATTGCCTTCGTCCGTTTTTCCTGGACAGAGTGACTTCGTCCGATTGTCCTGGACAGAATGCCTTCGTCCGATTGTGCTGGACAGATTGCCTTCGTCCGATTGCCCTGGACAGATTGCCTCAGCCCTTCGCCTTCCCTACCAACTTTTAAAACTTTCCTTACGGAAAGTCGTATAAATTTTTCGTCGCCTCAGTCACAGTCTTATAGAAGACTTATAGAAGAAAGGCTATGATGCATTTGAAGTTGTTTTCATTAAAACATTTAGGTCAATACCTGCTTCACCTTCAACCCCAGAAAAAGAACCACTCGAAAAACCTTTAACTCCTTGTCTTCGTGGAAAAAATCTGCTAGGATCATCTTAACGCAATACCCATCCCCACCCTCCAACGAAAACAGTAGATCCCCACTTGATCGCCCTTTCTCGGGAATGGACAACTACGTATCTTTCTCTTTTGAAATCTTCGTTGTGCTTTTAATAAACGCCTTGGGAAAACTGTAGACCTACGTAAATATGTGGTCATCGCCCTGTCACCTTAACTGAAATACCAATTGATATTTCATTTAATTTTCGAAATCTGTTGTGTAAACACTCTTTTAAATGAAAAGATATGGGGTTTTCTGGAAGAAAAAATTAAAAAGAATGTTTTATTGCACAATAAGAATGCAATAAATAAAATCAACTGGCTTTGATTTTTGTAATAACTTTTTTAACTTTGGTTCAAGAATGATTGAAAATGCTACTTTATGTCGCTTACATTTTTGTGCATTTGACAAAATATACCAAATTGAAAATCCGAAACAAAATTGACAAAATTGTGACTAGAATTGGCCCAAAATGCACCGCTTTACTTACAAACGTTTAGCCCCATTTGAAAATAACTTCTGCATCTAAACGCTTCAAATATGCTTAATTTGACCAAAAAGGCAACATACAATTTTTTAACAGACACAAAAATAACACTCAATAAACCATGTTTTACTGCTCTCTGGAACCGGAAGTGCACGACGGTGGAGTGCTACTAGATTGTTTAGTTATATTTGTGGTAATTCTATGAAAAACTCTGAAGTTATTCTTTTTATCCTATGTTAGCAGCTTGTATATTTTTGCTTAGTTACTCAACGTGTACAGTAAGTAGGGAAAACGAACAGAACAGATTGATTGCGATGTATTATGGCATATAAAAGCAAGCAAACTTATATAAGGCAACATATTATTTTTTATTTCTTTGTGTAGATTAACAAACATTCCACCGACAAGAATGAATGATTCAGGCCTATCATTGCATAGTGTTTGTGGAATTTATGTATGAAAACCCAGTTTTGAGTGGCACTAAATGTCTGTGACGATTGCCCCGGAGTCTTGATGACGCAAAACTAAATGTCTGTGACGATTGCCCCGGATATTGATGACGCAAAATACTAGCCACAATCAAGATCACTAACCAAGAGCTTTACTCATGATTGACAAAAGGCAAGTATATTAAACACCCATCGCTTGGAGAGCAAGTTGAGCTATAAGCCATTACTATATATATCTCTTTTTTACCTATTTAGTAAGTAGGAGAATTTTTAAACTTCGCAAAGTTTCTGCGTATCCATCGTGAATAGAAAGAAATATAGTTTTGTTTACAAAATCGGATGTTAAAATTTACTCATGGAGCATATCTCTTTACAATAGAGAGCCTAAGAGAGAGATCATTCAATTAGTTTAATTTCAAAAAATGAAATCTCGTAAATCAATTAAGCTAACAGACACAAAGTGAGTCTTATTCGGAGAATAGATGTGCCTGAAATGGAAAGCAGCTGTGTTTCATCAATAAAACCTGAATGTTTGACTCACCTCTGTATGCCCGTATAGCAGGCTCATAAGCATAGTCAACCAAATGGCACAAGTGTACATGTTTACAGATCTGTTAGTGGAGCACAACTGAACTGAAATGGCTGTTTCTTACTTCATAAATGAAATAAAGAATAACACACAAAGATTAGTTAATGATGTTGAGCCTTGGAAAAGTCCATTAAAACAACATTACAATTCAAATGACTATTTCCTTCTCATAAGTAAAGCAAAGATGTAGAGAAAAATAGATTTGTTAATTATGTGAACCTTCAGCAAAGCTCATTCGTATTCAGCTGTAAGTGATAACCAATTCCAACGACCGCTTTCGTTTTTATCTGTAAAGCAGAAGAACAAAGGCTTTTTATTGATGAGATGCCACGTAACATAAATCAATTTACACAACGACAAAAATTTCTTCGACAACACATCATACGACAATTTTTTAACTGATCCATAATTTATTATTTAATAAAACTCGATGAAATGATGTCTGCGCATACAAAGTGATGTCTGTGCATATATCCGTTGCAGCTATGCTAAAGAAGACATAAAATTACCAAATTGCATAAATTTTGCCTTTACTAAGGTTGTGTAGCATGACAATTACATAGTCAAATGAAACACAGAATAAGAAACAAATTAACTGTATCATGTAATATAGAAGCCGTAATTAAAGTTAACAATCACAACAAAGAAAAGCATAAATTTGTGGCATTTGCCTAGCAAAAATTATTACAATTCTACGCTTTTCTCTTACATTTTTCTTACATTTAGCAAAAAGTATTCCAATAATAATATTTTCTCACATTTTCCTCCACAAATAAAGCAATATAAATGACATCACTTCTAGAGGGTAAAGCAGGTTTTAATACTAAAATGTGCTTTATAGCAGGAATTTGTGAATGGTTTTCAACCAGATTCCTTAAATCTTTACGATGAAGACGGAAGGCTATTTGACAATGCAGATAAATTTGGTTTTCATTAAGACCTTTTAGGTGTTGTAGTCCAATCGAGCAAAATTTTTAATAGATATGGACGCAGCATTTTTTCATTTGAAAGTGCAAATAACAAACCACTGACAGTGACAATGAAACATTTTATGTTTATATTGTAAACGTTTCTTAATATTTTATTAATATGTAATCCAAACAAAATAATATCTTTCATATGGTAAACGTCAATTTTAAACTATTTTTTAATTTTACTTTATGTACAAAGTTTTAAGTTTACATGGTTTGCTTTTCTTGAGATGGTCCCCTTTAACGGAAATGATGTGCTCATACCTGCCACCATTTCATTGGCCAAAATAACCCCAATGAACATTCTATACGTAGGTGTCAACAGCCTTTATTATTTACTGCTCTCCTTAGTATCCACATGTCATCAGTGAGAAGGCAAAGATTCACATATTTGATAACTGGTATTTATGCTGATTCAATTTAAAAGAGTGAAAATAGCAGTGCTGCTAATAACAGTTGTTTCTATAGAATTGAATTACTATTTTGTTATCCTATTAGATTTAATCTATGAATTTTAAACATAAGAGGACGAAAACTGATGTCATGTCTTTTCTGTTTTACAGGATGCCATCATGTTCAAACTACTTCAAAAAGTACTAGCCGTGGTAGTTTCATGCGTTCTACTTGAGGTCAGATTTTACACTATATACATTCTATGTATATATATACATTTTACTGTGATTTAAAACATAATAAATAAAAATGAAAACTGATACCTTATTGAGAGACATTTATGCCAGTGTAGTCAGAAACAGTAATAACTTTGTGGAAGAAAGATATTTAGGTCAAAAATTAGAATAGTAATAGAATATACTGGTGTCAATGTTTTAACTTTGACTTAAACTGTCTTTAACCTTATTCATTAAGTTTATTCTATGCGAAATAATAACACTAAACAGCGGAAGCATTTCACCAAAATGCGTGCATATATATATATATATATATATATATATATATATATATATATATATATATATATATATATATATTGATGCCTGCACGAATATAACTATATTCGTGCAGGCATGAATTGTGTCGAATTATTGCTTCCCATAGGTTAAGCTCAATGATCAAGGTAAATAAGACTATATATTTTTCTGAGTAAGTCACCATTTTGTATTTTCATGTTTTGCTATATGAATGATCTGAAAAGCAAACCAAGCAAAAGGAACTGAATATATATATTACCATATGGGCAGAAATTATACATATTTAAATTTAAAATGTATATGAGATATCGACGTTCTCTGTGTATGTTAAAAACCGAGCAAATGTTTCATAAATTGAAAGATACAAATGCTTCTGAAGGTTATCAGCAATTCTGTGCTGTGGTATTTAACAAAGAAATGCTGAACTGACTTCTTTTATTTTAGGCAACATATATTTCGGCAACAAACAATGGTAAATATAATTAAGCTTTGCTGTAGAAACTAACCTTGCATCAATTTTCAAGACAACATTAGCAAATATATAGAGTAATGCGATAAAATAAATTCACTTCACTTAATCTTAAAACTTTGTCTGTACTAAAACATATTAAACCAAGAAATTTAAACATACCTTACAAATGGGCAACAGTCGAAAGATATAAATAAATAATTTTGAATGCCCGTTTAGGTGCCTCAGAAATAGTTTTCCTTTTCATAAACATTTATATATAATATTTGAATGGGGTGGCTAGGCTAGATATTTTCTATGACCTTTGAATTCTTTTTATATTTCATACCAGAGACTATTGCGCTGCGGCAAGAACTTATTGAATTAAAACAAAAAATTAATGCCCATAACGCACAGCTTGCTGAGCTGAAAAAAGACGTGGCAAAGGTTGACGATTACTATACCACAGGTAACTGAACATTCCTTCCTTGACTATAATCTATAAAATCTTTGTAAATAAACAGGAGTTAGGCATTATGACAAGATATTATCTTCTATATATAGGCAACAGAATTGAAAAATGTTAATAACAAAGACACTTATTGCATAGAACCGTGCTATGTTGGAAATTAATGTATATTTTTTATTTTTTAGTAGACCGTTTGTTTCTTGATTAAGCCCACTTTCAAATTATAAGTGACTTATAACAATAAATTCATGTGATATCATATCACACTCTTTTAATTCCAGTTCAATTCTTTACAACAGTTTTCGAAGCATATGAAAATTTTTCAACGCAATTATTTTATCTGTTTTAGCAACAAGGAGCATTTCCCAATTTGAAGCACGTAAGTTTTTTTCAAATTTTGCTTGAATAGAATGTGAACAATAAATAAATTAAAGGCAGAGTATCTGCAATGTAGAGATCTACTTATAATTAACAGTTGCAAGCCTCTATTTGAAGAATTTAATCTGTAGATATTCTATTATGTGCAATAAATGCGGAATAGAAAGTGCAAAAAAGTTTACAGTAAACTTAAGTCACAAGAGAGTATGCAGTGATTGTGCGAATACATGTATTTCTGATAAGATTAATTGTTTCAGTTGGCTACTGGAGTGTTATATTTGCACTTGAAATATACAATTTATTTCAAAATAGTAATATTATTGTGGTGCTTATTGATATTCAAATTTAAAAAATTGAGATTTTATCACTTGATATTTCTTTTCACGGATTTCAGTTCCTCCGAAAATGGCAAAATTAGAAGCGGGTGAGTGGACAATTTTACTATATCGTTACTAAGAAGGAATTCTTAAAATGTAAAAAAGAGAGGAGGAAAGTACTAGAAAGTTAAAAGTGCATATTTACTCAATACGTAGACAAGAAAGCAGCTAGAGTTTCGGACATCACAGGCTGGGCTTCTTAAATTGTGCAATGAATGTCAGCAGAAAGAAATTATAGCCTCTTTCAAAACCAGTATTTAAACATAGAGTATAAGGCAAAGAGTTCCATTGTAAAGCTATGCTCGAGATCTCATTATAATGGAACATTGTATTGTATGATTGAACTAATGCAAGTTTAATAACAGTGTGAAAAATTTGAGAGCAAGTCTATTTGAACAGATCTTCAGTTGCATTTAAAAGCAAAAAAAAAAAAAAAAAAAATGGAATGTCATTTTGTTCTAATCCATCATGGAAGTATTGAAATATTGTCCACTGATTAGACTTTACCAAACTTCGCCTTCATATATTTGACTAATTTTCTTGGCTACTTGACGATCTTATGTGAACAGCTGACCTGCTTAACAACTTAATATTTGTGCTTTATTGTAATGTCTTGCTTGACTACCTGACCCAACACTTGACTGCTTGACTACAGTGTTTTGCTTGGTTCTTTGATTCACTTGACTGATTTGCCGTGACCATGACTATCCCATTGTTGACATCTTATTTCCTATTTTCTACGAGATGGACCATCTGTTTCCACCGCCATTAGCGATGTAATCATTAGGCATGTTTTCCGTTGGATTTCAGATGTAGCTTTTGTTAAGAATGGACAGCAAGGTATGTCACGAACACATCGATACTTGTCTCATTGTAAATCAATTATATGCCTTCCTAAAATGTGTTGCTGAGGTGCTTAGTATTCAAAATCAGCATCTGTTGGCGCAAGACCTTGTTTTACGTAGTTTCATTCTTTCTCACCTCATTAAGAAGCTATTGATGCATGCATTTTACATTACCGCAATGGCTAATGGCTTTGTCTGTTTATTTGAATTCTCTATATTTGTGTTCTTAGTAAAAACAATACTTTGCTTTATTTGTTATTACAGCTTTTGTACATGCTGTTCCTGCTTTGTAATGATATACCTGCTTTTTGTGCTTGTTTTTTTGCTCTTTATGTGTTATTGTTCTATGTATACCTTCTGTTTCGGTTTTCATAACTGCTCTAACTTTAATCCAAATCGAATGGATATTGTGTTTTTGCAAAAGAAAAACGAATGAGAGAAGAAAGCCGTTTTTAGTTACAAAGCGAGAAAACAGCAAAAGTTACAAAACAAGTTCAATGAAAAATTTGAATTTCCACCCTGCTGGTCGTTGGTATTGTGGATGCCTATCTAAAATCAAAGGGAACTCTAAAAGCAATAACAAGCATATATATATATATATATATATATATATATATATATATATATATATATATATATATATATATATATATATATATATATATATATATATATATATATATGTGTGTGTGTGTGTGTGTGTTACTTTAACTTCGGAGACAGAGCTGACCTCTGATTTTCGACACTGCTTATCAAGGAATTTCGTTTGACTTGTTAAAAAAATCAGGCAAAAAGATGTAATTCTTGTTTTATTTTCTTCGAAAGTTTCGTCAAAAGAGAGGAACATACAACATACGTAAATCAAAACCTAAATTGTATGGAAACCTAGAACATCTATGAAACCACAGTATATGTAAGCCCACGGTATATGTTCATGATATAACACATCTTCAATGATAACTCATACTCAATGATAACACATATTTACTGATAACACAAATAATACATGTTTAATAATAGCACATGTTCACTGATAACACAAGTTCAATGATAACATATCATTCAAACTAAAGCACCCGAATGGTAAAAAAATAATGCTCCATTATTTTCTATTGTAATGTTGTAACATAATGAAATCGTTGCTTTGGTTTTGTATTTACTTCTGCGCTTTTTAAACTATATTTTATTAAAAAGAAATTTTAGAAAAAAATGCATTTAAAACGATATTTGCGATCGAAATCAATTGATACGACCTGGTAAAGGCTGTTAACGTGGCCAAAATGAAGTAGAAACGTTACTTTTTTAATTTGTTCTACAAGTTCAGTTTAGTTATGCTTGTTGGTATCAACATCTTATGTTCAACAGTCTTAAATGCAAAAAATTGCCATGTTGTATTGTTTTCCTTTAGGTGTGGATTTGTTTTAAATTGATGCTATGATACGTTTTGTTTCAGCTGTGGCACTCTCGGTAAAAATAACCAATGATGTGAAATTTGATAACTACTTTCAGCAGCATGGACACCGAATAATTATGAACCAAGTAATAACAAACATTAACGCGCAATACAACTCCCAATCGGGGGAGTTTAATTGTGCAACTCCAGGTTATTACTTGATAAGTCTCAGCGGTCAAGCATATGGTGCGGCAGCAATATATGTAGGCGAAACCTACTACGTTTCTCTACGAGCATCCAGACAGGATACTTCCAGCATGACATTCGTTGCCAAGTGCGGCAGAAATGAAAAGATATACTTAAAGCCTAATGAAATGTTTGGGTTTGTCATTGGTAGATTTATGACTCAAGCAACGCCCTTCCAACGGTATCGCAATGAGTTAAATGGTGTTTTTTCTGTTGTGTTGATTCAGCAAACTGAGTAATTAAAAACCTGCTAAAGAGTATTTTCCATTAACTATTTCCGTTAACCTGATAACTGTAAAGAAGACGACTAAATCACAAATGATTAATTGAATTTCATGAAAATAACAATAAAACAGCATAACAACATAATTCACCGTTGCTTAGTTGCACTTTCTGAAATAAATACAACTATTTGCTTAATCCCGACTGCACAATCTTAACTCACGGGATTGTCTGTCTTTGCTTCATTTATCTTTCTTTTGTTTCTAATCATTTCTTACCTACCTACTGTTCTTTTGTATTTGTCCAGGCATAATTTAAAGAAGCTTTTAATTTTTGTGCAAGTCATTGTAATAAAAGCAATTTCGCACAGGTAGCAATAAAAAGAAATGTGCTAAATCATTCAAGTTCGGATTTTCTTTGTGTGATCAATATTTAGAAATAAATTCCGCTTTCAGTTATATATGTTTGTTATTTAATGTTATTCGGAAGCACATTGGCTCGGCAAAATGGAGACATTTAAACATTATCGGAAATGTGGAATTAGATTTTACGATTTCCAACAACGCCATGGCTGGACCTTTACGATTTCTAACAATGACATGACTCTAATTTTGCGATTTCTAACAATGATATAACTGGACCTTCACGATTTCTAGCAACGACATGGTTGGGCCTTTTCGATTTCTAACAATGCTTTATCTTAAACGTTATGATTTCTAACAACAATACGGCTGTGCCTTTACGATTTCCAACAAAACATTGCTAGAGGATTGCTATTTCTAACAAGACATGCTGGACCTTTACGATTTCTATCAACTACATGGCAGGAACCTATTTATTAGCCGTTGCAGGATAATTAGATTTACCGGTGAAAATTTTAGCTACTAAGTTAGTGGTAAAAATACATGAAATGCACGAAAATTGTAGCTTCATTTTATAACTTTCGTATCATCTTCTGGAGCACGATACTACGTAACAAAACTTAATGCTTTATTTTCAGGGCGCCTTATACGAAATGTCGCTAATTTCGAACAAAGCGGACTCCAAGGTATTTTTGTTGCTTATTGAAGTTTCCCTTCGCTTGATAGATAAAATTCTTTTTTCTACTCTGGGACCCTAGTCAAACAAAAAGTAACAACAACGTACGGCACAAGAAGAACAATGTCACATAAGAACAATTTACCTTTCGGAATACAAGTAATAATGACTGCACTTGATTAGCCGCTTCAGCTTTTTCCTCAGTGTGTCCTTTGAAGTAATGTATGATTTTCCACGAAATTCAGGCAAAAATACAGAAATCGTCCAAGAATGAGTGATTATATAGAAAGGATATGTAGCTCCTAAGATTGAAATCACTTACTGAATCGACCTAAGAGAATCACAAGAAATTTTAGAGAGTTTCTTTTTCCGTAATGAAGTTTTATTAGTTTTATTTCTTAAGATGAAAGGTAAATTTTATGTAAAAGCATGGGAATCATTAGAGATTGGTCTGTAAAAGTATAGCCGTTCTAAAAGCATTCCAACACTTTCATAACATTCCAACAATCCAATAACATTCCAACACCACAATACAGTCCAACACCGTAATAACACCCAACACCTCAATAACACTCAAACACCCCAATAACATTTCAACATGCCAATGACATTCCAACACCCCAATAACAGACCAACACCCGAATAACACTGCAATACCCCAATAACATTCCAACATCCCAATTACAGTTAAACACCCCAATAGCATTCCAACATTGAGCCAGCATCGGTGACCAAATCCAATCATCAGATTTAACCAAAATGTCGCCATCATGTTTCAATTTTTATTCAATTTTACAACTTCAAACAACATTGAATGGACGCTGGATAAGAAACGCCGCCATTGGTACGAAACATGAACTTTTATAAGCGCTCTAATCAAGGTCTTTGTTGCAAAGCTAAAGGGACAATGACAAATTGATGAAAGTATACTCACGACCCCGTTTAGCTATTGAGATTAACTGCCTTGCTGTATAGTAGGGTACATGCACAGGACATCAACGGAACGGTTATTGATTGCGCGTGTATTGGGCAATGTCATAAGCTGTGCATTTTATGTATCCTTATTTACGGTCAAATCTGTTTGGCAAAATTAACAACTTTTATTCGCTTTCTGATTAGGATTAAGGTAAAATAGCAGTTTTAAACTATTATTGTTACTTTTTGTCCCTAAAATTTTATTGATTTATTTTTCAATGCAGATTAAAAGCCCCAGGGTATAATTTTACTAAATGGCATTGCGAAAGTTGATCAAAAGGACTTATGAAGTATTGGGAGTCGGAGGTTGGTGGAGCAGGGGGTGGTGGAACATATATGACGCCCGTAGCTTCAGATGTGCTTAATTTCACAAAATCTTCACAGTGACCACTTTTCATGTATGCTCGTCTTCTGATTAAATGCTGCTTCTCCGGAAGTTTTCCTTAGATCGCAAAAACATTTTGTATATATGAAACGCTCAGGTGTATGTGTGTTTTTGGTGATGGGGGAAGCCATTTTTAAATTTGGTTAATTTGCCAGTTTACCTAAATTTGGGGAAGTAAAATCTCGTTTGTTAAAACCATGCGTTTCCCAAAGCGATTTAAGCTGTTTGAATAATTATTTTGAAAAATTCACTTCTTAGTAGCGACATTTTTCTAGCTTTGTTGTAGTAAACATTTGGCAACTTTTCTTCAAACAAATCAAACAAAACAACTTACCACAAAGCAAAACAATAAACAAAATAACTCTGTTTTGTATATTTATATATAGAATCTATAAAGCATATGTTTGCCGTATTTCATTGTACTCGTAAATTTAGCTCATTCATCAAAACGTTCTGCATTAGAATTAATGAAGCGATTTCATGTTTCAAATATAAGAACGTCACGTCACCATTCGCGATTGTTTCGGTATATATTTATAGTTTTCTTATAGTTTTCTTATGTCTCTCAGACAGAAAAAATACACGAGTTGCTTTTATTGGCTTTTGTGTTGAGTTGCTGCAGGTCTCATAGCGGTATCTTCACTTCTTGGTGACAAACTGTTTTCTTGATGTATAAATATTAAACCCCAAAGCAACTTCAGGAGAAAACAAGGCCATTAAGTGACGGTGTCCAGGTGCCGTCAGAGTATCAGTATGAAAACTGGCGCTGTGCTTTTTAATAAACACAGCTGACAGCTGGCGCAAAGTTTCATTTTAGATGCAAAATCTAGCTTGTGTGCATTCCGACAACGCTGTCATAGTCAGATAAAATGCGAAGAATCATTCGAGGGTTGACACAAAATGTGTAATTTTCTATCATTTTAAAAACATTGATCTGTCAACTGTTGACCGAATTCAAAAGTAATAATTTGGCCCATCTGCAATATATGTATTTTTTTTCGTGTTAAACGGGAGTTAAACGTCCCGTTCAGAGACTATGAAAGCTGTATTGGGACACTTGCAAAAGAAACATTTTAAAAAAGGAAGACAAAATAGTTCTAAGAAAATATACAAAGACACGGTACAACAATTAAATAAAAAATAAAAAATAAAAAAACATTGACTGGATAATAATGATATAATAACAATGTGATAAAATAACAATAATAAAATAAAAAGCATAAAAAAATTCATTGACTAGAAAAAATATGGATACTGAAAAACGACGAGAAATACTTGTTAAATGCATATGTAAACAACAATATTTTCAGTTTTTTCTAAAAGCAGTAAAACTGTCCTCGCTTTTGAGATCACTTGGGAGAGCATTCCAAGGCGTGGTGCGGAGTGTGAAAATGCTCGATCGCCTTAGGGTTTTCTTTCGAGATTTAGTAGCTAAGAGAATATTGTTCCTTGTGAACGCAGGCTTCTGGCTGGTTTGTAGGGAGTCAATAGTTCACATAGATAGTCCGAAGCACGGCCGTGGATAGCGGGATGAGTCAAACACAGCAATTTGAACTCAATTCTTTGACTGACTGGTAACTATTGAAGGGATTTTAATAGTGGAGTTTTCCTGTCGAACTTTCGGCAATTTGAAGAGCTAGAAAGAAAGAACTTCCGATTATTCGCTACCTATCACAGACACTCATATGTACCAGTTTTTTGTTTGCGCGATTTAAAAATTACAACGTCGTATAACTGTATTACTTATATTTTCTGTGTGTTAAGAGTCAAAAGGCTGGGCTAACTTTTATGGATAAGTTTCGATGCAAAATGTTCAAGATTTTATCAGCTTTTGACAAAGTGTAACTGTCTCAATTTTGGCAAATTTAAAAAATGTATGTGCAACCAGCTGAGCCTTATGGTTATCAGAGAATCTGTCAGTAAAAACTCACATTTCCGATAAAAAGTATGTATATTTTTATGCATTGATACGTCAATGATATGTCGAATTCAAAATTAACACGACATTGTACAGCTACAATATAGATATTGTCACTGTGTTCAGTTTCAAAGATTGAGAATGTTCGACCCATTTCAAATACAATACAAAGTTGCGCACCTGCAATAAGTAAGTTTGTACTGTGTTAAGTTTGAAAAGACTGTGCTTGATAGTTTCTGAGAACCTGTCCGGATAAAACTTCTAATCTCGACACAGTGGGTACATATTCATCCATTCTTGACAAAGCATCGACCCTTTTATTTCTTTGGTGTTCAATTCCCCGTTCAATGACAATATATCTATCCAAAGCCTGCATAAAGGAGACAATTCGTGAAAAAATTAGCTCCTAAGTAGACCCAAAAATAAAGTTGACCAAAAGTAGGTCTCTTTATTTTTGGGCTTCAAAAAAGTATTAAAAAGAAGATTACAATAAAATCGTAGTCTAATACCATAAACTATATCTATTTATTAACCGTAAAATCTATTTTGTAAATTAAATGATGAAAGTTTAAATCAATTCTCAACTGACTTCATTGTTTACTTTATAAATGTAAGAAAGCACTCTTACAGAGACAATGTCAAAGAGCGATTAAATGACAAAAGCGAGTGTTTATTATACCAGAAATGTTTTTTGGATGTTCTGTGTTTTTTTCTGCGTCGGATGATGTAATTTTTAGAGCATGGTCTCCTCATGCCTGAAGTTAGGAATATATGTATATATATATATATTGATTGATTGATTGAGTGTAGTTTATTCTAATTTTTTATCTCAATACAATACATGCAAAATAAATATAAATAATATATATATATATATATATATATATATATATATATATATATATATATATATATATATATATATATATATATATATATACATAGATCTGCAACCAGTCATAGGGAGACCATGCCTTATATATAGCACTTAGGGAGACCATTTGGAAAAAAATATATGTTTTTTAGCTTGTTATCGAGTGGTAACACACAAATTCAATTTTAAAACAGAATATATTATATTCACTATGTTATAGAATCATTCGTTTTTTGTTTACTATGTAGTTTCATAACGTTTAAACACGCTAAGAATTAAGGAGACCTACTTTTGGTCTCCTTAAATTTTTGGTCTCCCTAATACTGTGGTTTTTAGCAAAAATGGTCCCCGTATTACTTGAATTACACTTTTACACTATTAACTTTTACTAAGAGCTCACCCTTACAACATTACGGAACAATATCAAAATATTCAATGCGAATAATACTAATTTGGAAATGCTATGTTTAAAACGCTATGTTCGTGCAGATTTTTACACCAGTTTTTACACCAGTGAAGGACACACAATGTGATTTCAAACTAGTTCGTACACGATTTGCTTTGAAGTTAGCAACTTGTCTGGTGCTGTAATTTGTTATATTCTTTTCAAAATATTTCACCAAATTAATGGGTAACAGTAATCGACTTGCTTTATAAACAATGCATACAGTTCTTAATTTGACAAGATCAACAAATTTTAGGAGATTACAACTTATAAATAAGGGATTGGTATGGTCATAAAAGTCAACATTATTTATTATTCTGATTGCTTTTTCTTGCTTTATATACAGTATTTGAGTCTTTGTTTTGTGAGTATTTCCCCACACTTCACAGCAAGAACAGTGAGTTGTAAATTGACAATAATGAAGATTTATCTATCAACGGTTTCCGTTATACATGATCGCGAGTGATTTTGACAATTTTTCTGATACTCTGGTTCTTTGTTCGTTCCAGCTCAGTTTTTCATCAATTATAACACCCAAAAATTAAGTACTTTGTACTCTTTCAATTGGCTGGCGATTAATAGATACATTACATGAATCTGTCATGAGATCTCTATGATTGCTAAACACAATATAATTACTTTTTTCGACATTTAACGAAAGCTTGTTTACATTGAACCATGTCTGCAATTAACATAATTCCTCACTGGTCAAGGAGGTTAAATCGTTTAAATTATCACCGCTTTTAAAAAAATAGTCGTATCATCTGCAAACAAAATGAATCTCAAAATTTCAGAGACGTCACAGATGTCATTAATATATATAATAAATAACAATGGTCCTAATATAGATCCCTGAGGCACTCCACAAACTATGTCCGACAGCGATGAAACAGTATCATCTATTTGTACAAATTGCTTTTTATTTTTCAAATAACTATATAACCATTTGAGACCCACACCCCGGACACCATAATTTTCCAATTTTTGTAACAATATGCTATGATCCAAAGTGTCGAAAGCTTTGCGAAGATCAATAAAAACGCCAATGGTGAGCTTCTTTTGGTCGAAAGAGTTACTGATTTCTTCGATTAGTTCTATTAATGCAAGATAAGGAGATCTAGATGATCGAAAGCCATATTGACTATTTGTAAGAATTTCGTGCTTACCGACAAACTTTTGTAGCCTTTCCTAGAATAATTTTTTCTAAAACTTTGGAAAACTGAGGGAGAAAAGATACAGGCCTATAGTTATTAAGACACTTTTTATCATCATTTTTAAACAATGGCAATACTTTCGCGATTTTGATACCGTCTGGGAAAACACCACAGGAAAAAGAAAGATTACAAATATGGCTAAAAGGTAAGCTGATAAGATTAATAATATTTTTTACTAGTTTCATTGATAAACCATTAGAGTCTTTTGATGCCTTATTTTGCAGGCTTGCTACAACCCTTATAACTTCATTTTGATCAACAGGGTGAATAAAAAAGGATGACTGATTTTTTTTTATCTAAGAAATCTAAGAAAGTAACATCCTTTACATTTGGAATTTTGGATGCTAATTTTGGACCAATACCCACAAAAAAATTGTTAAATTCTTGGGCGATATTTTCTACCCAACTAACCACTTCTCTGTTATCCTTGAAGCATCTATCTGGTATAGGGTCATAATTTTTACCCCTTTTAATGACCTTGTTGAGAATATTCCAAGTTTCTCTTACATTGTTTCTATTATTTACTAACAATTCAGAATAATATTTCCTTTTGCAATATCTTAGTACTGAAGTAAGTTTATTTTTATAACGTTTGTATTTAGCTTCATTTACAGCTGATTTACTTGTTATGAAAATTTTATACAAGTGATTCTTTTTATGACATGCATTCACTAAGCTACGCGACATCCAAGGTTTATTACAGTCTTTTGAGGTGATAAGAACCTTTTTAAGTGGGATACATTTATCCAACAAATCTCTGATTATTGTTATAAACTCATCATAGGCTTTATTTACATCATTTTCTGACTTAACTACCCTCCAGTCTACCTTTATCGATTCTAAATGAAAGTACTCTAAATTTTTTCATTAAGAGCACGGATGTACTTAAATTTTTTGCAGGTTGAATTCGACAGACCTTTGTGTAAGACAGAGCTAAAATTGGGCAAGTGGTCAGTTATGTCATTACACAGTATTCCACTAATACTATCCATGGAAAATGTTATCAATTAGGGTAGCTGAAAATGTAATATGTGTAGCCCTATTTATCATTGGGAAAAGACCATTGGTATACATAGTATCTAAAACATTTTTAGAGAAATTGTGGGCGTCATCTATATATATATATATATATATATATATATATATATATATATATATATATATATATATATATATATATATATATATATATATATATATATATATATATATATATATATGCTCGCGCAATTTAAAAACGGAACAGTATGAATGTTATTTTTCATAAATATTAAGTTCATGCGTTGCCAATAAATAGCAAATGTAATTTTCCTTGCTTATAGCCAATAATAGATTCTACTATAGTTAACACTTGCAGCCTAGCACCTTTTCCGAAATGACGCTGGTCACGTGGTTTTGATTCCTTTCAAGCCCGTGGACTTACAGGCAAAGTAAAGTTAAACCAAAGTGGTATCAACAAGAATGGGACGAATGAGATGTTGAAATGCTGCGGCTCAGGGAAGACGAGAGATGGCAGGCAATTGGTAGGCTTCACACCTCCATGTCACTTCGGGCGGTCGCCAGAACGTTCAGGGTATCGGCATCAAGAATTTGTCATCTCCAGCAACGTCATCAAGGCACGGGCTCCGTAAGAGACCGCCCACGACCTGGCCAACCAAGGATGACAACGCCAGAGCAGGATCGAACGATTCGAACGACGCATCTCCGAGATCGCTTACGGTCTGCAGTGGCAACAGTTACACCAGGGAGGCGTTACAACCACATTAGTCGACAAACTGTGTTAAACCGACTGCGCGAGAGTGGAATAAGACCCCGCAGAGCCTATGTAAGACCAGTCCTAAACCAACGGCGACAACGTCTTAGAAGAGATTGGGGGCACAAACATTCACGAAATCGGTGGCCATTGGCTTCGTGGAGTCGAGTAGTGTTCAGCGACGAGTCGCGGTTTCTGCTGTATCGAAATGAAGCCCACCATCAAGTGTACAGAAGAAAAGGAGAGCGATTTGCACAAGAGTGCATTCATGTAATCGACAGATTTGGTGGCGGAGGCATTATGGTGTGGGGTGTGGGGTGCTATTCGATTTGGTTGGAAGTCACCCCTGCTAATCATAGATGGCAATTTAACAGCTAGACGGTATGCAGAAACTGTGTTACAGAGCAAAATCATACCGTACTGCAAAATGACCAAAACACAATTTTCATGCAACGCGCGCCTTCATGTGGCTGAAAAGTCACAGGTGACTGTTAAATTGGTTCAAATTAATGGTGTTGTAAACTATGTACTGGACTGCACTTTTGCAGATTTGTAGCGAATATCAGTTTGTATGTTGTGTAAAATTTTCAAAATATTACGCTGGATATTAAAATATAAAGATTTTAATTTGCTGTTGCGTTTTTACTTTATTCATACTATTATTTTTTCTTACAATGCCATAGATGCAGTCTTTTCCATCTACATGAGCGTAGATATCTGGATTGTTTTAAGCTATCTGCACTGCTTCTTTCTGGCAGCCATGTACCATGTGACTGTTTCAAGCCAAAGGCATAACTTGTCACAATGTAATTTGCATAGCACAACGACTAGCTCTCAACTCAATCCACATCTATCAAGTCCATCAAAAATTCAAAAGTAAACATAGCAAAAAAACATGCGCTAAAATATGCCCACAAAATGATCAAAATTAAGAGAACCGCCAAAAAAGAAAGAAAGAAAAAGAACAAAATATAGCACTCGGGACTAGAGACACCTGTGCTAAAATTTCCTATAGATATAATAATTTCACGAACAGTTGAGTTTGGCCAAGTCGCAAAATTGGAGAAAATAATAAATCTTTTCCCTAACTTTTTTTATCCCTGAGCTAAACTACCTTCAAGCAAAGTTTCGAGCAAATTCAACAGCAGGCATTTTTCTGCAAAGATGGTGATCGATTTGCCAAACTAAAGAAAATTGGCGAATTGCAAAAATAAACTAATGGGCATTTTTCCCCTAAAGTGGCCATAATCCCAAATATTTTTCTGCGATTCGATGGAAACTGAAAGAGGAGTACCAAATAAACAATAAAAATAAATAAATAGGAAGTTTACAGATGAAAGGACGGACGGACGGACATTTAATAAAAATTTAATGGTGCAAGTTGGTTTTCAGGTGAAAGATGGCTGTAACATTTTGAAGTTGATTTTCTTAAAACTATAGGAGTTATTGTAAAATGGAATTTTCAAGTTTACTTATATCCCTGTTAGCGCAAGATTTTCTCCCATGTATAGCTGACGCTGGCATTATGTTGGCTTTACGTGGGATGTGACGTGGGACGTCCTACATCTGATACACGTGGGCTATGTGTGGGATGTTCCAGTTACACTTTGTCCCACCTAATGCCTACGTATAGCCGACATGGGACAGCCCACGTATAGCCCAAGTGGTACAGCCAACGTCGGCTTTACGTCGGCATCAAGGGGGATGTCCCACGCAGGGCGTGCACACTTTCTCCCACGTATACCCTACGTGAGACAACCTACGTGTGGCCAACGACGGCTGTCCAACGTCGGCTGTACGTGGACTTTATGTGGGATGTCCCACTGTCGGATAACCCCCTCTTAAACCCTCGTATAACCTTCGTGCGACAGACCACGTGTAGCCCACGTCGGCTGTCCAACGTCGGCTTCAAGTGGGCATTATGTGGGATGTCCCACTGTCGGATGACCCCTCTTACTCCCACGTATACCCAACGTTTTGCACTGGAGCATTATGAAAAATCAATGTTATTGGATGTTGTGTTTTGGACCGTCATGGAAAACCATATAAACTAAATACCATTTATTTTACAAATTTCAGATACTACTTATGATTTTAATATATAGCTGCAAAATCTAATGTTGAATTTAGACATCATTCATTTGATTTTGAATAGTTTTTATTATGTTAGGATATCTAAATGATATTCCATATTAACAAATACCAAGTATTATCAAAGCAGAACACAACGATTTTTGTTAAACAAATAATTATAAAAGTTATCAGTAAACAGTTAACAAAATCATCGCTGTAAAAAATAAACTGCTGAGGACGAGAAGCTTTTGGGGGAAGAATAACATTGATTATTGCATGGATCCCCCGTGGCGTAGAGGTAAGGTCGACGCGTAGGATGCTAGAGGTTCCCGGTTCAAACCCAGGTAAGTGCGATTCGTCAGTTGCTGAACAAAATCAGAATCGTGGGTTGTAGTGTAGTTTGAAAGATTAATGGTCAGTGGTTAAAGTAATTGTCAGGCGACATTTTAAATGAGATGTTACGAATTGTTACAAATTTATTTTGGAACGTTGGCTGTTCCAAGCATAGCCAACGTCGGACAGGCCACGTAGGCTATACGTCGGAACGTGTTTCAAAATCGCTAAACGCCCAAAATTGCCGATGTGGGAACACGGGATGTCCCACGTATAGCCGACGTGGGCTATATATGGGGGTGCTAACTGGGGTGAGGACCATTTCGAATTTTTAGTTAAAATTAGTCTTTAAGCAAATAATCACCAAAGTCATTAAGAGCACACGTATCACCTTTCTCTGAAGTTTACTCAAGAAAACAGATTTTTCGTTCTCCGAGATGGATGGACGGATAGACGATAAAGGTCCCACGGGTATAGTGCTGTTACAGCGAAGTGATTCTAATTCACTATATACTGTTATGTAATAGTCAATAAACTGACAACTAAAAATGTGCAATTTTATTAATTAATAAACAAACAAAAAGTGAGATGAATTACAGAATGCGAATTTCACGATTGAAATCAATTCTTCAAAAAAGAAAAAAGAATACAGAAAGAATGCTATGATAAAAAGCAATATGGAGAGCGCTCAAATGTGGCCTTGGCAACACAGATTTTATTGTTGGATTAGAATTTGTCCGGCCGTGTCTTTACAGGACCGTAGTGTGGCTGTGTTTTCATTGGCTGCGTTTTCTTCTTTGATTTGGCCAAGTGACGTGTTTTTGAAAACGGTACACGCCTGTGAGTCTTGTATGATCTGTGGCACTTGATTGATCTTATCGTAATCTTTATTATGACGACACACATACGTCACAGCGGATGCTGTTTGTATTGTTGAGCTGCCATCTAGCGTCTGTTCCAAACGCTCGTTCTTCAGATCTGCAATGTCGTAATCGGAATGAATCGTACGAGCGTAATTGCAATTCTTAGATGTGCAATTCGGAGTTGTGCAATAAGCATTAACCGATGACGTCAGAGGAATGTGTGGATTGCATTCCATGCGCCATACTTCCGTGTATGGGCTCTCGTTTTCTGATTGGTGCATGGCACAATGATGGTTTGAAAACATGCCGTAATTAGTACAGTTCTGGCTTTGATAGTTCAGTTTTTGTGATGAACTGTTGCCATCTTGTCGCGATCTGCAATAAAAGCATACAAGGAAATATCACGGAATGGAGCCGTTGCGACCAAATTAATTAAAAAAATTATCCTAAAAAATAAGATATACAAAACGCTATACTGAATACATTATGAATTATTCTTAATAAATCTTCCCTTTCAATCGTAAATAATGATGGATTTATTTTCTGTTGAGCAACTGACAATGGTTTATATAATTTATCAACGTTTGGTTTAAGAGAAAGCCATATTTTTCACACCCCCGCCATGAATGACAACAAATAACGAAGCGTCCTTTCATAATTTTTGCTTTTCAAAAACACTGTTTCAATATTTAAGATTCTGTTCTCCCTACCGGAAAAAAATAAACAATATAACGTAATAAAAATTTAGAAAAATTTAGAAAAAACCTTGATTTTATTTTATTTATTTATTTATTATTATTGCATTATTGCATTATACTGCATTTTTTTTGCAGTAGGGAATAAATGTACCTTCTGCGACAAAGAAGAACGAAGAAGAGCAGCACCATGCCGCACAATGCACCCAATATTACTCCCACCAGCACTGCTATTAACAAACCTACCAAATAAATAAACAAATGCACTACTTTATTTCCAAAAAGAATCGGCATCCCTTCTGTCCAGCACTGAGTTATAATACATTTTACGGTTTGTATGATGTCCAGCAAAATCTTACCACGCTGCACTTATATAAAACAAGAAGTGCACGAATGAAAAACAAGTAAAGCACTAATATAAAACAGGAAGTGCACTAATGAAAAACAATTAAAGCAATAATATAAAACAGGAAGTGCACTTATGAAAAACAAGTAAAGCACTAATATAAAACAGGAAGTGCACGAATGAAAAACAAGCAAAGCACTAATATAAAATAGGAAGTGCACTAATGAAAAACAAGCAAAGCACTAATATAAAACAGGAAGTGAACTAATGAAAAACAAGTAAAGCAATAATATAAAACAGGAAGTGCACTTATGAAAAACAAGTAAAGCACTAATATAAAATAGGAAGTGCACTAATGAAAAACAAGCAAAGCACTAATATAAAATAGGAAGTGCACTAATGAAAAACAAGTAAAGCAGTAATATAAAACAGGAAGTGCACTAATGAAAAACAAGTAAAGCACTAATATAAAGCAGGAAGTGCACTAATGTAAAACAAGTAAAGCAATAATATAAAACAGGAAGTGCACTAATAAAAAAGAAGTAAAGCAATAATATAAAACAGGAAGTGCACTAATGTAAAAATAGTAAAGCATTAATATAAAACAGATAGAACACCAATTTGAAAATGAAAAACCTAAATTGAGAATTGTGCATAAACTAAAGCAAACGATGTAAAAAGATGTTAGCATTTAAAAGAATTTTCTTCTTTAGTTTTAAAACTTGTAAATCTATGGTCAATTCATGGTTTTAAAGGCTAAAAGCCTTTATCAATGAAGATTAATTTTGTTTTGCGTGACAAGTAAACCAATACAAGAGTTTGGTAGAAGCAAATATCTGCTTCCTCCACCAGTTTTATCTAAATTCTTTGTGATTTGTTTATGTGGAAACACATAATTTTTATGTACCTGACAGCTCTCATTTAAGATGTAAATACTGTATTTGCGATTGGGAAAAGTGATCTTATTTCCTATGTTTCCAGATTAAGTGGCCCTATTTCTTATGCTTCTAGATAAAATGGTCCTATTTTTAATGTTTCCATAAAGAGTGGTGGTAAAAATTTCCCATGCTTTCAGATAACGTGGTCGCATTTACTAGACGTTCAGATAAAATGGTCCTATTTCTTAGGCGTCCAGATAAAATGGTCCTATTTCCTAGGCGTCCAGATAAAATGGTCCTATTTCTTAGGCGTCCAGATAAAATGGTCCTATTTCTTAGGCGTCCAGATAAAATGGTCCTATTTCTTAGGCGTCCAGATAAAATGGTCCTATTTCCTAGGCGTCCAGATAAAATGGTCCTATTTCTTAGGCGTCCAGATAAAATGGTCCTATTTCTTAGGCGCCCAGATAAAATGGTCCTATTTCTTAGGCGTCCAGATAAAATGGTCCTATTTCTTAGGCGTCCAGATAAAATGGTCCTATTTCTTAGGCGTCCAGATAAAATGGTCCTATTTCTTAGGCGTCCAGATAAAATGGTCCTATTTCCTAGGCGTCCAGATAAAATGGTCCTATTTCTTAGGCGTCCAGATAAAATGGTCCTATTTCCTAGGCGTCCAGATAAAATGGTCCTATTTCTTAGGCGTCCAGATAAAATGGTCCTATTTCCTAGGCGTCCAGATAAAATGGTCCTATTTCTTAGGCGTCCAGATAAAATGGTCCTATTTCTTAGGCGTCCAGATATGCTGCCAGGTGGTCCCATACGCGAGGCTGCCATAGATAATAACAATTCTCCATGGTGTGGCATACATAAGGCCTTACCGTAGGAGCTCACTGGTCTCGTCTTTTCACGCTCGTGCGGTGTCGTCACCGGCGTCTTTACTTCTGCTGTAACAAAAAGCAGTGGGATCATTAGCATCATTCAGTACCATGGTCCTATTTATACTAACTCTTGAAATTTATTCTCTTAAAGAACCTAATTTTACCAATTTTTTTATACGGAGATTTCTAAGACGTCTAATCTAACTTCTTTGTAAAATATTAGAAAATATCACAGCAGACATCGTTGCTCAGACGTTGCTATTCACCATATATCACCATATTTCCCCGACATTTGTTTCACGCGTTTGCTGCAATACATGGACAATACATGGACAATCCGTGGACAATGCGTGGACAATACATGGGCAATGTGTGGGCAATACGTGGACAATGCGTGGACAATACATGGACAATGCGTGGACTATACGTGGACAATACACGGACACTACACGGACAATACGTGGACAATACGTGGACAATACGTGGACAGTACATGGACAATGCATGGACAATGCGTGGTCAATACGTGGACAATACACGGACAATACATGGACAATGCGTGGACAGTACATGGACAATACATGGACAATGCGTGGTCAATACGTGGACAATACACGGACAATACGTGGACAATACGTGGACAATACATGGACAATACATAGACAATGCGTGGACAATACGTGGACAATACACGAACAATACGTGGACGATGCGTGGACAATATATGAACAATGTGTGGACAATACGTGGAAAATACACGGACAATACGTGGACAATGCGTGGACAATACATGGACAATACATAGACAATGCATGGACAATACGTGGACAATACACGAACAATACGTGGACAATGCGTGGACAATATATGAACAATGTGTGGACAATACGTGGAAAATACACGGACAATACGTGGACAATGCGTGGACAATACATGGACAATGCGCAGACTATACGTAGACAATACACGGACAATACGTTGACAATGCGTGGATAATACATGGACAATGTGTAGACAATACGTTGACAATGTGTGGACAATACCTGGACAATACACGGACATTACGTTGACAATACAAGACAATACACGGACAATACATGGACAATACGTGGACAATACCTGGGTAATACGTGGACGATACATGAAAAATGCGTGGACAATACGTGGACAATACACGGACAACACGTGGACAACACGCGGACAAGACGTGGACAATACACGGACAATACATGGACAATACATAGGCAAGTCGTGGACAATACATGGACAATACGTGGACAGTCCATCGACAATGCGTCAATGAATAGATGAGGACATAGTAACATTGTCTAGACGTTTTGTAGCGTTGTTTCGACGTCGGAAATCAGATATTTCTTAAGCGTTGTGGCTACAACCAAATAACAATTACATTATAATATCGCTTAATAGAACCGGAAGTCTTTACGGACCTATTATAAAATAAAGAAGAGACAAGAAAGATAATATAATGCAAGGAGAGTGCCAATTTACTGTGCCTATTTTTGGAAAACACACATGAAAATTAAACTCATTATGTTCAAAAGGCCAAGGTGAAACAGTCACTCACAGGTGGTGCAGTTGTGCATCTCTCCCACCCATGTGGACCCTTGACACTGCAGCTGCCACGTCATCGACGTCAAGTTACACGTCATAATGACTTTGTCTCCATCGCGATACAGTCTGCCCTCTGGCGGTGGTGGCGGATCGGCACACCCCAGTGCTTAGTCAACATAAAGGATCGTTGTGTATCCAATTGGTTATTATGCATTGAGAAGATGGTATGAAACGCACAGCAAACTGAAACCTACCCCTTTTGTGACCAAACAGGGAGTGTGGTTCTGCAAAGCGCTCCTTTTTCGTGAGAAACATAAAGTGCACAATGAAAATTACCCCCCCCCCCCACTCCGCCACCCCATCCTTTATGAAAAGAATTTTGCTCTCGTCGCGGATCGCGTCTAGTCTCAAAATTATCTCAGTTCACCACGTTTTTTGTAAAATATGCTGACACATATAATACCGAGTTTGCCCCCCTCCCCCCCCCCCCCCCCCCGCCGGGCCAAGAAAAAGAACCAGGAAGTTCCTGCCATGCTAAAAGAGTAAGGCAATGTACTTTAGTTTCGTGCAGTTTGGTGTGGTAAAGTTGATAGAAAAAAGCGACTTCCGGCAAGACGTATCCGGTAAGATCTTTAGTAACTAAAATTTGAACTGACCAGCATACCAACAGGAAACCAATGAGATCGTGCTACAGCATTTTAATGAAAAACAAGTTAAAATAAGTAAATACCAGTATATTTAAGTAGAAATCTGGATTCGTCAGGAGACACATCCCCGAGAAAAACATCGAGAACATGAGTGAAGGAGGTGTAGGCCATGGAGAGGCGGGTCGGCGTTGCACATACGACGTGTTCCTGTCCGCTTTGTTCCACCACACTGGCGTACACTTTTCCACACCGTGACTGCGAGCCGTCCGGGTAGCGCTCGTCCTGTGCCAAGTGCCCATTGCTATTTGCAGAGAAGTTATAGAGGAACAGACGAATGATCTGGCCACGTTTTGCTGAGATCCTGATTGGACAGTAGTTGACATGCGCAGTGCCGAGGATGTAGCCATCTTGGTTGTCAATCACTCGCAGTGGGCGTTCCTTACTGCAGCTCTCGAGATCTTGTGCAGTTGGTGTCAACACTAAAATGTGTAACAAGGACCAGTACAACGTCACGTGACGAAAGGCCACGCATACCACAAGGACCAGTACAACGTCACGTGACAACACACGCGAAATGCCACGCATACCATTCTTTATTGTTTGAAGATTTATACTCTTAGAGCTCTGCACAACACATTTTTCATGTATGAAAATATGTTTCTTCTGTTGCAATGCAAAATCAATAAATAAATAAATATTAAGAGAAATAAAACAGATTTCAATTTCAAAATATGAATTTTCGTTAAAATATAGAGAGAGCCGCTTACTCGAGTCGCCAACACAGTGATAGGACATTTCTAGATAAGCGTGCATATCTCGGGGACAGGGGTTGTTCTCATGGCCCTCCAGATCGTAGCTAGAAACCTTCATCTCGCAGTGCTGCCGTCCTGAACATCTGAAGTATGACGTCACACATTGTACTTCACACTTCTACAGCTTCAACAGCCGTGAGTGGTGATTCGAATTGGTTCTTATTGTGGCACTTCATTCGCAGGAGATGGGAGCGTGGAGGAGGGGAGGAGGTCGAGGATGTTAAGCGGGGAGGGGGCGAGGAGGTTAAGTGGGCGGGTGAGGAGGTTAAGTGGGGGGGGCGAGGAGGTTAAGTGGGCGGGTGAGGAGGTTAAGTGGGGGGGGGCGTGGAGGTTAAGTGGGCGGGTGAGGAGGTTAAGTGGGGGGCGAGGAGGTTAGGTTGGGAAGGGGCGATGAGGTTAAGTAGGGAAGGGGCGAGGAGGTTAAGTGGGGAGGGAGGCGAGGAGGTTAAGTGGGGAGGGGGGATGAGGAGGTTAATTAAGGAGGGGGTGAGGAGGTTAAGTGGGGAGGGGGGCGAAGAGGTTAAGTGGGGAGGGGTTGGCGAGGAGGTCAAGTGGGCGGGTGAGGAGGTTAAGTGGGGGGGGGCGAGGAGATTAGGTGGGGAGGGGGCGAGGAGGTTAATTGGGGATGCAGAAAAGTGTTAGAAAGTAACAAGATTTAGGATTTCAGTGTGAGCGGAAAGGACTCGCTCCACTTGAAATCTTGAATGCTTCTTGTTGAACCATCTTAAAAACAGGTCACTGAATTGCAAACTTTACCTTGAATCCAACAGCGGTAAGACATTAAATGAACAACCAATGAAAACGTCAGACTGTATGCAGTGACCGACACGCATGCGCCCGTACGAGGCTGATGACATCATGATGACGTGGCCAGGTGGGCAGGTGGCATTCATCACTTCCCGGTAACAGAATTCAAGAACTGCAAGAAAACATTGGCCAACACTAAAATACAGAGACCCGGCTTCGTGTTTCTTTCTTTCTTTCTCTCTCTCTCTCTTTTTTTTTTTTTTTACTGATTGCTGTTTCTACATACGGCCTCAGTTTCCCAGACATCTGACCAAGCGATTTTTATATTTTACAAAGCGACTATTTCACAGCAGTACCTGATGTGAACGGACGCAACAATTGAATCCTCCAGCATTGTTGTTTAGACGTTGCTTTGATCGACACCAAACACCCACTTTCTCCATTGTTTTATCAATTTTTTTGGTACCTTGCTGAATAAACGCTCGAAAATCGACATTGTATAGTCGCCTAGGCTCCAATCAACCAACAAGATCATTGTTTCATCGCTCATCGGAAACGGAATTCATGATAGCCCAGATAGCAATCCCACATGGGGACTATGCATAATATATGTGGGTATTCCCACGTACCCACGTATGAATAATATGTGTTTCGTTGGGAAATTCCCATATAGTTACGTGGGATTTAGGAGAGTTTGAGACTCTTTCCGATGTATATTATGCGCATGTGAACAGAAGCATTTTATACGCATATATTTCCATCCATTTTATATGTGGGAATTCCCACGCATATTAAGCGTGGAATCTTAAAGGAACGACCCACCCTTCGCATACACGATACACTCCATCGAATACACAGACATGAACCTTTATAACTATAGTGCAGTTATAAAGTACTCCTTAAAAGAATTTTAAGCATAAAATTTTTAGTGAAATTGGTATTTCCATGTCTAACTTTCTATTATACTTAGAAAAAAGGCAGCCCTTCACCAAAATATGCAGAATTTAGCAAAATTTAAATATATTATCGCTCAGTGGCGGCTGTTTCCGGTCTGCGATAATAAGTCAACATTGTCAGACTGCGTAAAATATGCGTATATTTTCCCATGCATTTATTAAGTGGAAATTTTCACGCATTATATACGTGTATTTTACATGGGAATGCCCATATGGGAAATCCCACGTAAAATATGCGTGTAATGTGCAAATGACTTATATTCAAAAGTAGAATATACATAGAATATGCGTTTGCTTACCCATGCATTTAAGAAGTGGGAAATTTTACGCATATTATGCAGGGGAATGCCCACGGTGGGCATTACGCGGGAAAACCATGCAGTTTACGCGTGTATCTACCCGTGCATTTTATACGTGGGAAAGCCTATGCATATTATATGTAGAGTTTATACGGAAATCACACCGTGGGAATGTCCACGTATATTACACATGTTTTCCAACGTCCCACGTTCCCACATAAATCCCACCTAATATCAATGCGCTTTATACGTATGACGAAAAATCATGCTAACTTGGAGGTCGCTTCAGAAATATGCTAAAATAAAAACATAAAATATTCGAATATCACGAGCATTTTTTTCTTACCCAAGTTTGAAAAATATTCATGAAAATGGACTTAATACATATCGAGTGTAATCCGATGACCAAAGGCCGAGACACATTAACATAGGATAGGCAGCTTATTATTGATACTGTCTACAGGCTATCACTTTGTCGACGTCAATAAAACTTTGCTACCCCGACGTCCATACAACGTTGATATCTCGACGTCCAAATAACGTTGATGTCCCGACGTCTATACAACGGCGGGAGATTGGTTACTTCCATTTGCAATCACTCCGGAGCGACGATTCGACGTCGGATAATCGGATAATCGGATAATCGGCGTCTATCGTTTCGATTTCCATAATCAACCGGAAACGGACGATGACACAAAGTCTGTCTAACGCTGAGGGAGCATTACAATGCTTATTCAAGTTTTGGGTAAATGACTCAAAATGTCTCATCTATGAATTTATCTTAAACATCTAATTCAAAACACATTTTAGCTGATAGAATTTATTTTTAGTTAAAAAATCTGAAGAGTAAGAATTTAAGGAATTTGACATTGTTCTTCCCCCAATGTGAGGGGATGGGGGATTGAGACAGTGGGTATGAGGGTGCCGTTCTGTGTGGCGTGAGGAGGTGGAGGATGGAGACAGTGGGGTGAGGGGGCCGTTCTGTATGGCGTGATGGCAGTGGAGCTGAGGGATGGTGGAGTGAAGCGCTGGGGGTGACGGTGCTGTTCTGTGTCGCTTGTGGCTAATGAGGTCTGATGCAGCTCATTGAGAACGCGACAAGATTTCATTCAAAGCATTACAACCAATCCCGTCAGACAACGACTTCCTTTAACGAGCCCGTCAGCTTTCCCCCTCCACTCGTCACAACACATCTCAGCCAAGGACAAAAGCTAAACAAGGATTTTGTGAAGACTTTTCCAGGAGTTATTTTTCATTCTAGAACAAAATATCTCTTTTTCCAGAAGTAATTCCAATGATAATTGCGATCGTTCATTGAACGACGCTTTATAAAGTGGCGGAATGAACATCCCCTGGGAGGAGGTTCAGGGGCGGGGCGGGGGGGGGGGGGGGTTGGTTGGTGGGCAGGGAACTGACTTGGATCTAAACTACGTCACTATCGCATTTTTAGGCTTTCCCGCTGTTCACTGCCATAAGAACGAGTTAATTTTGCTCCTCAGAAATGACGGTGTTTCTCAAATAAAATGTCTGTGTTTTCGTCTCAGTCGTTATAACGACCACAGTGGCACCGAGAATGTGGCGGAAACTGTAGAACATCTGCAGCATTTGCGGGCAGTGACTTTGATCATAAAAGAACAACATTCTTGCTGTAACTCATCCGCAAAATAGAGTAGAAAAACTAATATGAGTAGAAGATATAAAATATACTGGCTAGGAAATTACTCCATGATATTAAGGACAATTGCAAAAAGGGAAGGGGGGGGGGGAGAAACATACGCCTGAGACAAGCGATAATAGAATAAGTGGAATAAGGTAATATGACATTTAACATTGGCGTTTGTCAATGGCCATACGCAGGAGAATTGTCTCAATCGGGTGCACCCGCCGAGCAATCTATGAAAAAATGGCATGTATGTAAATCACTGGAATTTTAATTATTTATGGTGTTGGGTCAATGTTTTTTTATCATTCAGTTAGCCGTACGCTATTTACGTATAGGAATAGGAAGTATTATTGACCAGTAAGAAACTGTTGACCTTTAGCTATCGCACGATCAGTTTCAACAATCTCTGAAAATTGAACTGTTATCTAACATAATAAGGCTAATGCCTAGAAGAAAATATTCTCGTTTCTTATAATGGCCTTACTTTAGGCCGCCTCTACGATAGAAGGTGATTACTTCTGGCTGTTCAAATTCAAGGTTTCAGTTTATGCCAAAAAAAAAAAGGATTTTGAACACAAGAAAACTGATTAGTTTCGGTAGCTTTTCGGTAATGAACCATATTCAGGCTTCAGTCAAGCCGAAAAGTGCTCATCCACTTTTAAAGCAATTCTTCGTTTGGTGTTCCTTTCATTTGTTGATATACCCATCTAATAACCCCAAAGCTATCAACAAAGCTATCTTCAGAAAATTACATCCATTACTGTAATTTGCTGATTAAATAAGTTTTGGCGTCGTATAATGTTACGTCGTCTTGCGTGAGGTTTTTTCTCTCTCCACCCAAGCCATAAAAAAAAACTAAAGGCATAGCAGGCATCTCATTCGTTTTGAGCAACAGAAGACCAGACGAACGACATCGTCAACTGTCTGCCTCTGTCGTCACAAAGGTGACTGCATCGTTAGCTTCTGGCGGCGGAAATAGACGTTAAATCTCGTCACATCGTGTGACCAATTTTTTATGAGTTTATTTTGCCAAACAGGTCAAATTTAGGATTTTATTTTCGAAAGTTATGTTTGCAGTAAACTGAATCTGTCAACATTACAGTTAACCTTTGTTGAATACGGTTGGAGGTTACAGGCGATGACAGGTGTGTGTGTGGGTGGGGGAGGTGGAGGGGAGAGGGCGAGAGGGGGAGAGGGGGAGAGGGAGACCCCGAGACCCCACGAAACAGGGTTTTTTTGGATGAAATCGCCACGTTTCTTCTTACAATTTCCCTTTTTCACTCAATTCTAAACAACATTTTGGAATCAATAAGAGCGGAAAATTACAGAAAGACTCTGTTGAGTTGTTTATTTCTGGGGAAGGTCTTGAGCAGCACCGGAAGGCAAATGGACTGAGGAGACTTTTTTTCGTGATTGACAGTGACAGTAAGAAGCGCTTACACATCTCTGCTGTGTCGCTACCAGGGGTTTCCCTTCATAACAGATTATGTGAGAGCATTTGAGAAATAACTGCTTTGGGCTGTTGTAAAATATTCACCCAATCCAAGGTGCTGCCACTTCTGCTCAGATTCCGTGTGTACTTTGGCCTCATTTATTTTACTTTGCATTTAAAAGGGGTCGCAGTTTTCATTTCATGGAAAAGTACTTAACAATATTTATCACAGACTTTCAACGAAATGTGTTCATTATTTAAAGAAATGTGTTTTTATGACGATAAAAGAAACCAGAGAACTATATGCAGTCAAACCTCAGGTCGATGAATGGGACAGCTCGCTATTCCGGACAGTTTTTAAAATCCTTTTTTTATTTTCGATTTATTTCGATAGTAAAGAAACCTCAATAAACCGGACACCTCGCTGTTTGGAACAGGATATCTCACTACTGGACACCCGAAGTTGTACCAAATGCAAGCTTTACTCTATGTATAAGGAACCCTAGTATAACCGGCGCTTTAGATAATACCTTGGCATTTTTGTACCCTGACCGGTATTGTTTGCTCTTGTTTTTAGCGGGAGCAACATGCTTTCATCGTATAACCCCATATCTAGTTAAGAATAATAACGCAATCCTGTTGGGAGCTCTGCTGCAGCACAATGCAAAATAAGAAAAAAATGTAAAACAGATGGGTTATCTAATGATCTTAAGGTATCTAATAGATGGTTTGATAACTTTTGAAAACGTTCTGTGATGAGGGAACATGCGTTATTCTTCATGCATTCAAAAACTGGACAGAAATATCACGAACCATTACCGAAGGGTAAAAATCAAAGAATACATTTAGCAAGACATGACACTGAGCTGCTCCTTCGAGCACTTCCAAAGAAAGCCCGAAAAAAATTCAGAGCTGAAAAAAATATCTCATAAGAAAATCCATGGCATATCTTTGTATACAGTGCTCATTTTATGATTCTCACCGAGTAATTGAAGTAGGGAATGCATTTTTCTTTGGTACAGCCAAATGGCGATATTGTGTTAAAGTGTAGAAAATGGGGGACACTCAATATATATCGGACAGTTCTCTAAAACGGACAAATTAGCTCAGTCCCTTGAGTGTTCGGTGTGGGAGGTGGGATGTGGGAGGGGGTGTTGGAGGTGATGTGGGAGGGGGTGTGGAGGGGGTGTGAGAGGGGGTGTGGGAGGTGGTGTGGGAGGTGATGTGGGAGGTTGTGTGTGAGGTGGTGTTGGAAAGGGGTGTGGCAGGTGATATGGAAAGGGTAGTGGCAGGTGGTGTGGCAGGTGATGTGGGAGGGGGTGTGGGAGGTGGTGTTGGAGGTGATGTGGGAGGGTTGTGGGAGGTGATATGGGAGGTGATGTGGGAGGGGGTGTGGGAGGTGATGTGGTAGGTAGGATATGGGAGGTGATGTGTTGGTGGTGTGGGAGGTGGTATGGGAGGCGATATCGGAGGTGATCTTGGAGGGAATGTGGGAGGTAATGTCGGAGGTGTTGTAGGCGGGGGTGTGGCAGGTGGTGTGGGAGGTGATGTGGGAGGGTGTGGGAGGTGGTGTGGGAGGTGATGTAGGAGGTGATGTGGGAGGGGTTGTGTTAGGTGATGTTGGAGATGGTGTGGGAGGTGATGTGGGAGGGAGTGTGGGAGGTGGTGTGGGAGGTGATGTGGGAGGAGGTGTGGGAGGTGACGTGAAAGGTGATGTAGGAGGGGGTGTGGGAGGTGATGTGGGAGGTTTTGTGGGAGGTGGTGTGGGAGGTGATGTGGGAGGTGGTGTGTGAGGTGGTGTTGGAAAGGGGTCTGCGAGGTGATGTGGAAAGGGGTGTGGCAGGTGGTGTGGCAGGTGATGTGGGAGGGGGTGTGGGAGGTGGTGTGGGAGGTGATGTGGCAGGTAGGATATGGGAGGTGATGCGTTGGTTGTGTGGGAGGTGGTATGGGAGGTGATATCGGAAGTGATGTTGGAGGGGGTGTGGGAGGTAATGTCGGAGGTGTTGTAGGCGGGGGTGTGGGAGGGGTGTGGGAGGGGTTGTGTTAGGTGATGTTGGAGATGGTGTTGGAGGTGATTTGGGAGGGGGTGTGGGAGGTTTTGTGGGAGGTGATGTGGGAGGAGGTGTGGGAGGTGACGTGAAAGGTGATGTGGGAGGGGGTGTGGGAGGTGATGTGGGTGGGGTTTTGGAAATTGGTGTGGGCGGTGGTGTGGGATGTGATGTAGGAGAGGGTGTGGGAAGTGGTGCCAAAGGGGGTTCGGAGGTTATTTGGGAGGGGATGTGACAGTTGTTGTGAGAGGTGATGTGGGAGGGGTATGGGAGGGTTGTGGGAGGTGATATGGGAGGTAGGATGTAGGAGGTGATGGTGATGTGAGAGGTGGTGTGGGAGGGGGTGTGGGAGGTGATGTGGGAGGTTTTGTGGGAGATGGTGTAGCAGGGGCTGTGGGAGGTGGTGTGGGAGGGGATGTGGGAGGTAGGATGTGGGAGGTGATGTGGGAGGTGGTGTAGGAGGGGATGTGGGAGGTGATGTGGGAGGTTTTGTGGGAGGTGGTGTCTTAGGGGGTGTGGGTGGTGATGTGGGAGGGGGTATGGATGTGATGTTGGATGTTTTGTGGAGGTGGTGTAGCAGGGGTTGTGGGAGGTGATGTGGGAGGGGATGTGGGAGGTGATGTGGGAGGTGATGTGGGAGGTGGCGCCTTAGGGGGTGTTGGAGGTTGGGTGTGGATAGAAAGAGGCCAAACAGTGAGAGTAATGAACAAGGGAAAGAATGTCATTTCATATTTTAAAGACTACCGAATAAACATTTCGACGTCTATTCGGTATTGCGGCGACGTCTATTTCATGTCGTAGCGAAGTCTATTTCGTGTCGTAGCGACGTGTTTTTGATGTCATCGCGACTTTTACTTGGTGTCTCGGCGAGGTCTATTTGTTATCGTAGCAACGTCTATTTAACGTCGTCGCGACGTCTATTTGGTGTCGTAGCGACGTGTTTTTGATGTCGTCGCGACTTTTACTTGGTGTCTCGGCGACGTCTATTTGGTATCGTTGCAACGTCTATTTAATGTCGTCGCGACGTCTATTTGGTGTCGTAGCGACTTGCTTTTGATGTCGTCGCGACTTTTACTTGGTGTATCGGCGACGTCTATTTGGTATCGTAACAACGTCTATTTAATGTCGTCGCGACGTCTATTTGGTGTCGTAGTGACTGTTTTTGATGTCGTCGCGACTTTTACTTGGTGTCTCGGCGATGTCTATTTGGTATCGTAGCAACGTCTATTTAATGTCGTCGCGACGTCTATTTGGTGTCGTGGCGACGTCTATTTGGTGTCGTAGCGACGTGTTTTTGATGTCGTCGCGACTTTTACTTGGTGTCTCGGCGACGTCTATTTGGTATCGTAGCAACGTCTATTTAATGTCGTCGCGACGTCTATTTGGTATCGTAGCGACGTGTTTTTGATGTCGTCGCGACTTTTACTTGGTGTCTCTCCGACGTCTATTTGGTATCGTAGCAACGTCTATTTAATGTCGTCATGACGTCTATTTGGTGTCGTAGCGACGTGTTTTTGATGTCGTCGCTACTTTTACTTGGTGTCTCGGCGACGTCTATTTTGTATCGTAGCAACGTCTATTTAATGTCGTCATGACGTCTATTGGGTGTCGTAGCGACGTGTTTTTGATGTCGTCGCGACTTTTACTTGGTGTCTCGGCGACGTCTATTTGGTATCGTAGCAACGTCTATTTAATGTCGTCATGACGTCTATTTGGTGTCGTAGCGACGTGTTTTTGATGTCGTCGCGACTTTTACTTGGTGTCTCGGCGACGTCTATTTTGTATCGTAGCAACGTCTATTTAATGTCGTCATGACGTCTATTTGGTGTCGTAGCGACGTGTTTTTGATGTCGTCGCGACTTTTACTTGGTGTCTCGGCGACGTCTATTTGGTGTCTTAGCGACGTCTATTTAATGTCGTCGCGACGTCTATTTCGTGTCTCGGCGACGTCTATTTGGTGTCGTAGCGACGTCTATTTAATGTCGTCGCGACGTCTATTTCGTGTCTCGGCGACGTCTATTTCATGTCGTAGCGACGTCTATTTGGTATCGTAGCGACGTCTATTTTGTATCGTAACGAATTCTATTTGGTATCGTAGCGACGTCTATTTGGTATCGTAACGACGTCTATTTGGTGTAGTAGCGACGTCTATTTGGTATCGTAGCGACGTTTATTTGGTATCGTAGCGACGTCTATTTGGTGTTGTAGCGACGTCTATTTGGTGTCGTAGCAACGTCTATTTTACATCGTATCGACGTCTATTTGGTATCGTAGCAACGTCTATTTGGTGTCGTAGCGATGTCTTTTTGATGTCGTCGCGACGTCTATTTGGTGTCTCGGCGACGTCTGTTTCATGTCGTAGCGACGTCTATTACGTATCGTAGCGACGTCTATTTGTTATCGTAGCGACGTCTTTTTTATGTCGTCACGGCGTCTATTTTGTGTCGTAGCGACGTCTTTTTGATGTCGTCGCGACTTCTATTTGGTGTCTCGGCGACGTCTATTTGGTGTCGTAGCGACGTCTATTTGGTGTCGTAGCGACGTCTTTTTGATGTCGTCGCGACTTCTATTTGGTGTCTCGGCGACGTCTAATTGGTATCGTAGCGACGCCTATTTGTTATCGTAGCGACGTCTATTTGGTATCGTAGCGACGTCTATTTGGTGTCGTAGCTACGTCTATTTGGCATCGTAGCGACGTCTATTTGGTATCGTAGCGATGTCTATTTGGTGTCGTAGCGACGTCTATGTGGTATCGTAGCGACGTCTATTTGGTGTCGTAGCGACGTCTATTTGGTGTCGTAGCGACGTCTATTTGGTGTCGTAGCGACGTCTTTTTGGTATCGTAGCGACGTCTATTTGGTGTCGTAGCGACGTCTATTTGCCATCGTAGCGACGTCTATGTGGTATCGTAGCGACGTCTATGTGGTATCGTAGCGACGTCTATTTGGCATCGTAGCGACGTCTATTTGGTATCGTAGCGACGTCTTTTTGATGTCGTCACGGCGTCTATTTGGTGTCGTAGCGATGTCTTTTTGATGTCGTCAGGGCGTCTATTTGGTGTCGTAGCGATGTCTTTTTGATGTCGTCACGGCGTCTATCTGGTGTCGTAGCGACTACTGCGACCGATTTCCAACTTTACTAAGAAGTTGTGGTTCGCCTTTGTCTCACCGTCGTATAGTGATTGGGATTTTGTGCCACGTGAAAGTCGAAAGAACGACTTTCACTAAACAGGTGTCAGGAACACAACCCAATGACAACCTCATCATATTATCGCTTGAATTTATCAAGAGTCTGTGGGTGCTGTGCTGGAATCCCCCTTTTCCTACTACTTCTGTGGGACACGCATGCTTTTAATCGCCTACATGTAGCAACACAAATGAAAAGTAACTTCGTATGTAATCCAACACAGGCGTAGGGTCAAGCACAGGGTGGGTGCACTTTGATGGAACGGCCGCTGTGACATCTGGGAATGTAGACTTATAGTCTACACAACAACTTTGTCCGACGTCTATACAACGTCGCGATCCCAAAGTCTATGTAACGTTCATCCTTGGTGTCTGTCAGACGTTGGGGGGGGGGGGTGTTGTTTCGACTTCTATATACAACTAAATTACAACGTTGGTATCACACGTTTGGTTGAGACGTTTAACGGGTAGATAAAAACTACTCATTTCACCATGGCAGCCAAGTAAACATTCGACTTTATAACGTTACATTGTCTTATATTCAGTGAGATCTTCTCCTGGCTTTAATGCAGTAACAGCAAGACAAAACAACACTAAAGTGTCACTCTCCGAATACTTGCGATTTTGTTTTATAAACGACGCTACCTCAAACATCCAGCAATATTCCAGGGGGTTATCTAAAAATTCCACATCCGGCAAATGGTTTAAATTGTGGTTCTGTTAAAAAGAATGAAAGAGAAAATAAACCGTTCTAATATTTACATTATCGTTGTTAAAATACATGCATAAAACAGTGTATATAATCATCCGGTTACCTTCGGGTATCTCCGTCTGTGTGCGCATTCCCGGAAACAAGGACACGATCCAGACAAGTAAAACATAAGGAATATCCATCGCGTTTTCAAACAAACCAAAGCTGTTTCAACATTAGTTATTAAAATTGTTAACGTATTAATTGCTCAAATCATGTGACTGCGTATTTCTCTTCTTACACAATTTGTTTTTGAAATAACAGTTTAAGTAATTACCACTAAGGTTTCCGCGCAATCAGACCAGCTAAAGAATTTTATTTTAATAAAAAATGCAGCATACGGTTAAAATCATGAAATCTTCGGACGTCGCCTGAAATTAAGCTGAAGGGACGCTACGTCACAATGATGTCACCAGTACACTCGTATAAGTCAGAAATTTGTTTTGATATCCGCTTCCGTATGGACTGTATCTCCTCCACACTGCTGCGTGGTTCATAATGTCTGGTTGTCACAGTGACACGTGACTCCCGGCGGCTCGACGCTCCCTCACAATGCTCATTGTCCCGTTATTACTTTCAATTCTCATCTTTCTTATAAATAACACGAATAGTTATAGTTCAGCACTGGGGTAGTTTTTTCACATCTCGTTGATACGAAGAGCTGTCCTAATGTGCACCGGGCCAACATCTCAGAAGCGTTGTCGCGTATAATCTGTGACAATCAGTGCTCTCTGTAGCCTCGATTCTCTGCTTTCAACCGGAGAGTGCTAAGTGCCGCGCACTGCGTTACCCTTGTAAATAATGCATGCCTTTGTCAAGCTGCTTTCTGGTTATGTTTATTTTCTTAGTAAATTAATAAACATAATTCTATTATTACTCAGTCGCGCTTAAATATATTAGCATACCCTCTGTTACTAAATTAAGAACGGCACAGTGGCTATGTTCTGTTCAGTTCTGGCTCTGTCTAGTATTTTTATAAAGGTCGCCGGAACATCCTGGTGGGAAGGACATGGATTTATTCTGAAAATGGCAGGTTGTAAGTAGTGGAAAACCAAGAGTTCTGCCTTAGGAACATGGACAAAGAACCGGAGTCATAAAAATGGCGTCACTTCTTTGCCGTGACAACCGTGACGTCATTTTACGGCTTCGGCCCCGTAGCAGAAAACCTGTGCCGGTAGTTACCGAATAGAAGCCTCCCCCCCCCCCCCCCCGTCATATATAAGCCCCGCTATCGCTATTCAGAAACTGTTTCCGACGAGTGCCCCCATGAGTTCTATTTGGTTTGAAAACGACTGCGCCCGAAGACTGTTTCCTAACAGAGCCCAACCCCTCCCCCCTAAAAAATATGAATTTGCCTGTACATTGTTGTGACACCTGCCTCATTTGCCCGGGAGTAGCTGTATCGACACACACAGGGCTTAATTGTTTGGATATCGGGAACGCTGTGACAGGGATTAGGGGAGAGGGGGGATGAGGAGATTAGACAAAGGTGCCATGGTTACTGATACCTGTCATGGAGTTAATATCTCAAAACAAGATAAGGGTTGTCTATTCACTAGCTGTTTTGACGACGGCTGCGCACCACTTAAACCCTATATAAGGGGTGATATTTTGCAATAAATTCACACTCAATTTCAAAGCAAGTTGGTACAAAATGGGTAAAAGAAAGTCGTTTACGATAAATTAGAAGTTAGAAATTTTGATGCTTATTTTAGTTATTTCCACTAAAGAGGTATTTTTTTCCAAATAATATGCCAGGGGAGGGGGCGCTATTTGGTTTCAACGTGAGACTGAAGAATTCTCGAGTTTCCGAATAGTACCCCAAGGGCTTTATTCGGAAACTCCCGTTAGTAGTTTTTGCACTACTGTTATACCAAGCCAATATTTATAAATCCACTAGATATAATTGAATTGCAAATTTCTCGTGCAGGTGACGTATGACGGGAACAAAGTCTCCCAGTAAGGGTGTGACGTTTGGTTGGTTATGAAAGGCTTAACAACGTTTTTTCCCGACCCTTGACAGACAACAAGGGGCAACACTGGACAGGCCTCAGAAAAGCAACGCTGTAGAAACGGCGGAAAAGCAACGCTGTATAAACGTCCGAGAAGCAACGATGTATAAACGTCGAAAAAGCAACGCTGTAGAAACGTCGGAAAAGCAACGATGTATAAACGTCGGAAAAGCAACATTGTGTAAACGGTGGAAAGGCAACGATGTATAAACGTCGGAAAAGCAACGATGTCTTGAGAGGAATACGCTTCAAAGTAATCACAATGGTGAGTGATCCCTTGAATAATGAAGGTAATTGTATACGATGCTACTTTCGTATATTCTAAAAGTAGGCGAGTAAAACTCGAGCACTCCTCAGAATCTCATATTTTAATCTTTGTCTTTTTAATTCTTGTTGAAGGGATCTATGAAAAATGGTCGAGCGACAAAAGGTCGGCAACAAAATGTCGAGCGTCAACAGGTCACTCGACCTTTTGTCGCCGACCTTTTGAGGCTCGACCTTATGTCGGGACACCTTGTTGAGGATATGTTTTGAATGCTGTTTCCAGAGACTGCACATTCTCCTTGCTGTTCTTTGGATGTAGGCTTGATATCTCCGAGTAAACATTCTAATATCAATCCAACGTCGATTTCAGGTTGCGCCGTCGATCAATCAAACCACAACATAAACTCTGGGTGCACTTTGGTTGAGATTGGTCACGACTAAAGATAAAAGTCTAATAAACGTCTTTCACACATCGTTGAAATACTTTGGGTAAGCAGCGTTGTTTGAATTTTGCTTTAGTCAGGACCAAAATGCAAATTTCTCAAGCGTCTAATCATCGTCTTTGGCGCAACGTTGAATAAACGTCCGAAAATCGACGTTATATAGACGTAGGATCTACAGAAAAAAAACAAACAAACAAACAAAAACAAAAACAAAACAATCTCCTTGCCTGAAGTGGTAGCCATGACAGCTCACTTTGAAAGTAGACCGAAATTAGGAAGCAAAAAATGAGAACTTCAAGCTTTTTCCACCTATTTTTGAAAAAAAAAAATCATGGAAATTGACTTCATAGCATTCTGCATTACTGGATGACCCAAGGGTGGGGTTGCGGAGAGGGGTAACTGTGACGAACGGTGATCACACCAAGACTGTCTTCTTCTTGACAGCAGTACTAGATTAAGATTGTTCCTTCGTCTATAGAACCTCAAGTTGTATAGACGTCGGGATATAGACTTCTTTTCGACTTACATTTCCAACCAAATCGCAATGTTGATTAGTTGATAATCGGCGTCTATCCAATGTCAAGGAATAGACGTATTTTCGATTACCGTAATCAATCAAAAACCGGACGTTCATCCAACTGTTGATGCAATTTCACAACGTTCACTGGGCTATGCAGATGTTCCGGGTGTCTGTGGAACATCTGATCAGAGATCTCTTCATCGCTGCGAAAAGGCGGCGGCGTAGCGACTTTTGTTATTATTATTATTATTATTATTATTATTATTATTATTATTATTATTATTATTATTATTATTATTATTATTATGTCACCATCATTTCAGTAATATCCCTAATAAGTAATCATTCTGATTTTTTCTGTTTGTCCTTTCATTAGCCGAGCCGACAGTTCCGCCGTATCATTACCCCCACAAAGCTGCTTGAGAAGGAAAGTTACTTTAGTACGACGAAGCAGAAGCAGTCACTGTTTGAGCAAGATCTCAAGCGCTCTGTCTGTTTAAATAAACCCCCTTTTGGCAATTTGTTTCACAAACCTGGGCGTAACATGAAACTGTGGTATTACAGTAATAGGACAACTGTAACGAGGATTCTTAATGGACTTGACGAACGGATACGTTTTTCTTTCTTTTTCTTTTCTTTTTTTTTAAATTCCTTGCGTTTATTCGATCACAATTAGAATGGAATCTTAGAAGGGATATTTTTGTATGTATTGTAAGGCGTAGTCTTAACAATCAGTGCAAGTTAATGATACTTGTCAAAATAATAATATTTGTCAAGATTATGTTGTAATCTAAACAGTGATAAGTATCATTCTAATATGTAGGAATTGAGATCCAATACCCTATTCCACCAACTCAAACAAACAAACAAACAAACAAAAAAACCTCTTATGGCAAGAAAATCCAGGGCTATAAAGTCCATAAGAAATGCTATAAAAAGTCATACATTTTATGATTAAACAGATAATTAAGAAAAACAAGCACATAAAGAAGAAATTGTGGCTGTTTTATTCTGACTTGAAGGAAGTTAATCAGCAATGGGTCAGGCGCTACTCAGAACGAGGCACGGTAGTGGATTACGCGCGAAACAAATCACTTTCATTAAATCAAGGCATTCAAGAGAAGCAAGGGAGAGGGGGTGGGGGCCGGGGGAGAGGGGTGAGGGGTGGATCTCCTAAAGGGTCACAGCTATTTACTTAATATTCACACGAACCTCCCTATAAATTACCATGATGTCTCTGATCGAGAGTAAACCCCTCGTCTTATGAATGCTCACAGGCCTTGTATTCTCTTATTATCGCTCACATGGGAAATGGGGAACTGTATTGATATGAATCTTGCATTATCGCTGGAATTTTTCCAACAGTTAGTTTTCACCAGTCCAGTAAACATTCCGACCTGGATCTGACGTCACTTTCAGGTTGCAACTCAGAACCAACCAAATCCAATATGTCTTTGATTACTTCTGTTCAACATTTCGTTTTCGTTTTTATTGTCTTTGATACAACGTTGGATGCCCTGTGAATATTCAAAGGTCTATTCAAAATTGATTTGAGGCTGTGGCGTCTCAATGTGATTAGTCGATTGTGATTAGTCGCAATCAAAAAATAACGTCTTACCGACGTCTATGACCGAACTTAAAATAGACGTCAAAATCAATGCTGTAAAGACGTTGGACAGGTAAACAAACAAATAAAATAGAAAAAAAAATACAAATAACAAAAATAATAACCTCCGTGCGTTATCGCTCACGTGATATGACAGTCAGGACAGGTTACTTCCAAATTTCAAGAGCGTACCATTTTTTTTCACACCTACTTTTGAGAAATGTTCATAGAAATCGCCTTCATACACATCCTGCGTGGCCAGATGATTCAAGGATGGGTGTACTATGACGGTGGGTGACCACATTATGATTGTAGGTATCAAAATGGCGGTTCAAAATTAATATTTCCCCCAAAGACTATACAGTGTCACTTTCCCGACGGCCAATCAACGTCGGAACAATTTCCATGAACAACCAAAACCCGACGTTCATCAGACGACGTGACGTCTTTTCCAACGCTGTTCCAACTTCGCAATGTTCACTTTGTTGGGCATTAAGAAGAAGAAGAAGAAGAAGAAGAAGAAGAAAGAAGGAAGGAAGGAAGACAACAGCTAAACCAACAATGGCAACAGTATCCAGATTAATCGAGACACGCTCATCGTGGAAACAATAATGGGTAATGCCTCATTTCCGCGCCATATTGCTTCCTGTACTGGCCTGACCGTAATCCTGTCTATCATGATCAGATAGATTTCTGTGTCATGTTTCCAAGCTGGCAGAATATGCAGAGAAAATCACAGGGGGTAAATTTTCACCAGCAGTTTGATGGTATCAACTCGAGAAAGATATAGAGCGTACGCAATGGCTTAAGTCTTGGTGATTAAATACTGTTATGAATGGGTCTGATGGGAATAGCGGGGTTCATTTACGAGCTGGTTCTATGAGGACAGGGGCGGGGGGAGCAATCGATTCCGTGCGTCGCTGTCTGAGATGTTTACATGCCGAGTTGTTCTGTCGTAACCAATGAAATACGGCGCGTCGGGAGAAGGGTCGAAACTTGTCATCTTTTGTTACCATTCAAACAAATTGAATGACCTCGAACTTTCGAAAAAAATGCAGATGCAATTCGTGCTTGTGAAAGATTAGGAAGATTTAATACCAATACTGCTTTGATTTAGCATTTTTCATCTCCTGGGGGCGGGGGTGGGGGGAGGGTGGGGGGATGGAGGTTGATAAAGGGCATCCTATTTTACTGACAACCTACATTCGTTTAAGACTGATCCTTTCATTTTATGCGAAAATGTTACGGCATTTTTTTTACAAAGAATAAAACAGCAGCATTTTTCAACTTCATAAAAATAAATTTTCAGACTACATTACTCGCCCCCCCCCCCATCCAGCTATGAAAAATCGTGTCAAATTTCGGAAATTTCGCATTTCCCCTGGTTTTGATGTTGATAGCAGAGAAACTGGAACGAGAACTTGGTATAATCGTATTCTGTTGTGGCCAGTCAACAAGCTGCGATCAGGCGGTCACGTTAATGAAATCAGACTGATAAATTGTGGCTAAAAGAAATAAGAAGATTTTCATTGTACCAAGGGCACAATCTATTTTTGATTTGCTCAACGAAGATTGCATTCTGTGATGAGAATGGTGGAATTTTGTTGGTGAGGGGGGGGGGGGGGGCTGTGATATAATGGTCATCCCTGATGAGTCGATGCAGCGGCTTAATCCCGGTTTTAACTCGTCAATCTTGTCATCTGGTGAGAAAAGAACGTGAAATGGGCTACAGAATGGAGGGGGGAGGGTGATGGTGGGGGGCGGTGCGGAGGTCGGCAAGAATATAGCGCACAGAAAGTTATGAACAAATTTCTTTGCAAACGCCGGGTTGGGTAAATTATTGAATCAGAAGAAGAGTGGCTTTATATCGTTTATGCTCATGTTTATGTTTGAATATATATATATATATATATATATATATATATATATATATATATATATATATATATATATATATATATATATATATATATATATATTTGTGTGAAGTCTTGCCATCCCTACCCCTGCTCCATCCTTGCTCCCCCTGCTCTTCTTTCTACCAAACCCTGCCCCTTAGCTGCCCCATTCCTGCGCGTTCTGCTTGCTCTCCTTGCTCTTCTTTGCCTTAGACCTGTCTCTGTCCTGTTCCCGACCTCTGCCCTTCCCCCTGTGCCCATTCCCTGTCCTCCTACGCTCAATTCCCGCCATTCCTCTGATCCTCTTTTGAGCCGTGCTCCTCCCGTTTTGTATGACCCCCGCCCCTCCTTTCCCTGCCCTCCTCCTCTCCCCTTTTCCCGCCCCCCTGTCCCCCTGCCCGAAACCTAGCCCTCCTCCGCCCGGCCATGACATTCCCGTGATGAGTCATGTTCCGCCGCCAGATGTCGCTGATACTTCAATTGAGGAATCATGTTCCTTTTTTGGGCGCTCGGGGACCTCACAATAAATGTGACATAAGAAGCTAATGATATTAGCCTCATAAAGAGACTTACAAGTTACTCCTATTTGTAAATGAGTTCGACTGAGCGTGAGAAGCCTCTTGGCGTGTGTGCTTATAGATACGAAGCCATTACGGCCTGGCATCACTGCATGCAACCCTTTCCAAACAGAAGGACGGCCTTTAACTCCAAGATATCACCTTCTTATCGCTGAATTAAAAAAAAAATAGACGACATTTTTGACTTGATTCAAAACACACAAAAAAACATCATAGCCGTGCCATCTTCTTGATGAAAAATCTAACACATGTTTGTGATGCAGTGTTGAATAAATGAAGTGTGGGAAAAGTGACCGAGACCGGAAGTTGGTCATGTATAGCTTTTGAAACTAACTATTTAAAACTACAGATTTAAGATCTCATTTATAGAACTACCTATTTTCAATGCTATCGATGGTTCTTATGGTTACAAATGGTAAAAATCTTCTTGTGACAGAGGAACTGAAACTTCAACTCAGTCGGCATCTTATATCTAGTTATCTAGATGTTGTGTATACGTCGAGAATAATATATGACGTTGTTTATACGTTTTAAAAACACACACAAACACAAACATCCGGTAAAGATTACCAAAACGATATTATAACATTTATTGCACAAATGCTCCAAAATCGATGTTTGTAAGGGGAGCAGGACAAAAACCACCTGGACAAGTGCCACAGGAGGACATGTGCCACCTGCAAAACTGCCATCAGGACAACTGCCACCTGGACAAGTGCCACAGGCGAACAGGTGGGCATGTGCCACCTGCAAAACTGCCACCAGGACAACTGCCACTTGGACAAGTGCCATAGGTGGATATGTGCTACCCGCAAAAATGCCACCTGGGTGGCACATATCCGCCTGGTACACTTCTCCAGGTGGCACCTATTCGGGTGGCAATTTTCCGGATGGCACATGTCCTAGACCCGTTTGTAAGGGCTTGTATCTAATCTGATGACGCATATTCTAGGATGGACGTTGCCTGAGAAATATAAAACGTGCAGCTTTATGAGGTATCGGCAGCTTTATGACGTACTCATAGTGCTTGGAGCAGCTGTTGTTTTTAAATATCAGACCTGTGAAACTAGATAACGAACTACAACTGCATTGTGTATTGTTGAGGTTCGAACAATTTAACAACCCTTTTCGGAAAATTGCACAGCACGATGAACAATTCCACTGGTATTGCGCTATATAAGCAAACATTTATTATTATTATTATTATTATTATTATTATTATTATTATTATTATTATTATTATTATTATTATTATTATTATTATTATTAAAACGTTTGAGCAGTGCCAAAGATGTTTTACAATAAAGTCAATTTTGGTTATTATTAATTTTATTTATCTATTATTTTAGCTATTTAGATAACGTTTTATTCATAATACTAAAACAATAGTTTTGCCAGAAAAACAGGAAGAATCTTAAAAATTATGTTTATGCATCGTCAAGTTTTAATAAGAAAAATGTTGAATATAAATAAATGAGTGTATATCTGTATGCATTAAATGCACAGATTTAAAAAAAAATCTTCACGTTGTTCAGGTCAAATCAGTTCCTGGTTAATCATACCATATTTATAATACTTACGGGAGCTTCTTTTACTTACTCATTTTGCAAACTTTTGTTCATCTAACTGCTGTCAAATTAGCCCTTAATTCAAACTATAAAGGCGAACTTCAGAACTGGTGATAGTATTTGATACATTCAATATTTTACCAGTGAATGTTTGAATATTTAAAAAATAAACCAGATCTCCTGTTTGTGCTTCGTTGGGTGCTTGCGGTGTTTGTGTAGTGCCTTAGTCAAATATCGAAATAAGCATTGTAAGTTCTTTTCATCTGGGTTATCAAAATATCAGTTCGGTTTGTGACAACACCCATGCTATACTCTACACATCAGAATGACACTGATGGAGTCGGATAATATTTTGTCCATGTTTTACACTGAATTGCCTGATCAAAAAAGACAGAATATCAAAGAAATAGAACTGATGCATAAGCAGAAAATAAAAACACCCACTTCTGTGGTTTATTTATTTATTTTTGCTCATTATCCTTAAAAAGCCATAGTATAGTTAACAAGGGTAATTTGGTCAGTAATATTCGACTGTTCCGATATCAAGCATGAAGCCCCAATAGTTTACTCAAAATGGTCCTGAATCAGCAAATAGAAAGTCTTTTAATCATTTATTTTTATAAAATGTGTTGATGTGACCCCAAAACTTAACACTTTGATTGTGTATTTTTGGTTCAGCATTAAAACTTTCATTCTAGTTACAGAGACAAAAGTTATTTAGTAATATGAATAAAATTTCAAAGCTAAAAGGCACATTCAGTTGATGAAATGTGCCTTGAAATGAATGAATGTTTTTAAATGTTTTTGTTTTGTCTCTGCTTAGTTGTCATGATAAAATATTTCTCCACGACCTTATTTGTTGACATTGAATGCGCGCGCAGTGAATTCTAGGAGTGGTGATATTTTCGGTATATATGTTGTATACGTCTTGAACGAGTACTCTGTGGCTTATGGTGATGTTTCTCACTCAATATCCGCGAGGACAACAGTATGTCAGTGAACACAACTGACATACTGAAAAGCACAAATTTTTAAATAGCTTTATTGTTGAACTTTTTTTCCTAAAGTATACCGACGACATTATTTTCCTAATACTTACGTCATTTGCTTCTCTCACATCTATAAGACCTATATATATATATACATATATTAATATATATATATATATATATATATATATATATATATATATATATATATATATATATATATATATATATATATATATATATAAATATGCGTGTGTGGGTGTGTGTGTGTGTTATGTATATCTGTAAACGTGAGAGAAGCAACGTGTGTGTGTGTGCATATTGCCATAGGGAAAAGTGAACGAAACCAAGTCTGATTCTCTAAATTGTTTATATTGTACCCATTGTCAGAGCTAACTAATTTGTTAGCTTATAATAGTTGTATAAGGCAGCCGGAGAACCTTGTGAGTGAACTTCCTGAGCTACAGACGGATGTGCTGGTAGCCACTACAGACACCTGTTGGCCTTGACCCACTTGCAGCACAACGCTTCCACCACCATTGCTTTGCGTACCTTGTTCGTAATTAGCAACACCGCTAAATCTGTCATCGCCGTCTACGTAAATATTTAGCTGTAAATAGAAATAAGATGATGATTTTTAAGCGGAATGCACTCAGTCTCTAGTTCTATCACCACTGATATTCCCTGGAAACAAATGGTAAGATACTGTTATAAGTAGCAAAATGAAGCCTCACTAACTGCAGCGTAAACAGACATGCAGCTAAAATTTCTCTGCTGTCAGTCATATTAATACAGGAAGAGTAAATTGGTGTTGATGAGGACACTGGTATAATAGGCACACATGAATAACACATGAATAATATGTATTATAACAATAAAAATAATGCTATTATAATGGATAATATTACGGAACATAAGGCTTCGTTCGTATGACTTCTCAGGATAATAGAAAACATATATATCCCAGAAGCAGGAGCGACGAATATTCCAGTATCGCTGCTGTAATAGCCTCCTATGTTTAGTTCCACGTTTTGGAATATAACTGTTTGGCCGTTGGCTATTTGGTCTGAGGTCGTTCTACTTGCGGTAAAAGCGGCGGTATTTAATTGTTGTCGTTCTGTCAAAAATAAGTTTTTATCGATAAATTATTTAATGATAAAATATATGATTCACAGTAGAAAAAATAAGATTTTGCAAAATCGAAACAGTTAAAATGTCTATAGCTTTTAGACATCAGTTTGAAATTAATCCGGAGATACAATATCAACCAGTCATAGTTAAATTTTATAAGAATAAGTTGTGAATTTTTTGGTAACATCGAACACAATAAAACATTTACAAAATGAATGTAAATCATTACCAGTGAGTTCCTGTAGTTTTTGTTTTAAAATCTGATTGTCTTCCTCCAATTTGCTGATTCTTATCTCTTGTTGTTTGAGACCGTCCAGCAGCGAGTCAAAGTTTTGTTCGTCCTATGTCAATTCACAATTTACATATATTTACAAACGTATTGTCTGGATAGTTATTTGGATAGCAACATCAACGTTTTACAAACTTAGCTTTAGAGAAAATTTTGTATAAGCAATCCGTACTATTTATCTTTTGACTATTATTATATTACATCAAATTTCTTTATTCTATCATTCATAAGAATTAAATAAATTGAGCAGAATACGATAAATTTTGTAATATTGAAAAAAATTATTTCTGTACCTCTCCTAAAAAGTAAGGAATTAGCAGAACGAAGACGACTGAATAAAGCATTTGAACTAGTGACATGTTCTCAACTGACTGACAACGGTACTGAGAATATACTTGTGGCAATGAGTACACAGCAGCAGACGTCACATGTGTCACTTCGATCATGAATACTGCACTATCAATACCATGATATAGTCAGGTCTTAGCCAGTTATCTCAATGGTGAAAATGACATCTGTCTGGTGAAATAACCGCGGGATTGCTCGAGGACAAACTTAATTATATATTACCTTAACTTTTGTAATAAACTCCTATAATGCAATCAAGTCTTTATCTAATAGGTGATAGTGTCTGGACAAACGTAATTGTAAAACAATAATAACCCCATTACTCTATGATAATTGTCATATGAGAGAAATTTATATTTATTTAAATTTATATTGATTGTTGTCGGTACACAGATCAAAGAAGGAGTAGTATTGTGACTGGTAGATGCGTCCAGAAGGTACGTACAGCCCTACTCAGTGTTGAAAACGTCAGGAAAAAAAATTACTGACATTGTATATTTGACATCGCCTTAACAACGCAAGTATGCATCAGTAAGCATCGCAGAGGAGGGCAAAATTTTCGATTTATAAGAGAATAAATTCGTATGAACAATCATGAAACAGAAGCAAAACCACACTCGTGTTTGGACCTGTCGCTTGGAGAAAGCAACTACAATACCATACAAAATGATCTTTCTTATCTCTTTGGCAAAATATTCAACAAATATTGAAGACCCTTCAGAAAATTGATTTAAAGATGTAGAAGCCCTAAATCAATTTAAAATTCAACAAAATTTCTTAATTTTGATTTGGTTTGAATATGCAAATACTTCAGTACAATATAAGGCAAATATGTTTCATGTTTGATTTTGTACTTTTTTCCAATATGCCAAAAATTTTGGTAGCTTCATTGCAGTGACGAGTATCTTTTCTTAACAAGTCAGTTTTCTTTGCTATGCTTATGAAGTTCCTTGGTTGATACAGAACATCTCTTCAGTATTTCTGTAAACTCCGAGTATTCATGATGAGGCTCATGGTATTCATGATGTACTACAATCTGCTACTAAGATTACTGCTCATAGAAGTCATTACAGCCAATTAAATAAGAGAACGTTAAACTTACTTTGAATAAGTAACAATACGCGTGGAATAACGACTCGGTGTCAGGACTACTGCCACTAAGGATGACCTTTACATATCATCTTTATACCAATATCGTCACATAGGTTTTTGTGCAATGGCATGAAATTGCCAAAAGTCAGTTTTTAGACAGAATGAAACGAAACATAGGAAAGCAAATGACCCAAAAAATAAATATTTTTTTTCATTCATTATTTCACAATGAGTATCGATAGGGCGAAAAATATTAAATTTAACAGACTTTCACTCGGTAATCATTTTTAAACGCTGCTTAACTGGAAAATTGTTGCAATGAGCGGAATCTTATATACTTTGGTCGATGGAACGTATCACTTGGTGGCATTTGTGTCATATTTGGCACATTGGCATATTTCCAAAATAACACTGTCAATGTTCATCAAGTGACATTAGTCATTTGTGCAACACGCGTTTATCTTGTCATAGAAAACTTCTATAGACTTTTCTATTGTAACATATTGCTGCATTACAACATTTATACTTACCAAAACGTAAGCGAACAAGATGTCAGCCACAAAGTTTGTTTAAAAATATTTGTCATCACAAGGACTAAATCAAATGTAATTTGTATTTTTAGGAAATATGCTGATAAATCTACTAATATGCATACATAACTACTTCTTCAGGTCTTTTTACCATGCTTAAACCATAATAGAAAAGTCATAAGCTGAAGTCATTTTTTGGGACTTACAAATAAGTTATTGTTACTTGTGACTTATGCTTTAAAGCCTTAAGGCACATGCCAAGCACCTCAAGACCTTACGAAAACGGTTTAAGGCCTCAATGAAAAGTCCTTTAAGACGACAAAAGTTATGAAAAAGAGAATGCCACTTATTTTTATTCTGCCATCTTATTTTTGTGGATAGAAGAAACATCACTCCTGTCAGTGCTGCAATGAATCTAATATATTGAAACGCACTAGTTGAGAAAGCTTCTACTGCATTTACGCAGTTGTGAATCTAATGATATAAAGTATAATGATATATTTGCATTTGCAAAACGCCTTAAGCCCTTAAGGGTAATTCCTTGAGCAAAATTTGTTCTTAAGAGTTGTTCCCTTATGGCTTGTGACTTAAACGGCAATAATAAGCATTTCTTGTATTATTCCCAAATAAGTTTTCAAAATTTTGTTCCAACAAAATCACTTAAAAATAGTACGTGTAGTAGACCAAAGAATATAACTTGTATTTTAACAAAGCGAAGCAAATGTTTCATGTTGAGTTTGAAAAATGTAAAATATCATCCAAATTGCTCACGGGAAAAAGGCCAAAGGTGTCTTTGTTAATTAAGACAGAAAGGGCTAGAAAGAGATATATATATATATATATATATATATATATATATATATATATATATATATATATATATATATATATATATATATATATATATATATATATTTTACAATCCCTGGAAGACAAGAACTCCCAAAATATTAGTACTTCACAAATAGACACATTGACGGGGCCTTGTATTAGTTCGAAGTATAAAAAGAAAAGCACTGAAACGGAAATCGGGGTACTTGAACTCTATTGCACTTACTGGCGCATTTCTGCATTAAATAAGTTCAATAACAGCAAAATCTAATATCGTACCACGTGAATAAGTAAGGATTTTCAGTTCTCATATAAGTATGTAATTTCATCTTTAACATAGAGCATAAATATTTGAAATCTAAATGATAATTTTTAGTTGTAATTTAATTCATTTACGATGTTAGATCAAACACATTGCCTTCAACATTTCTTCTAAGTACGACCGTAATGCGTTGCATTTTTTGTTTCGCTTTTGATTCATTTAAGAGTTGTTATAAAGCTGTTGCCTGAAAGGGAGGACGTTACCAGTAAAAGGAAACAGTGATGTATCAAAAGCATTATAAAAAAGCTAATATAAAAATAGTTTATTATCTGTTCCAAACAAGCAACATCCACATCAAAGAAACTGAATATAGAAAACTTAAAAGAATTAATTGCATTTATGTTGTTCCGTTTGTGGCTATTATATAAAATAAATTACAGATTTTGGATTGCCCGACTATCCAAAGCCCATCTGTTCCATTCTAATTTTAATTTCAGAGTAAGTTGACTTCGGACTTCGGACTACCACAATTACCTCCATTGCCCAAAGCCCATCTTCTCTGGAGTGGAAAGTGTGTAATAAATTCCCTCCTAAATTAATAATATCATTCATCATTCATTCATCATTGTAATATCATTCAACAAACAAAGTATGGAGTATATTGAAACTATTACTATTCAAACTGATATTATGATTGCAATTTAGTTGGTAAGTAATATTTATTAGTGGACCGCTCAAAGAGTTAATTGTGAAATGTATAGATTGTAAAATATTATAAAATTAAAAAAGATATTTAGTGAAATTTGCTTACCGCAATTTTTCACAATTTCACCGGCAAATCACCGGCAAGCAGATCATCCACTGGCAGAAGGCCACCGGAAAACCACCCATCGGCAGATCACCTACCTGGAGATCACCTGTTTCCGTGTTCTTGTTTTGCGACACTGTTAAAAGACAGCCCTCTCACTAAAGTCACATATATTTTGCTCTTGCGTCCAGATAATTGTTAGTAATATCTTCTGACCCACAACCAACTGTAGAGGTTTGGACAACTGTGTATCGAGAGCTGCCGTATACTGTTACATCTGTCCAACCCTAATCACAGAATGCTATACCTTTAAACACAAAGCTCCCAGTTTGCCCCCACGGTTCAATCAGTTAATTCTATTTTGACGTATAATAGCGGGATTGCTCACCTGAATATAACCCTGAATCAAGTCGTCATATATCCTCACGAAAAGTCGTACAATCCTGGTTTTAATAACATAATAACAACGTCTATCACGACTTCCTATATTTTTGTAATTCGTGTATTTATTGCTTTCGAGACTTCCTTTCATAAAAAGCTTCTTCGTGGTGGATAGAGTAATGCATTTTCGGACTCTATTACCTTGGATTGCGCCCTATCCCAAGGTTCCAAAATTGGTCCAAGAGGATATTCTCAGTATACGAAGCCATTGGGTTCTCTGATAAAATCGCATGGACTACCGTATCATTTTTATGCGGATGATTCTGGTCTAGAAAATGCCTTCAATCCACGTTTAGTTTCAGAACAGGGCACTGCCCTTGCTCAAGTTTCTGACGCCATCAAAAATATCGGATCCTGGATGACCGCTAATAAACTTAAATTGAACAAGGATAAAACTGAATTTTTGGTCATAACAGGTGCATGCAACGAGAAATTCATCAGTACCCATAGCCTTCACCTAGACAATGACGTAGTTACACGTTCTTACGTTGCTCGAGTCTTGAGAGTGCTCGCAGACTCGCATTTAACAATGGAAGCACATATAAACTCCGTTGTTCGAAAGTGCAACTATTACCTACGGTGTATACGAGATGTTCGTTCACGTTTAAACGATGATGCTGCAAAGACACTCGTGCATGCGTTGGTGATTAGTCGCATCGATTACTGTAACAGTGTTTTAACCTCCCCAACCTCCCCAAAACGCAGATCAAACGGCTTCAGCGCATCTTTAATCACTCTGCACGCATTGTGAGACCATCTAGTGAAGAAAGTGTCAAGGATAAACTCATGGCTCTCCATTGGTTACCAGTTGAGCAGCGTATTGCGTTTTAAGTCGCGCTTTTGACTCATAAAGCCCTCAACAATTCAGCACCTAAGCATATTACAGAGCTCCCCACACACTATTTTCCATCGCGTAGCCTGAGGTCGTCTGATCAGTATCTTCTCCAAGAGCGTCGATCTAATCAGCACTACGGGGAAAGAGCGTTCCAAAATGCAGCCCCCAAATTATGGAACTCTTTACCATTTAGAATAAGACAAGAACGTGATATTTTAGCTTTCAGAAAACTACTTAAAACTCACGTTTTTAGACTGGCATACAATTAATGAAACTTTAATTTTACCTAGTCAATGTTTTTAAATTTTATTATATTATTATTTATTATTTTATTATTTTATTATTTTTTTTAATTTTTAATTTTTAGTTTCTTATTAGAATATCCATGTTGTTGGCGCTTAGTGTTATACCATTGTAAGCGCGACATAAATGTGTTAATAATAATAATAAGGCGTTTTAAGGAACAGTCAAATAAAAAATGATCCTATTGTTGAACAGCAATAAATTAGGTTACTTTATTGACCAATGATCTTACACCACCTATTTATTGATGGTATAAGATTGTACAAAGCAACTGCTGACTTTTTATTCATTTCAACATTATATCTAATTTTAGGTGTTTAAAGATGAAGAAAATTGGTTTAAAATTCGTAAAGCTATCGGGGTGTGTGCTTTAGCCAGGCAGCTTCACAGCTGGTATCCATAACAGTATAATTACATTTACGCTAGTAGCATTGTGACATTCGTGTTGTGGTTTGTTCTTGTAATATGATTATATCACTAAGCATACAGACATTGGATAAAACACATACAATGTAATTTCCTTTGGGTCGACTTACCAGTGCTAAACTATCATGAGTAATATAAGATTTTAAATAGAAAATCCAAAGAAACATTGAGATCGAAGCATAATCATGGGTTATCATGCTGCAAGTCGGTCGGGTTGATGTCGCAACTTCAAATCAACGTCGTAAGGTTTATTACGTTGTTAAAGGACAGAAGCTGTGTTATCTTTTGATGTACTGGCATCCTGTCCTTTAGGATGCCAGTACATCCTGTGTTGTGAAATTATCAATTTAGAAATCTTTGGTATGGTAATTTTCGTGACCATAGGTGTAATTTTCTCTTCTCGGTGGAGAAAACGGATAAATTGCTTGTTTTCCCTATTTCTTCTTTCCTCGTATCTCCACCAAAGAGCTAGCCAATGAAAGTATAATTTATCACACATATAGTGGATCACTGGTTTATAACTCATGTGAAAACCTGTTACGATATGACGTCATCATAAGGTCTGATGGCGTCATGATCTCTACAAAGTGAAATATCTCGAAGGCTTCGGAACAAACAACGTTGAGACTTAAGTTTCTAAGGGACACTTTGGTAATCTACATTTTTTCCTATGATAATGCAATATTTCATTATTTATTTCTGGACTGTTTAGCGCAGAATTGTGTGCATAAAAATGCGAGATGTAATAAAATTCCGAAATATCCCAGCCAGAAAAGTCCTTATATTACTTCAAAGCAATATCAGCCCTTCGACAATGGTTTTCATTACCCTGTATAGGCTATGCTGTTCAATATCATAACCACAGTGCTGAAAATGCATTGACCTCAAGAACAGTCGATTAACTCAAGTACAACGCTTGTTCAAATTGTTTTAAAATTACATGTTTAAACAAATAGCTTTAAATTGTTCGATTTTTTTAGAATTTATAAAATAGATATGCTTACTTCACAACAAGTCAGAATTAAGTCGTATATTTATGACGCATATAAAATCATTATGATTGTAAATTAATGTGTTTGTTTTTGCGACGCATTCTGCTATGTTTAAGCGCAGATGGTCTTAGGCCACATCACCTATCACCTGGGCTCTGTCGTCTGTCCGTCATTTGCCAAACTTTAATAAGTGCTACTTCTACAATTTTCATTAGATAAAATGCAATTTTGAGAATATATACCTTTTTCGGGGTAGAGGTTTTGCCATTATTTAATTCAAGAATCTTTTGTTAAAAAGTTTTCTACTCCCACAAATTCATGACGTTTTCAACAAATCCCATAGATCTTCAACAATTGTTTCCACAACGCAGCATGCAGCTTTTTAGTCGGCTTTTTAGATGTCTTAAAATTCCCCATGTTTGTATAAGGATGAAAAAAGAGCTTGATAAAATATGTCAAAGAATTCCAAGGACGATGGACAGGATTCTAAAGAGCTCGACCGTCGAACCATTTCGGAACGAGGTTCTTGAAGAAGTTGTGTAATTTCCTGAGCGTGCGTGTGGTTAAGCGGTACGGTTCGCTATGGGCCACGATGCCAACTCTTGAGCACTATGAAAGCCTAAAAAGTGAGTTCTGTCCACGTTTTACATAAAGTAACATTGCCGCAGTAAATTTTAAAGAAATGCATTCAAATATATATCCTTCAATATGCAATTTTTCTGTGAGAACTGTTTCTTAAAATAACGTTTAATGAAGTTATTCTATTGACATTTTGTTTCTTTGCTCTTCCATGATCAAATGCCACTATCAGTTTTTAATGTTTGTCTTCTAGTAGAATTCCTGGGACCTAAAAATTTCACTTTCAGGAGCTGAAAAATAGCAAATTATGCGGTGAAGTCATATTAGTGTGTGTTTTACATAAAACTAACCTTTTCCGCTTAAGTTAAATAAAAAACACATTAACAATTGAATGAATGCGACTAATTTAAATATATAAAACATATTTAAAGTTAAATACGTTACTGTAAACTGAGCAGCAATTTCTTACATTGTTACATTCTTGCTTGTTACAGCAAGAACTTGTTTCCATGAAGATTTTTTACATTATATTTTTTGCATGTTGAACAGAGAAAAACAGTCGTTAAGCAGCTTTGCCTATACCTGTGAGTATTCCTTCACTGATGCAGTACACTTGAGCAGTACCCAGACTAGCGCTATGAATTCCAGCACCACCACAGCCATAGGTGGCGTATACAGTAACCACATAGGCGAGCCCCGTATCCACCGATGTATCTATCCATCCCCATGTACAGAAGTGTAAACCCTTCATCAAACGCACGTAAAGTTGCTTGAATTTGCTAACATTTATTCATTATAAAGTCTATTTATGAGATAACCGCTTTCTTCAAAAGAAATTTTTTAAAAATTAACGAGGGCCGATGCTGGTGATTTTCTTGTTAAGAAAAGAATGTGGCCTTCCTTTGATGAAATAATACAACATCATAGTTTAAAATAAACGCCAATAGATTAATTTGGCTTGCTAATCATAGACAAACATAAACATGGTCCAAATTGTGCTCAAATGTATAAGAAGGCAAAGTAATATTATTTTAGCACATAACCTGATCAAGTGCTTGGTGAAGCTCAACTAGAGTGGCTAGACGAACATTTGTGCCGTACGACTGGCATTCAGCAGCTGCATCCGAAGCCGATATTCGGATATGTGTAATAAACATCACTGCAAAGGAAACAAGTAGGGAAAATAGATGGATGTGAGTCGTACCAACACATTATGCTTGTAACTGTGTCATTCACACGCATTACAACACTGACGTTAAATCACTGTGAATGGTAAATAAATCCCATACATGTGATATATGAAAGTCGTCTTTATTTATATTTATAAAAATCGTTAAATAATAAATTATAAAGAAACATTTAATTGAATACAAGATAAAAAGGTGTCTAAGTAGCACATAAGGATATTTTAATAGCTGCGTTATAACCAAATTTGGGCTTGCTTACATACGGTTCCCAGCTCACAATGGCGAAAGACTCGAGGTTCTATTACCAGTGTTACTTATACTAATCAAACAATAAGTGAGTTGGTAAAGGTTTAATTCATGATATTATTTATGATGTATAGATTTTTACTACATTTTTAGCTACTTTAAAACACATAACCTTGTGTATGAGATGAGACTACTTCTATTTCAATAACTCAAAACAAAAAGATACAGGACACTAAAAACATGTATCTGTATGGCTTCGCAAAGAAGACGATAAAAATATAATATGAAGAATACGAGATAAGTACTCACTGACAACATAGTATTTAATAATTGGGAGATATTCACTTATTTTATTCAGCATTCAGCTAGTTATTATTGATTAATTATAAAAATTTCTCAAATTTGCTACATGACTTAAATGCCATTTTGATTACAAATACATGCGACAAGTATCAAGTAGAATTATTTAAAACATACGCTTTCAATTTACAACTATTGTTTCAGTAAGACAGCTACAATAGAAAATTCAAAGTTTGTTTTCAGGGTATTCTTACCTCTTCTGCTACTAAAGCAAATTCTAGCTAAAGGAGCATCTTCAATCAAATCACCATTCAAATATCTTACTGACGTCATTCGACAGACATTAGTGCCAGTATCGTGCGAAAAAGAAGCACAGCCATTAGACTTAAGACACCAGGTAGAACAGTGCGTAATGGATGTCACTGCATTTCTTTCTTGAACAGAATATAATAGATGGCCAAGCTCTTCAATTGGTTTTATTCCATAATGTTGGATACAGTTCCATAGATGTTGTCCTCTTATGTTTGTGGCAGTTGACATTACTCCATTGACTATATGAAAATTAAAATCCTGAATTAAAGAAAGTAGCAAAAATTCTACTATAACTAAATTCATCCCGTTTTGAATACTGCGAGAATTTTCACGCAATTGTTTTTTTGGTCACCTATATCTCGGCAGGGTAAGAATTGAAAATCTTTAAAATTCAGAAGAAATATAAACCAAAACACGGCCATCAATAAGCTGACATTCGGCACTAATCAAATTTAGTTTTTGAGTGTGCCTCATTCTGGTAACTGTTAAAAAGACGTTAAAACTATGCAACGATGTCAAACTAGTTTTGTTGCTTTTCTATTGGGTAATCCTTGAAACGAGCTGTTAACCGCACGTACCACTGTTTTTACTATTTTTTGAAGGTTTACTAGATATTTCGATCGGTAAATATGAATGCTTGGACCATTAGATCAATTATTTACAGCCGATTTCCGTTAAACCCCATTGTACAAAATTAACACAGGACAATTAAACATATGTAAAAATTTTCAATAGGAAATGTTTTGTTTTGGCACTTTAAATATAATAGACATACCCTTTCTAAACATAAATAAATCCTTAGCTAGGGTACATTGTAATCGACTCTAAGGAGGCCCTATGAAAACAACAAAGAAATATGCATGAAAAATTATAAAATTCCACGAAAACATGTGTTTCAATTGTACAAAAATACTTCTTGTTATTGACGTCATTTGCGTGCAGATATAATTGTTCTGATTTGTAGTGACTCTTTGGCGCTGTTTGTTACGGAAAAAGCTAAGTAATAGTAAACAAAAAATGAAATCATAACATTGATTCACACAACGGTCATTGTCTAAGGGAAAGTAATGTAAATATCAGTGCACCAGTTTCACCTTCAGGCAATGGAATATCTCAACACAAAGTACATATTTACACCAGAGTTATCTCACTTAAAGTACATCAAAACAGGGAAAGGGACATTTTTAGAAGCGTGGAAAAGTAAATACTTCAAAAGGAGGCTTCGGAACGACTGCTGAAGTCATCACGTCACGTAATTGTTAAAAGAAAACTTCAATATTATTTGACAATTCGTAAGCGCATGACAACGTCTGGCTTTTCTTGCCCATGGACTCATGGGATCTTGCGTCCTAATTCCATTGATCAGTTTTTTTTTGTATTAACAGTATGCAAACACATTTATATTCATGTTTATCTTGATAATTGTCACACGATTTCCTGAAAAATAACAGCATACAATAACGGATGAATGTACGTAGAAAATATTTGTGAAAAGAAACCAAACAAGCCGAGCTCATGGTAATTTTTAATGAATGGAAAGATTCGTTTATTTATATTTATGTAAAAGGTTTCCTACAAAACTAAATTCTTGTATAAAGCCTATCTTTGTATGTTTGCTTTTGCCCAACTTGAATGTTGGTTGATACGTACCCATATACTGTACATAACATCGACAAGCATAATGTAAAATTTGAAATTAACCCTTTCAAATTGAATCTCAATTTAAGCGAATTGATAGTACAAGTATAAAATGTAACATTAGCATAAGTTGAAAATTTTGCATTTGAATCATTCCATATAATGCAAACTTTTATATCTTGTTCTCGTTTATAAAAGAAATTAAACTGTGAAATTTAAAACTGATTAAACTACAACATTGACGTAGATTGCTAATCACAAACATCAAAACAAAAGCTGTAATTTGCTATAATAATCAATGCCTGCAGTGTAAAAAATTCATAAAAGTCACATTAATAAATAAATAATTACAAATTACATAGCATTAAAGAGAGAATACTGAATGTTAAGATCAACCACGATACACACAGAAGACATACATATCGAATTTAGTCTTATTTTTAAAACGACCATGTTTATCCATTGCTTTTCAGACATCGAATGATCACAAGAAGTTAGTTACACAATTATAAAAACAAAGAATAAGTTTTGCATATAAGACCCGTCATTCCAGTTTCCTATACTTTCTCAATGTATCAGTAGAGAAAAGTAAACACAACATCTTGAATCAGCGTATTTACCAACTTCCTTCCACACTGAGTCTTATAAATGTAACATACCAACTAGATTATTTACAGGATAAAACAAAATTTAACACTGAATAAGAAAACGTTTCTCTGTTGATTAACATAGTAAAAGTGGTCAGATAAAACAATGATAAAGCAGATCGATAGGTGGCAGAATACTCAAACATCTACACCTCCGAAATGGAAATATTCAAGGGGTCCTATCTCACTTGTCGTGCATTGGGAAGGGCGCTATAAAAAGTATTGACTTGAAAGTCAGCCCACTTTACCCCAATTATACTGATGGCCGCACTTTCTGGTGGTAAGCACTTTCATTAAATATAAACTTAAAAATCTTATATCTGATTTATCTGAATTTAAGCTGAAAAGTATCAAAGGAGCATAATTTCTACTAGACGCAGTGATAACTTATAGCAAAATGTTTTCGGAACTTCACATATATACATATTTAAAACCAGGCATAAGTATGTATTCTTGTTTAACGAAGCCCTTTAAAATAATGTTATGGATTTGTAACTTTTGGTCCAATCAAATCACAATGATTACTTCAATAATTTCTTTGTTTTATGAAAAATTTTGTTGGCAACGGCAACCATGGTGAAGTGTTGTGTGCAATGAGGTCCATGATCAATGACATGGAAATTTCTCCCACCATTGATCAGGAAGAAAGCAGATTACATAATTTATTGATTAAATAATTGATAAATTGATTAATGGTTTTAAATTGTATGAAGAAAAGATTATCAACGCGCAACCGTGTAGCAGAATTCGATTTATTAGTGTATATTAATTAACTTAACAAAAATACTTCTTTTAAAATTGATTAGCTTAAAATACCTGAAATTGTCAGGAATTTTAGTAAAATCCCGAAACTTTTACAATCGGTACTCTGTAGTAATATTTCACTAAAACTGGACAGATATGGTAATGTTTGTGCTGTGCTTCCTCCTTGCAGCCTGGATATATCGCATTGCGCTTAAAAAAAATTTGTAGACATTGTTTAAAACAATTTGAATGCTTCCTTGCGGAAACACTTGCCATTCCTAGTGGACAGTTCTAGACTAGATAAAATAATTCTAAAAAGAGTTTAAAATGAAGTATTTAAAGAAATGTTCAAATGATTGCATCATTACGCGAGAGATAATTATTTGGATTTAGCATCAGTGCCGCCAATAAGGTTTGGATTTCATCTGACAGAGTTGGTGACCATCTGAAATGCCTTTTCCCATGTTTTAAACTGGATAAAATAAGAAAATGTCAACAAACTACAAAGCATTAATATGTCTTTAATTACCAAGTCATGCAACGTATGAGTATTGGTCACAAAATTTCTTTAAAAAAAGAAAATCATAAAAACACAACACAAATCACACAATAGTCACATGTTAATGCTAACACGAAGCATACAATTCTTAAAAAGTGGGCTCTGTAGATATATTTGCATTGGCAATTATAGTGTGGGCTGCATATGTCCAGATAAATCATTCAAGGGCGTGGGGTAGCGTTCTCAAAAGCTAGGTTGTCGATCCTTTTGCGGTATCTGGGCTCTCTTCTTCTTTGGATCCTTCGTTTAGAGAAGTTTCCGTAGCTTCGCTTGCGTCGAATCACTGAGTGTAACAAAGGTGGTGATAATCACTTCACTTTCGTTCCCAATATGCGATTTTATTGAAAGCCATTTCAATTGCATATTTAAATCCTTTGAATTGACTTATGTAAAAACAGCTTTATCGATGTTACGCCCCTGCGGTAGCTGAGATATTGTACTTCTACACTCTGATCATAAATTAATATTCGAATGTCATATTTTGTACTGTGGAGAATACCTAGAAAGTCTAGTCACAGCTCGATTTAAACTGATACCATTAATAACATTTTACAACAATATTCATTGCGTTTTCTGAACAGAGTAACCCACATCGAACATCTGTGATTGAGAACAGGTCTGCAGAGTTCAACGTTTTCGCACAAAATGACAAAAAAATAAAAAGCATAATTATCGATATAGCAGAAGTTGACGTATATTAACAGCGATTTCTATGAATACTTGCATTATCTTTTACGTTTTAAATTTGTAAAGCAGGGCTTCAAATCGAAAAAGGCTGGCTCCAAATGTAAAAAAGAATTAAAGAAAAAATTAAAAGAACGTTGAGCAGTCAGGCAATAAGCAAACAATATACAATTTTGATACAGTCGAAAGGGTGGTATTTAGTTGTATTCATCCGAGGTACTACGTCAGGCGAATCGAACTACATCAAATTAACGCCAAGCAAAACCTAAGAATGCTAGCTCTGTGGCTTTTATGGCCTCTCCAATACCGTTGTATACCCTAGCCGTACAAATAAAAACTTAACATTGGACATAATTATACAGTGTCATTTTAGATGAATTAGCATGTCAGTCTTTTAATATGACACCTCGTGACACTAAAATGAAAGAAGAGTAACATGATAAGAAGTTCGAAATTTGTTTAAAGCAAGGAGTAATATGTCGTTGTTTTTTAAGCTGTACAGATCTCCAACATTTCACGACATAAATTATTTTTATCTAGCACCCCACATTACTAAATTGCGCATCCCAAGATAAGTTTCACAGATGTTTATGTATTCCTTATGTCCTGTGTGTTCTTTGGTCCACTGTCTCTAACATTTCAACATTGGTCAATACTAGTTGAATTCCTGTGGCCTATAAATGTCACTTTCAGGAGCTAAAACAAACACAAAATTGTGCTGGGAAATCACAGAAGACAGTTTTACGTGAAACTACATCTTTGCTACCTATATTCATGCATTGTTAATTTTAAAACTGTGACTAATTTAAACATACTGTAAAATAAGGTAAAATGCATTACTGTTGCCATTACCTGGGGAGCAAAAATGGTACCTGTCATTTGATTTAAGGCTTGCTTGTTGCTGTGGTAACTTGTTACCCTGAAGGTTCCTACATTGCAGTTTTTATATGTTTAATGTAAAATGGATTACTTAGCAGTTTAGTATATACCCGTGAGTACTCCTTCACTGATACAGTACGCCTGAGCCATGCCTAGACTATAGCTATGCACTCCCACAACGCCACAACCATGACCAGCGTTTGCTATAACTAAGTAGGCAAGTGCCGTATTCACTGATGTGTCTATCCAGGCCCAGATGCAAAAGTGCAAACCCTTTATCAAGAACATATTCATTATTTGAACAATTTGATGTAAGATTAATTAATTGTAAAAAATATTATTCATATATTTTCCATAATAGTTAGGGTCTTTCTTAGAAAGAAGGTAAATTCAAGGAATTTGATCAAGAGCCAATTCAAGTGATTCAGTTACACTGAGCTCTGACCCAGACAGCGTTAGGTTATCTTTAAAAATATAAAGTCGTCACAAATTCATGTCAAGAAAAGAATATGCCAATTGCTACGGAATACTGCAACGTAGTAGGTTTAAGATGTTTTACTAAATTTACTGTATTTGTGATAAAAAATTAAATTATAAAATATCTGTACACTTTTTGATATTTAAAAAGTAGACAGACCCTCTTAGTAATTACAACAGTTTGTTCTATTTTAACTCTTTCTTTAAAATAGCAATTGATAAATAAACACAAGTAAAGTTTTTAAAAAGCTTGTATATGGAATAAAAATACAATTACAGCAAATTCATTTGCAAGAAAGTATTCGAACTTCTTTGTTCTGGCACGTTACCTGAGCATGCGCTTGGTCCAGGTCATCTCGATTTGCGACATGAACATTGCTGCCGTATGACTGACATTCAGAGGCTGCACTCGAAGCCGATATGACGTATTGCGAATTATGATATGTAACAAACATCACTGCAAGAGAAATAAACGGGCACTTTTTCTTAATTAACCACAAAATACGTGGCGTTGTTTAACAAATAACTTTTCTTTGTTTATGATTGTAATAGTATTATTCATGCAATTAGTATAGAATACAAAGCAAATCCCTACAATATCTGAATGAACCCGATTGGTGCAATATTTAAAGACCATGTATGCAGAATAAATTATAATAAATTATTTAAAACACTGCAAGATAAAAAGGTATGTAAATAGTATGTGTGAGTATAAGAAGACTGATATCACAAACAAACTATGATAGTGAAGTGAAATTGTCGAAAGTATTCAAAATTCTGTTATCATTATTATTTATGCAAAACAAATCAAATAGGATAAGGGTTGGTAATAGGGGTGTGATGGTATGCCAGTCCCACGGCTCGGTTCGGTTAACTATTCGGTTCATTTTTTCGGTACGATTTTATAAAAAGTGTTAAAATTTTGCCTTATTGGTAAAAAAGTCGTATTTAGCTAAATATTTATATTATGACAGCCAACAATACCTTTTAGCTGTATGATTGTAAAATAAAACACCAGTCTATAATATTTATAATTCTCAAATTGATAAATTAGAAACTTAAAAAAAATAAAGCATCCCTTATACTTATTCTGTGGCGAAGCACATAAACCAAGGCTCCCCAATGGAAGAAAAATAATCATGATTTTATTAATCATAAATTGCTATTCGTATCAATTTGTACCATAAATTGCTATTCGTATCAAGGTGCTCAGTTTTCATAGCATACATCCTTGCTATTCGTATCAAGGTGCTCAGTTTTTATAGCATACATCCTTGCTATTCGTATCAAGGTGTTCAGTTTTTATAGCATACATCTTTGCTATTCGTATCAAGGTGCTCAGTTTTTATAGCATACATCCTTGCTATTCGTATCAAGGTGTTCAGTTTTTATAGCATACATCTTTGCTATTCGTATCAAGGTGCTCAGTTTTTATAGCATACATCCTTGCTATTCGTATCAAGGTGTTCAGTTTTTATAGCATACATCCTTGCTATTCGTATCAAGGTGCTCAGTTTTTATAGTATACATCCTTGCTAATCGTATCAAGGTGCTCAGTTTTTATAGTATACATCCTTGCTAATCGTATCAAGGTGCTCAGTTTTCATAGCATACATCCTTGCTATTCGTATCAAGGTGCTCAGTTTTTATAGCATACATCCTTGCCATTCGTATCAAGATGCTCAGTTTTTATAGCATACATCCTTGCTATTCGTATCAAGGTGCTCAGTTTTTATAGCATACATCCTTGAATTCTCATCAAGTCACAGAAAACTATAATTAAGCATAAATATCTCAATGAAAATCGATATACCTATTTTTTATATCACCGCACTTACAATTAAGGTAAAGTATGTCCTACAACTATTATTTTTTCCTAACTTAAGTTTAAGTATATTACAGAGCAGCCATTACAGCTTTATTCTAGCTTAAGGACATTTGCAGAGTTTCATTATTATAACACCATAAACAAAATTGTCAAGTGATGACTTCTCAAAATTTACATACTTTCTTTTAAAAAGAACAACATGTCAACATGCTGAGGTTGTATAGTTGGGCGAAGCTTTACCTTATTTTAAAGCTATTCACTTTCATTGCCAAAAAGCAATGCAAAAGAAAATCGAAAATACCGCGACTTTTCTTTTTCGATTTTTTTAAACGAACTGAACCGAAAAGCCGTTGAAAGTTTTTGGAGACAATTCCAAACGTAACGCTCTACTTGGTAAATGCCTAATTCATTGCGTATACTAATGATAAAATTTTAAATGCAACTTTTCATACCTCTCAGCTATGGTATTTGTAAAAAAAGGTTACAACAAAAAATTTGTAAACAATTTTAGAAATAGTTCCATGCCGTGTGGTTTCAATTTACAAGAAATGTTGCCATGTTTTAAAACAGCAAGTAGTATTACACAATTCTGCTTTCTATGTAGAACAGTGAGGCTGTGTCAAAGTATTTAATATTTCGTAAAAAGAATAAAGATACATATGTGTGTCCCAGAAGAAACCTGTGAATGGGCGTTTTGGAAGTTGTATATTTATGTGATATTTCGTATGTCTTCATAACATCTTTATAATGTAATATACTATGGTTTTGATGTCTTCAAAGCATTTGGACCAAACCAAATAAAAACTCAAAGCTTTTTATATTTGAAACTTTAATTTTTCTAACTGGCCTAACCAAATTTGGTAAAGCATATTTTAAATTACATTTTGGTGTTGGGCATTGGATACGAATGTTCTTACCTTTTTTCATGTTAAAACAAATAGTAGCTAAACGTGTATCTTCAATCAAATCGCCATTTATGTCTGTTGCTGACGTCATACGACAAGCATTCGTGCCAGCATCAAGAGAAAAAGACGCACATCCATTAGACTTCAGACACCAGGCAGAACAGCGCGTAATGGAAATCACTGCATCTCTTTGTTGAACAGAATGGGAAAGATGTCCAAGCTCTTCAATCGGTTTTATTGCATAATTTTCGATGCAGCTCCACAGGTGTTGTTCTCCTACGTTAGTGGAGAATGATATCACTCCGTTAAGGAGTAAGTTAAAATCGAAGAGTAAAGAAACCAACACAAATTTTGCTCTTCGCAATTTCATTTCTTCATGTCTTGATTTGATTACCCTTCAAAGTGACAGTCAAACAGGTAGAGAAGTATACAAATCTGCAGCTGGAGGATAGCTTAAATAATTCTATGGTAATCCGTGAAAAAGCAACAAAGGAATATGTGTGGAAAGTTTTAAATGTCTCCTGTGTGTTGTTTTTGTCGTTTACGTGGATATATTATTTTTTCTTTCACGATTTTATGCCCCAAGGCGTTGTGGAAGAAGCTAAGTAATAGTAAACAAAAAGTGTAACCATAACATTGATTCAAATCGCGGTTATTGCCTATGGGTATCCAATATAAATAGCAGTGCACTACTTTCAAAGCCAGTCAAATAGGCTTACTTTCAGGAATTCTTTGACCCAGATTTAGATGACCTAATTTATCAAAACGGATAAATTAAGAGACTAAGACAAATACCTCAACTACAGTCATCTGTTCGACTGTAAGTATTTACTAGAGGAGAATAGAACCACACATACGAAATGGGTAAATCTTTCGAACATAAAATGCGCTTTCTATATCAAAATTATCTAAAATAACGAATAAATTTTTAAAAGTGTCTTTATCGATTACTGATATCGTTTTCCGTTAATATAGAATTCGTGTGGAAAACCCGCATTTAAACGCATGGTTGTTCCAATTATGGAATGTCGATGGATACTTTACCTATATACTTTACATAACCTCGCCATACAGAATGTAGTGGGACACTCTGTAGTTCGTCTTAGTTTAATTCAAACTAAATCTCTAGTTGACAAATAGCATTGAGCAAAGCATCAACAAGTTTAATTAACGAAAATTGTCAAAATGCAATATTTAGACTAATTCTAAACAGTCTGAGCTGTTCATTTTTATCAAACATATTCCGAAATCGGATATAAGAAATATTTCCATAGTCTGCTGAAAACAATCTGAACTAAAATTGTCATTCGCTAAAATACTTAATGCATGAAATTCCACAACTATTTTAAGAACATGTATAACACTGTGTATTTTACGGACAACGAATTTTAATACATTGATACAACGTGTGCAGGAGGGAACTGTCACGGCCTTTGAAGCCGTGACCTTGACCTCGCAACGTATTGTAAGCTCCCCATGCCCCTCTCCGCCAACTCGCCACCCTACAAGGGCGCATTGTTGAATTGAGCATTCTGAAAAAAAAATGCAAGAACCCGAACTGTGTATAACTGGTTACCAAATGGACAGGGGGATGCGTCAGTAACAAATCTCCTTCCTACAAAACGAAATTGTTATAAAACAACTGACCTCTGAGAAAAGTTATCCGTTATGTATAAACACAAAGCGGATGGATATTTTAAAATGTGTTTCCTCCCTTTTATGAGTACTATTTTCATGGAATCATCAGTGGGTCTGCGCAGTAAAAGGTATTACACCCAACAGGCAGAACCGCCGTAGAGGTTGGATGTTGGAGAACACCAACAGAACAAACCGACGTAGAGGTTGGCTGTTGGAGAACAACAACAGAACGAACTACTGCCGAAGAGGTTGGCTGTTGGACGACAACAGCAGACAGAAATGGCGTAGAGGCTGGACGATAATAAGGACACTCGTGTATTATTTACCGTAGCTTAATTTGTTTGATCGATTGACGCCGAGACTTGAAATAAACGCTACTGATTACACAATGCTTACTCTTGTGTTCTTCAACATTTTTATGTCCTGCGTTCATACATTTTGCCTATAATCATTTCAAGTCGCTTCTGACAAAGTAAAATATAAAACAGGAATCTGTGACATTTGTCTCTTAAATAGAAAGTCACGTGCCAGAAGCATAAATGTAAATTGCAAACATTTTTCTCTCATTAACCCATATTTCATGTGGAATTGTGTTCCATTATATATTTTAGAGCAGTGTGTATGTTGACTATTAATCAAACAGCGCAATTTGTTTTATTAAACCATAAAGTCGATACTTTGTAGTTTTAGTTTCGGAACAGTGAGATAAAAACAACGAAACGATGACGTCACGATTTCGTAGTAAAAACGACGACCTCTCAACGTATCCGACCGATTTCCCCTAAGATTCTTTTTTCTAATCATAAATGAGACTGAGCTTTCATGGGACATTGTGAGACAACTGAATAGCATGGAATATTTGCGGTGTAGTTTTATACGCTTGGCAGCATCACATCAAAGCATTTTTAAGCTCTTATATTTTTCGTTTTTAAATGAGTAGGTATGTAATGACAGTTCTGGCTCACTTTGTGACGTCATACTGTCTGGACCGGAAGTGACGTCATGTCTGGAAGTGACGTCATCATGTCTGGACCGGAAGTGTTGTCTGGACCGGAAGTGACGTCATAGACGTAACCAAGGCGTAACCATGGTGATAATAACGTCATCAGTCACGTGACCAATGAAAAGCCAATAAAAACAATGAAGACAATGAAGCCCCGCCCACTTTCTGTCTATCATACTGTCTGGACCGGAAGTGACGTCATAGGTGTGGTCATGGTAACGAATTGAAACTTTGTAAACAAAAGTGAACTTTGTAAACAAACTGTGTAAACAAATTTTGTAAACAAAATTTGTAAACAAACTTTATAAACAAAATTTGTAAACAAACTTTGTAAACAAACTTTGTAAACAAACTTTGTAAACAAAATTTGTAAACAAACTTTGGTTATTTACATAATTGAAACTCATTGAAACTTTGTAGACAAACTTTGTAAACAAACTTTGTAAACAAACTTTGTAAACAAACTTTGTAAACAAAATTTGTAAACAAACTTTGTAAACAAAATTTGTAAACAAACTTTGGTTATTTGCATAATTGAAACTTTGTAAACAAACTTTGTAAACAAACTTTGTAAACACAATTTGTTAACAAACTTTGTAAACAAACTTTGTAAACAAACTTTGGTTATTTGCATAATTGAAACTCATTGAAACTTTGTAAACAAACTTAGTAAACACTCTCTCTCCACACACACGCACACCACGACTGAGCGTTTCATAAGCCACATAGGTATTTCAACCTTCTGATGGCAACTTTTTCCCCCACACTCTCCACACACACACACACACACACCAGGACTGAGCATTTCATAAGCCGCATAGGTATTTCAACCTACTGATGGCAACTTTTTTTCCCCACACTCTCATGCATACATACCAACACAATGATAAAATGTTTTGCTTATGTTGCTCTTTGTACTCCATTCTTCTTTTTTTTTGTTTGAAATGCAGTGTTTACTTAGAAAAGAAAATGGCGTCATACAACCTTCAATCGTCATCAGCAGCATTTCGTCATCAGTGTAATCAGACTGCGTAATCAGATTTCGTCATCAAACAATGTAGACAGCGGTGTTAGGCTTTTTGTTTTTCTGAGGCAGCAGTGTCTAACTGCTTGGAGTTGCAGTATGACTCTAAGTGTTATACTTGACCGATTTGCATGAAAATTTCACTGTTTAATTCAGTTTTATATCTAGTTTTCACATAGTCAAGGACTGGTTGTGCAGCTAGTTGTGTGCATATTTACCGTCATTTTAATTTTGTAAAAAGTGGGATAACTTTCGTTATGACTGACAGATTTGCATGAAACTTTCACTGTTTGAGTCAGTTTTATATCTCGTTTTAACATGAAGTGGTTATAGGCTATTTGCGCAGCTGGCTGTGTGCATATTCACCACCATTTTTAATTTGGTAAAAAGTGAAAAAGTGGGATAACTTCCGCTATAGTTGACGGATTTGCATGAAAATTTCACCGTTGGATTCAGTTTGATGTCTTCGTTTACAGTAGTTTGCATAGGTGGGTTGTTGGAATGGCGCGCGCCCCACCATTCAAACATGTGTTTGAATTATTTTTTACGTCAAACTATTGTTCAACAAGTTGTTTAGCAATTGTACAACAATTGTTCAACAAGCTGTTGTTTAACATGTTGTTGAACATGTTTAATATGTTCAACATGTTGTTGCACAAGTTGAACATGTTCAAGAGTAGGGTGAAAACAAGAGAACCACTGCACTTTTGCGGTGGAACTCTTAAGAGTTCCACCGCACTTTGTGACGTCATACTGTCTGGACCGGAAGTGTTGTCTGGACCGGAAGTGTTGTCTGGACCGGAAGTGTTGTCTGGACCGGAAGTGCTGTCTGGACCGGAAGTGAGGTCACGATAAGTGTTAGGATAGGCGCGACCATCCATGACGTCATAATGAGGTCATAATGAGGTCATACTGAGGTCATAATGAGGTCATAATGAGGTCATAATGAGGTCATAATGAGGTCATAATGAGGTCATGCTGTGTGGCGGCTTCCTAGGGTTTCAGTCGATGATCGTCGAAGTCAATGAAGTCAAGCTTTCATTTCCGAAGTCAATCGACAACAGACCCTAAAAAGTGATGACCCCCCCCCTCGAAATTGTGATTTTTGCATATTTATCCGTTTCAGACGATTCTGAACATTTTTCATTTTTTGGGTCGACCGACCCCCCCCCCCCCCCTAGGCGGCAGTCGGGACTGACCCCCCCCCCCTCAGGACATACTATGGACCGACCCCCCCTTAGGACATACTATGTACCGACCCCCCCCCCAGGACATACTATGTACCGACCCCCCCCCCCCCAGGCGGCAGTCGGGACTGACCCCCCCCTTCCCTGCGAGCAACATCCTGTCAAGTCAGCTTAAGTTGCAGCAGAGGGGTATATAAGGGATGAGCATCCAGCAGTGACAGTCATTTCGGTGAGTGGAGCAAGGAAGCAAAAGTTACAGACAGCAATTGGATCACATCACAGTGGTATATAAGGGATGAGCACCAGACAACAACAGTGACAGCCATTTCGGTAAGTGTTTATTGAAACATTGTAAACAAAAAGTGAACTTTGTAAACAAACTTAAGTTATTTGCATAATTGAAACTTTGTAAACAAACTTTGTAAACAAGATTTGTAAACAAACTTTGTAAACAAACTTTTTAAACAAACTTTGTAAACAAACTTTAGTTATTTGTATAATTAAAACTTTGTAAACAAACTTTGTAAACAAACTTTAGTTATTAAAACTTTGTGAACAAAATTTGTAAACAAATTTTGTAAACAAACTTTGTAAACAAACTTTAGTTATTTGTATAATTAAAACTTTGTAAACAAACTTTATAAACAAACTTTAGTTATTAAAACTTTGTAAACAAAATTTGTAAACAAACTTTGTAAACAAACTTTGTCAACAAAAATTTGTAAGCAAACTTTGTAAACAAACTTTAGTTATTTGCATAATTGAAACTTTGTAAACAAACTTTGTAAACAAACTTTGTAAACAAGATTTGTAAACAAACTTTGTAAACAAACTTTAGTTATTTGCATAATTGAAACTTTGTAAACAAACTTTGTAAACAAGATTTGTAAACAAACTTTGTAAACAAACTTTGCAAACAAAGTTTGTAAACAAGATTTGTAAACAAACTTTATAAACAAACTTTGTAAACAAACTTTAGTTATTTGTATAATTAAAACTTTGTAAACAAACTTTGTAAACATTTTTGCATAATTAAACCTTTGTAAACTAGTTTGAGCAAGTTACAATAAATGTTATAATATTGTTATAGATTTAAGCTGTATATCTTTAAGTGTATTTAAGTGTATTTAAGTGTATTTAAATGTATTAATAAACCTATTCAACATATGTCTTGTTTTTTTTTTGCTTGAACTACAACTTGTTGAACAACTTGTTAAACAGCATGTTGTTGAACAAGTTGAACATATTCAACATGTTGAACATGTTGAACATGTTCAACTTGTGCAACAACATGTTGAACATGTTGAACATGTTGTTGAACATGTTGAACATGTTCAACTTGTGCAACAACATGTTGAACATGTTCAACTTGTTGAACATGTTGTTGAACATGTTGAACATGTTCAACTTGTTGAACATGTTGAACATGTTGAACATGTTGTTGAACATGTTGAACATGCTCAACTTGTTAAACATGTTGAACATGTTGAACATGTTAAACATGTTCAACAACATGTTGAACAACAGCTTGTTGAACAATTGTTGTACAATTGCTAAACAACTTGTTGAACAATAGTTTGACGTAAAAAATAATTCAAACACATGTTTGAATGGTGGGGCGCGCGCCATTCCAACAACCCACCTATGCAAACTACTGTAAACGAAGACATCAAACTGAATCCAACGGTGAAATTTTCATGCAAATCCGTCAACTATAGCGGAAGTTATCCCACTTTTTCACTTTTTACAAAATTAAAAATGGTGGTGAATATGCACACAGCTAGCTGCGCAAATAGCCTATAACCACTTCATGTTAAAACTAGATATAAAACTGACTCAAACAGTGAAAGTTTCATGCAAATCTGTCAGTCATAACGAAAGTTATCCCACTTTTTACAAAATTAAAATGACGGTAAATATGCACACAACTAGCTGCACAACCAGTCCTTGACTATGTGAAAACTAGATATAAAACTGAATTAAACAGTGAAATTTTCATGCAAATCGGTCAAGTATAACACTTAGAGTCATACTGCAACTCCAAGCAGTTAGACACTGCTGCCTCAGAAAAACAAAAAGCCTAACACCGCTGTCTACATTGTTTGATGACGAAATCTGATTACGCAGTCTGATTACACTGATGACGAAATGCTGCTGATGACGATTGAAGGTTGTATGACGCCATTTTCTTTTCTAAGTAAACACTGCATTTCAAAAAAAAAAAAAGAAGAATGGAGTACAAAGAGCAACATAAGCAAAACATTTTATCATTGTGTTGGTATGTATGCATGAGAGTGTGGGGAAAAAAACTTGCCATCAGAAGGTTGAAATACCTATGCGGCTTATGAAATGCTCAGTCCTGGTGTGTGTGTGTGTGTGTGGAGAGTATGGGGGAAAAAGTTGCCATCAGAAGGTTGAAATACCTATGTGGCTTATGAAACGCTCAGTCGTGGTCTGCGTGTGTGTGGAGAGAGAGTGTTTACTAAGTTTGTTTACAAAGTTTCAATGAGCTTCAATTATGCAAATAACCAAAGTTTGTTTACAAAGTTTGTTTACAAAGTTTGTTAACAAATTGTGTTTACAAAGTTTGTTTACAAAGTTTGTTTACAAAGTTTCAATTATGCAAATAACCAAAGTTTGTTTACAAATTTTGTTTACAAAGTTTGTTTACAAATTTTGTTTATAAAGTTTATTTACAAAGTTTGTTTACAAAGTTTGTTTACAAAGTTTGTTTACAAAGTTTCAATTATGCAAATAACCAAAGTTTGTTTACAAATTTTGTTTACAAAGTTTGTTTACAAAGTTTGTTTACAAATTGTGTTTACAAAGTTTGTTTACAAAGTTTGTTTACAAAGTTTGTCTACAAAGTTTCAATGAGTTTCAATTATGTAAATAACCAAAGTTTGTTTACAAATTTTGTTTACAAAGTTTGTTTACAAAGTTTGTTTACAAAGTTTGTTTACAAATTTTGTTTATAAAGTTTGTTTACAAATTTTGTTTACAAAATTTGTTTACACAGTTTGTTTACAAAGTTCACTTTTGTTTACAAAGTTTCAATTCGTTACCATGACCACACCTATGACGTCACTTCCGGTCCAGACAGTATGATAGACAGAAAGTGGGCGGGGCTTCATTGTCTTCATTGTTTTTATTGGCTTTTCATTGGTCACGTGACTGATGACGTTATTATCACCATGGTTACGCCTTGGTTACGACTATGACGTCACTTCCGGTCCAGACAACACTTCCGGTCCAGACATGATGACGTCACTTCCAGACATGACGTCACTTCCGGTCCAGACAGTATGACGTCACAAAGTGAGCCAGAACTGTCATTACATACCTACTTAAATGTCTCTGGCCAAGTGCCATATCTGAACACATAACGCTTTGGATATCTCAAGTTTCGATAACTTTTTTTGCATCGTTCTTTACACTTAAATATGCCAAATGGGGCGTATTCTTATTGTTCGACTCGACAGCAATCGAAACACATGATATGAATGCTGAGAGGTAGAATGTATGGGCGCAGAGGAATGACGTCACTATCTTTTTATGCATCGTTTTGTGGATCAATTCCTCTATTTTTAGAAGAATAGTTTCTCCGATATATGAGTGTGCAATTTTCTCATGTTTTTATGCGGGTGCCCGAAGATTTATAAACTAGAACCTTTTGCTTGCCTCTTCTCAGACTTGATGCGTATAACTGTGATGTATTGAAATGACAATATTTTGGATGCTGCGTCATTTAGCATATTATGGTTTCCCTGTTCATCAGTGTACAAGTGCATGGGTGAAAGCGTAAGTAAAAGAGTGTATGATATTGTTATCGCGATGTTATTTTCAATAAAACTGAAAAAAAAATGTTTGCTGAACTTAATAACTAAATCAGTTATAATCAGTTACGTCGTTTTGACCCTGCACCGTAACGAAAATACATGGATGTTGCTTTATCGACGTCGATACGTTCCACTTTATTCAATCTTAGACTAGTAACACATTGATCAACTTTTCAACTTCTCCTTCATGAAGTGCTCACATTTCAGTCGTTTGCATAATCGTTTAATCGACTCATTGTTGTAATGTGTAGCAATCAAAGTTTAATTTCAAATACTTCTTTAGTTTATTGATAGTCATGTTAAAATGGACACTTGAGATGTGAAATGAGATTCCTTTCTACCGCATTTTTGGATTAAGTCAAAGACCCGTTTCCTACCCCTTTAACCCGTTCTCTTTGGTTATGGAATTTTGTGTCAGGTCTTTCATTGGTAAATGTGGAATGGTATAAGAGTTCGGTAAGTTCGGTTCGGAGTATATTTTAATACGAATCTCGGACAAAAGGCCAAAAAGGAGAAACCAAAACGGAGACGGCCAAAACGGAGAAGACCAAAATAAGTACATTTTAAAAGACAATTGTATTTAGCGACTGTGTCCACATCAATAAAAGGCAAAATAAAAATGTCTTTAAAAGGACTTCGGATTATCAGCAATGAAAGACCGATGTTTTAATCGCCTTAATAAGCTAATCCTTATCTGTATCGGTTATGTGAAATACTGTTATTATGTACGAATCCACACCAATGAAAGATAAGATTACATTTATTTTACCTGAGAAAATAATTTTCAGTTTTACCTGAGTAAAGGTAAGTGAGTAAATCATTCCTTGAGCAGATTATTGAGACAGTGACTGGTGACAGGAAGGAGATTGGGGAGGGCGGAAAGGGCACGTTTGGAGAAATGCTGCACTTTTTCATAGTTATTAATCTCTGATGGTTAAATAAACTGTGTTGGAAGAGTGTATGACATTTCCCGCGGGGACTGTTCCCGCGGAGGACTTTTCCCGACCTATGACATTTCTTGCGGAGGATTTCTAACGCGGATGAAAAAAGACTAACAAAAAATATTCTCCACAAGCTTTTATTCATTTGATAACTTCGCACTTCACACTTAGGAATGTATGATTTTATAGCTTGCCCGCCCTGCATTTATACCAAAAAATAATGTACTCCGGGAATCTAGCCGACTGTGGACATAAATCCATCATAGGCCAGAGTCGAAAAAATAATCAACGAACCTAGCCATGGTTTATTTGCATTATAATCCATCACACGCAGAGGTTATCATTAATTGCAGTTGAATAGCACAACTGTTGACATAACAACCACTGAAACTTGCACCAGCATAATCCATCACAGGCCGGAGTCAAGAAATTGATCAACGAACATTATCTAGGCTTCTTTCCATTATTATGAGTTGTATTTTTTGCTGCTTATTTAATCCAGCACACATCTGTGAATTAAGTTTTAATTGCATTTAACTGAATCACAATATACCCTGCCCCTGCAGCATCATCCACTACAACTTGTTGACAATAGAAAAAAGAAACATCAGACACAGGACAGAACACAATTGAGAACGTGTACTGCAAGTTTGAACTACTAAATAAAAATTGCAATAAATTAGATTTTTTTTTTTTAGTTTTTTTTCATCCGCGGGAAAAGTCCTAGGTCGGGAGAAGCCCCCGCGGGAAATGTCCTAGGTCGGGAAAAGTCCTCCGCGGGAAAAGTCTCCGTGGGAAAAGTATCCGCAGGAAAAGTCTCCGCAGGAATGGTCCTGTTATTACTTTTTGTTATTTTTTAATAAGCGTTTTAAAGCATAATCTTAAAATAAAAACTCCGTCGCCGTTTTGTCCGGGGTTGCCCTTGTCTCCGTTTTGGCCGTCGCAGTTATGTCCGGATACCTTTTAATACATGTGAATTTTGAGAGCGAGCGAGCGAGGGAGCGAGGGAGGGAGCGAGGGAGGCAGGGAGGGAAGGAGCGAGGGAGGGAGGGAGCGAGGGAGGGAGGAAGCGAGGGAGGCAGGGAGGGAGGGAGGTTGGCGTTACATGTTGCCAAGTCTGACTACGGTTATATTGTTATACCGGCTGTTGGAAAGGGCAACCCCTTTTATTTTATCTTTTATCTTTGGTTGTTGTACTAACATCTTAAGGTGCAGATAGCCCTGATATCGAGTTTTTGTAACCCTGACGTGGATGAGTGCATCACTGTTTAGTGCTGTGATGACGTTATTTGTCTAAAACCCTCGTTTGTATGCTACGGGCAGTGTATATGTTAGGCCCGATCTGCCGATCCGTCCCATCTGCAGATGGGCCTGTCCCGTTTACGGATCGCCAAACAGGAGGCCCATCTGCAGATCGGCCTACCGTTTGGCGATCCATAGATGGGACAGTCCCGTTTGCGGATTTCTTGTTGCTTCCCATCTGCAGATCGGACAGGCCCATCTGCGGATATATTGTTAAATGAAACTTGAATAAAAAGAACCGTATTTTTGTCACCAACTTTTATTCTATGAACTACTTTGGCTGTTCTACTACTTTGGCAAGATACAAACTATTTGCCGTTCCGATCTGTACAGCCATAACACTGTTAGATCCGCTCTTCTAATAAAATCGATTCAAATCCATTTTTTACTTCGCAAAAGCTTTGAATTCGCTTATCTCCACTTTTAATGGGATCCCTTCCAGTAATATTTACCACGCAAAATAAAAAAGAACTTTTTGAGGTACTGTTCAAGATACTCTAACCCTTCCATCCATCCTTTGGCCAATCAGAATGCCCGAGACGTCGTCTGCTAGTCTCGTATAAACGACATTCCCTTTTTGCGTGGCGTCTGTACAACACGCCATTCTGTGTGCTGCCGGTTTTTTGCAGCAAGGGAACTGGTTTAAGGTGCGAATTGCTTCATTTTTTACTTAATTCACTGCCTTATGGATTATTTTATCTATTATTGTGCGTTGGGATAAATTTATGGAGCCGAAGTGTGTTAATTCGACATCTTACTCTTCGGTCTGATTAGGTTGAGTTTGCACGATCACGGAGACACTTCCTAGTCCCGAGAAGTGCGCCTCTTTCTCCACTTTCATTCAGATCGAGGAACTTACCAGTTCCACCTCAGTTCGTCTAGGATGTAGGATCTTTTCAGGCTGCTGGACCTGATAAGACTCCAAGCTTTACCAGCCAGCTGTGTCATCGCGGAAATGGCCAGTTTTTGCTTAAGCTTTGCTCCATGGGTCGCTTCTCAGTCTTCGTAGAGCAGGTTCTGCAAGTCTGACAGCGTTCTCCGACGAAAAGAGACGTTTTCTGTGACGTCTGAGGGTCATTTTCTTTGCCAGGACCGTTTTCCCATTGTGGTCATACGGTCACGGGTGCGAGAAGACCATTCTGGTCCAACGGGATTCACAAACCCGTTACGGTCCGATGGTCCCAGGTGCATCTGAGGCAAGAGAGATCCATATCCGACACGGGTAGTGCCATTACGGTCCAGCCCGTTACGGCCCGGGAACGCTACCGTTCCGGGAAGCATCTCTTTTCGTCTTTTCCTTAGACCCAGCGAGTTATTGCGGTGTTTAAGCAATTGTAAACACAGCTTGGAGGGTAAAGCTTGCAGTTGAAGCAAAGTACTGAGAAATGTAGTATTGTGCGTTGTTTTATACTACATATTCTCACCGTTGTTTTTCTCTGCTTGCATTTCAGATATGACAGAGGCCAGTCTACATTCTCCACCGTTACTGCCTCAGTGTATCCATCCTCCAACTGCGTGTAACCCCCACTCCATCTGCGACCGCTGTAGACGGAATAGTGGAATACCTCTGTGTGAGCCAGACAGCCCGTGCGGCGAGTGCCTACATCTTACTCCAGAAGATTGGAAAGTCCTATTACGGAATAGGACCAAGAACGAGCGCAGGAGGGATAAGCGCAAATTCCTTTCGTCAGCTTCGTTTGTTACTCGTGAATTTATTCAGGATACCATGAAGAAGGCTAGCTCCGTTATTCTGGGCCAGGTCTCCACCCCCGTACACGTAGACACTGGTGCAGAATCGGAATCCGCTACGCCAGTTAAGAGACATAAAAAGTCCAAGAGTAAAGGACGTGCATTTTCTGAGACTGTAGCAGAACTGGACATCCCGGAAGGGCAAGAACGGGATCGTCTCCGCGAGGCATGGGCCTCACCTCCTAGAGTGAAACCCAGTGGCAGTCCAGGAGGGGCGTTTAAGTCCCCGTCTGAGGAACAAGTGACTTTAACGCATAAGGATACGGGAACAGTGCTTTCGGCGGTTACAGGTCAGTTAGGCATTCCCCCGCGAGAGGACTTATCCCCCCCTCCTCAGCTACAGCGTCTCCCGAGTGAATTTTCAGCGTTCTTGTCTATGCAATCGCAACTGCAAAAGCAACTTTTGGATTTACAGAATCAAGTTCAGAAGCAGCAGAGTCTGCTTAGTCAAAGACAAAAGCCTAAACCATCAGCTACGGTTTCTCGTCCTCCTCCGGAGAGTCAGTCAGTGGCAGCGATGTCGGGCTCGCCTGTACCTCACCTCCCGCTGGACTCTAACGTGGATATTCCCGAAACGGTCACCAGCAGCGAGGAGGATTCCGTGGGCGTGCCCCTTTCGGGCCAAGTCTCTGCATTGCTGGAAGATGATGAGGAAATCGGGCCGATGGAAAATTCTCCCCTAGCAGCAGTCCCGAGCAACAGGGAGAAAGAAATTTACACCCCAGTAGGGGAACCCCACATGTCACATTTTCCACAATCCCAACTCCCAGAAGCAGCATCTGATGAACAGGAGTCGGAGGTGGAAGACGGGGAAGAAGAATCCGAGGGTACGTCAGTACATTCCCGTTGTCATTTACCGTTACGGGCAGTGGAGCAGGTGCGTTCTCCCGGCCAAGGGCATCGACTTTGGAGAGATCCAGCGGCAGCGGGCAGACGGCCCATCCGTACTCCCTCTCCACCAGACCTTGCCCCATCGGTCGAGGACGCGGCCCCCTCGAGTTCTGCTTCTACGATTGCACCAGAAGACGTGCCGTTCAGGGATGCCATTCAAGAGATAGCCCGCTTAGCAGAGGTCTCCTGTGGCTCCCCAAGTTTAGATAAGGAGGATCCGCCCATTCGTATGACATCTCAGGCCGCTCCGCCACAACAGGACTCTTTTATCGCACTAGCCACCAGCGAGGGCATTGCTCATGCTGTCACGGTCCGCGCGAAAGAGTTCAAGAAGATGGACGCCGGTGAGGGTCGCACACTGTCGCGTTTCCATTTATCTAAACATTGCCTAGTACGACCAGGCCCATATCGGTCAGCGGATGAAAAAATTCCCCTAGAGGCACTGGAACAGCCCGTGAAGCGTACAGTCTGGATGCCCACAGTGCGTAGTGACTCAGACATTCCATTAGTGGAGAAAGACGCCAAGACCATCGAGGCATCTTCTCGCCACATCCTGAACATTATGTCATTTCAAGATCATGCACTTAAAGCACTAAAGTCGCGTTGGGAAGAACTTCGCCTTAGTGATCCCGTGTCTGCTAAATTGATGGAATGCCTGGCCTTAGCTACCCGAGACGTGGTCAAACTTTCCACCTTTTTGATGACGTCAATGGTCTACCTACGTCGAGATGCCTTTCTCCAGCACTGCTGGTCTAGTGTCAAAGGTTTACGGGATCTGCGTCATGCCCCTATCCTGGAGGAACGAGAGCTATTTCCTCCCGCCGAGATAGAGAGGGTGAACCAGGAAAGTCGTTCGCTTTCGCAAGATTATGCCCTGATGTCCAGGATGCCTCGCTCCTCCTTCAAACGTCCACTGAAGAGGAAGAGACCACAACAGTCCTCTCCGGCACAGTCTAAGCCGAGTGCGCAGCCACAACAGCCCCCTGTCAAGAAACCGAAACCCAGCCCCGGCAGCAAGACAGAGGGTCCGTCTCCACAGTCGTTCAGGTAGCAGCCAATCAAAGTACCGTCACGAGATTCCCTCATCTCCTGGCGATACTTTAGCAAACTTAAGAGACTTGGAAAATTTACTTTCCTTAAACGCCTCCTTGCCCGTAGGAGGAAGACTAGGAAAGTTTTGGCAGCAATGGGCAGAAATGGGGGCGTCTCGAAGGGTAGTACGTTGGTTAAAGAGAGGTTACTCCCTACCTTTCAAACGAGACCGGAACGGGCTCAGGTGCCCTATTCCCCTAACCGCCCATGCGCCAAAACAACTATTCGCCTCTTACGCCAAGGGGTCAGAAAAAGACCGAGCTCTCCAAGAAATGCTATTGAGCTTGTCTCAAAAACAGGCGATAGAGGAAATGCCAGAAAATCAAATGGGCTTTTTCAGCAGGGTTTTTCTGGTTCCCAAGAAATCCGGAGGGTGGAGGCTAGTAATCGACCTCTCCCCCATAAACGGTTTTCTCCGAGTGATCACCTTTCAGATGGACACAGCCCAGGTGATAAAAGGGTCATTACGGGAAGGGATGTGGGGTACCTCCATAGATCTCTCCGATGCTTACCTCCATATCCCTCTTCATCGCTCGGCAAGAAAATTCCTAGCCTTTCAAGTAGGGAAAAGACGATTTTGGTTTCTGGCACTTCCCTTCGGTCTGGCTACGGGCCCGTACGTTTTCTCCAAGGTCATGAAAGTACTGAAAACATGGGCACGGCTAGAAGGGATGTTAGTCTTTCAGTATCTGGACGACTGGTTTCTGGCGAATCAAGACAGACAGGTAACCGAGAATCATACAATGTCTTTAGTTCGCAAGGCACTAGAGGTAGGTCTAGTAGTACACCTAGCCAAGTCCGAACTAACCCCCAAACAGTCCATTACCTTTCTAGGGGAGTTATGGGATCTGGCAATAGCAAAGGCGTTCCCTACGTCAGAACGCCGCCAGAGAATTGCAGATGCCATAAAAGGTATTTCCCCAGGAAAGAAGGTGAGATTACAGGCCATGGAATCTCTCCTTGGCCTGTTAGTGGCAACAGAGAAGACAGTCCCCCTGGGCCGTCTCCATTACAGGCCATTTCAAAGCCAGGTAAGATGGGCGTTGCATCAGAGTCGTTCACCCGCAGCAAGGATGCAAGTTTCACAGGTAACCCTACAAGCCCTACAGTGGTGGTGCGACGTTCTAATTATGTCCGAAGGAATGCCATTTCAGCCCCCCACCCCGGAGATAGAGATTCAGACCGATGCGTCCCATTTATTGGAATGGTCAGGTATGGAAGGGCAAATGGCCACCCTCGCTTCAGTCCTACCACATAAATTGGCTGGAGCTTCGGGTGGTCTGGATTGCCCTAACCAAACTGACCAACCAACTCAGAAACAAGGCAGTCCTCTTTCGGTTAGACAATTCCACAGCCATAGCTTACCTCAACAAGCAGGGGGGTACCAAATCACGGTCCCTGTCCAAACTTGCATTCCAAATTCTTACAAAGGCCAGGGAGGAACAGGTGACCGTTTCCGCCCGTCACCTGGCCGGGAAATTAAATGTTCTAGCGGACTTAGCCTCCAGACAGGGTCAAGTTATCAACACCGAGTGGTGCCTATCCCCTCGGTCCTTTCAGTGGGTGACACACCAATCCCCATGGGGTGCCCCGACTCTGGATCTGTTTGCAAACGCTATGACCACCCAACTTCCCCGGTACGTGTCTCCTTGCCCGGACCCAGCAGCTTGGGCAGTAGACGCCCTCAATTGTCAGTGGCCACGGGACGAGGTACTTTATGCTTTTCCCCCACAAGCGATTTTAGGGCAAGTCTTGCAGAGAGTAATCGAGTTGAAACCACCGTTCCTATTACTCATTGCTCCATGGACACCGGAAGCCCCATGGTTCGCCCTCCTACTCCATTGCAAGGTAGTAAGGTCGATACCGATCCCATGCCACAACGAGTTGCTATCACAACCACATTGGCATCACTTCCACCCCTCCCCTCGCTTACTGAACCTCCACCTATGGTGTCTGACCAGACCTTTCTGAAAAACAAGGGTTTTTCTAAGCAGGTGAGAGAGAAAATAGTAAACAGTCACAAGGGTTCGACGGCCAAAGTTTACAGGTCGCAGTGGAATAAATTTGCCGCTTGGTGTAGCACTTCTAAGCTAGATCCGTTTCAGGCTAGCCCAGCAGTGGTAGCGGATTTCCTCGATCACCTTTTCACGGAGGTGAAATTAAAGGTAGGTTCCATCGAGGGCTATAGGGCCGCTATAGGGTCAAGACTCAAAGCGTCTACAGGCTACGACCCGGGCGAAGATACATCCCTATCACAGCTAGTAAGACATTTTAAAGTAAACTCCCCACCCTGCCCATCCAACATAGCGCAGTGGGATTTATCGTTAGTCTTACAGTATCTTCAGCGCCCAGATGTTTTTAGTAAGGACGTGATTTCAGCAAAAAACGCAACGTTAAGATTCACGTTTTTATTGGCTTTAGCTTCGGGCAAAAGAAGAGGCGAAATCCATGCCCTGGACAGAAAGGTAAATAAAGATAAGGGTACATGGGAGAAGGTCACCCTAGTCCCTAGAGCAGGATTCATGGGAAAAACCCACATCATGAACCAAGGGATGGGAACGTTCGATCACATTACTCTCCCATCCCTACCAGATGAACCCGACTCAGACGGTCTGGTCTCTTTGTGTCCCGTCAAAGCACTGCAACAGTATTTAGAAATGTCAGAGGCCTACAGATAAAAAAACAGAAGGCTCTCATCATTTCTTTTATGCCGAAATTTAGCAAAGATCTTTCGAAACAGTCGATCTCAAATTATATTAAAAGGATCATTTTGGCAGCCTATGACGATGCACAAATCGACCCTAACCCGTTAGGGGAATTGAACATCAAAGCCCATCAGGTAAGGCAAGTAGCCAATTCCCTCAGGGCGGTACGTAACGTGTCCCTTTCGGATATATTAAAAACAGGTTGTTGGGTTTCCCCCAACTCGTTTGTTAAATACTATCTGAAAGATTTTTCTCAAGATGAATTGTCTGGCTTATATTCATTAAGACCGTTCGTGGCTTCAGAAACGACCATTACAGGCTGAGTGTTTCTGTTGTAGGAATGCTTCTCCCAAGTTTAAGAACAAGGGCAAGCACAAGAGTAACTTCTCCAAGGGCCGTAATGGGAACAGTAACAACAACAACAAGCCACGAAAGTAACAACCTACAAGAAGGTCTTTCCTTCTTACTCTGAACATTTCGCCTTTCGCTCAGGTCCTTCGGGCCATTTCGGTCCGTGCTTATATTAAGTTACGGACGAACGCTGGACGGTTATGTTTAGTTAAGCATTTATTTACTCCGAAGTGTTCAGGATCGCATGTGTAATGAGTACAGCCCATGTTTTTCAGAAAGAAAGGGGGGGGGACCATGTCGGTCCCAGACGTACCCAGTGACCGTACACCCGTTGTAGCCGGAAGGCCGAAAGCCGGTTTATGGTTCATGGTATGAGGTACCATAGTGTCATTATGGGCTTATGGGACCATAACGGCCCCATATAGGAAAACAGTCATAAATAAGCAAAATTTTCTGTTTTTCATTTTATAACGATTTACAGTAGTTTTAGTACTATCTAGTCAATCGCTACGAGTTTATTTCAAATAAACGTGGTAATTTATCAAATGAGAAGAAGAAAAGTTAGACAGCGGACTCGCTTTCTTTTTACAAGTTTGAATTGCATGTCTTGTAAGACACTTCAGTCACTTTACTAGAAGTGTCAAAGAGTTTATTTGCGTAATTCCTATGGATTTACGATCGTTTTGTAGTACTTCTAAATAAACCTAATTGTTCATCAATACATAGCAAGTGAATAGTGAGAACTTGAGGAAGGGATCCATCCGGTGGGCGGTTGGAGGGGGATGGTGATAGTTCTCAAAAAAGATGATGGCATGGTTGGAAGCCTTCTCATCTCAACTGACAGTTGCTGTGATATTTTTACTTTGTTACGATTTTACCTTATGTTGAAAGACCGGAATGGTGCGCCTCCGGACTTTATTTAGGAAATCATTAAAGAATTGAAACTTAGCTGACAAGTTTTATTTCTTCTTTTGCGTCGAGTGCACAGCACTCATCGCCTACATGCAATGAGCTTTTACAAGCCATAGTGTAATTCGCGACCTTTTTGGGCAGTTCAAGAATGGCAGGCTCCCCTGCTCCGGACTCAAGTCCCATTAAAAGTAGAGATAAGCGAATTCAAAGCTTTTGCGAAGTAAAACTATCGTTTTATTTCGTAAAACGAGCTTTTACGAGTAAAAGCGCAATTCGCGTTCTCCACTTTTAACTTTGATTTTAACCCGTCCCATCCATCCCCAACTAGCCTGGGCGTGTTTTTCCGCCTTTTGGGCTAAAAAGGGAATGTCGTTTATACGAGACTAGCAGACGACGTCTCGGGCATTCTGATTGGCCAAAGGATGGATGGAAGGGTTAGAGTATCTTGAACAGTACCTCAAAAAGTTCTTTTTTATTTTGCGTGGTAAATATTACTGGAAGGGATCCCATTAAAAGTGGAGAACGCGAATTGCGCTTTTACTCGTAAAAGCTCGTTTTACGAAATAAAACGATAGTTTATAACATAAGCACAAACATTACTTAATGTCCACTTCTTTTATTTTCTCCGATGACTTATTTTGAAGAACGAGGCAAACAAAGTCGCACCTCCTTTGTGAGGCAGGGCATTCTCAAAAATAACGACCCGGTACACAGGTCATTCTTTTTGAGAATGCCCTGCAAGGTGTGACTTTGTTTTCATTGTTGTTTAAATTGAATCATTAAAAACAAAAGACATAGTCATTGATCAAATGGAATTTTAAAAGGAATCAAACATCAAGAATCTTCGCCTTTAAAAAAGATGATTTATTTAAACTTAAAAACATATATCCCTTAACAAATATTCTAATGCCTAAATACCTGACGAATTCTTTAGTTTTTATTGGAGTTGGGGGGGGGGGTCTGATGAAAGAGATATATCGACACAGGCATTCAACAGCCGTCGTGATTTAGTCGCGACGAAAATGACAAAACGCATCTCATTTTCTACGTTAAATATTCGTCGACAGACGTCGTGATCTCAAAAGACGTTTGATAGACGTCAGAATGATCACTTAATCGATTTTTTTTCTCTCGATTCAAATCTCGAGCAAAACGCTAGAATTTTACGACGAGTAACATTAACTTAAACAGAAGAAAGAAGAAGCTCAAATAAATTACCTTGTAGCTAATGTCGGAATTCATTTTCAAAAATTATGTAAGGTCCATCCGGTTTTAACATGCTTGTGGTATCGATAGATCCGGCAGGCTCGTTAACATTATATACTTGAATAAATCCATCAATGTCCAATCCAATGTCAAAATTCCCAGACTCCCTCTGCAATTCAGAAGGAGTCTGGGTAAAAAACATCATTTTCTGAATCGTCCTCATCATTAATTTTGTACCAAAAAAAAAAAGCTCGTGTTGACTCTTGCATTAACTAGGTAGTTATGAATGATCGTTCAGTTTTTTATACCCTGTCATGATTGTTATTCTTTATTTGTCACCTTAATCGCAGAACAATAGGGGGTGACGGGCCGAGGGAGGCGGGGCCAATTCGTCTGGTACATGGACATTAAGTATGAGAATGCCTTCCTTCTCGGTAAACTCTATTTTCATGGCCCTGTCTATTCACACCTCGGGCTGACGCCCTCGGTATGAATAGACAGGGCCATGAAAATAGAGAATACCTCGAAGTCAGGCATTCTCATACACTTCACTCTTTACAGCTGTGCATTCTACTTTCTTGCGTCCCCACAAAGGGATTTACCGCACATTAGGCCCATGAGTCGTCATTAATCGACAACAGATTTATGCTCAAAGTTATTTGGCACTGCAGAGAAGCGAAAATCTCACATATTGTGATTTTACACCTGATTACAATTATTGGTAAGCCAAACAATAAACATACTGCGAAACTGCGGACTCTTGTTCTTCAAAGTGAGAGGGGGTGGGGGTGGGGGTGGTGGGATTGAAATCAGAGAGTCCAATGCAAACAGAAAGGGAGGGCTTTATAATAAAAGCGATTTTATAAACTAATCAAGCAGCTATATATTTTCCATAATTCTAGCTTTAAAAATTATACTGAAGTTTACATTAT